>JAWZYV010014621.1:0-207325 GCA_038373885.1 Cheiracanthium punctorium | reverse complement strand
ATTTGAGGCTTTCAGGGGGGCGGTAAAAAGACCCAGAGAAAATTAGGGGGCATTGATATGACATGGAGGGACATGGGAAGATTAACCAAATATAGTCTAAGAAAGACTTAAAAATCACTCTGATAATTCATTTCTATCACGTGTGCAAAAATTCACATATTTCGATATGAGACTTCGCTGTTGAGAGAAAGAGATACCTCTCTAAAACTTTTATTCCTCCTTTTTAAATGAAGAAGAAATTCAGTAGAGTTTCAATTCCAACGATATCCTATCTATTAGTAATTTTTTTAAAATTTAATTCTTGTTTCCACCATGCATTATGTACGCTCTTATTTCTCTGGAGTGGGAGGAAGGGGGCAGTATTGAAATATTCACTAGAAAGGGGGCACCAGTTCAAAAAAGGTTGGGAACCTATGGTCTAAGGCATTAAACCAGTAGTACCAGTTCTCCAGCCTTCAAATGCCGATGTTCAGTTTTGTCAAGATGGCGATTAGCATGTCTACCTAAACCTTAACCCTTTAGTACACAGTTTTGCAGTGCATTTATGCAAAGCTGCATATCCATACACCCTTTCAAAAAATATTCGATTGCAAGCAGTGGTGGATCCAGAAAGTCTGTTTTGGGAGGGGCTACATTTTGAAAAAAGCTTATTTCACCCAAACAAAATGTACAATAAATCAAAATTTTAGTCTAAACCAATGTAAAAACTTTTATGAAGGGCTACGTGATTAAAAAAGATCACTTTACATACTCAAAGTGCATAATGAAGCAGAATGTTACCCTTTAGTAATCTCTTTTGGTGGGGGCTGAAGCTCCCTAGCCCCTCCCCTGAATCCGCTACTGATTGCAAGTCAATTTTATTATAAAGGGTTGTTCTTTATAAAATGTAGATTATGTAGTATATAATAACTTCTAACATTTATTATCAGCTGCATGCTTTTTTCCAAAATTAATCAGTTGCTCATAAAATTAACATAGGGAATTTCTCTCATAATCAAATACCTTTTGGGATGCATGTACTATAAATATTGATCTTTCTAGAAAAATATGTGCAGTAAAGAGTTACAGATTACAAGTTCTGAAGTTTCATACTTCAGTTTACCCAGATCAAAGGACCTGTGTTCGAAATCATACTTATTAAAGAACACCTCTTACATGAAACAAATATGAGCATTAATTCTCTGGTATCATATATCCTGAGGTAGAGCATGTGATCACCACCTCCACAAACTCAGGAAAATGGCATGTGTACTTTTTATCCATTTGGATAAAGCCTGTAGTCGCCGCTCTTGAGTTTTTGGTTTAATACCAACTTCCTCCATGTGCTCCCTAGTTATTCATAACCTGAATAAACTCGTATCTTTCATTTCTCTACAATGAAGACTAATGGTAAAAACAGCACACTTCTGTGCTTAGACACTAGCGATCCTGTGACAGGTGACACATAAAGTCTGTAATGAAAGGTCTGGGGGGCCACAGCCTATGATAGCCAGTCCACTCTAATTGTGGTATGTGGAATCTTAATACGAAGGGCATGGACTGACGAAGGCCAAAACAAATTTTGGTTGAAACGTGCGACCGCAAGCTCGCCACGCGGACATCCAACGGTCCAAAACGGCGAAACAGTACGGCATGGTTGCGGTGCGGCGCGGCAGATATGAATCCACCTTAAGGCGTTGTCCGACCGGGCAAAAGATACTAGCCAGAGGTTAATGAACGATGGTCTTAGCGTTCGTTATGCACATTGCCACTCGTTGTATGCGGACTTTGAAAAAGCGAGAGATGAATGGGATCGGTGTTGGAGCCATATGTCATTGAAGGCGAGAAAGAGAAATGCGTGTTCAGTTGTCTGGGTCATCGATGAAGGGAAGCGCGTGGCGTGGACTGATTTTGATCCCGCGAGATAGATTTAAGCCGGATTCATACTGGCCGTACCGCACCGCTAAGACGCCGCAATGACGTCACGTGGCGGAGCAACATGGCGGCGAGCGCCGAGGGTTTGCGCATTATCTGGCGAGAACAGATATTCCGCAGCGACCGCAAACCTACAGCCAATTACAGAAGAGCTTTTACAGCTACAGCCAATTACAGAAGAGTATTGGTGTATTTACTGGCGGCACCGCAAGCTCGCCACGCGGACATCCAACGGTCCAAAACGGCGAAACAGTACGGCATGGTTGCGGTGCGGCGCGTCAGATATGAATCCACCTTAAGGCGTTGTCCGACCGGGCAAAAGATACTAAATTGCCGAGATGTAGCGTGCGCGTTTGCGATCTCGTGCCGCCTCAAATTTATTCTGAATTTGTAGTTTTTCAGTATTTTTTTCGCAAACATAACCTAAACAGCAGCGCCGTACGGAAAAAGTAACTATAACTGCCTTTATAAGATTACTAGCTGACCCGGCAAACGTTGTTTTGCCATATAAATTATTCCTAGGATTATTTTAGTAGAAAGAAATGACTAACTTATTGTAAGTGTGTGAGGATGTGGTATATGAGTAGAAGAGGCATGGAGCGCTGTGAACCATGCTGGAATATAAAAATAACACAATACCAAACATTTATATTTTTAATTCATTGTAATTTATTCTTTACATTTATATATATCGCTAATTACAATAATTTTACTGAAAAATAATATCAATCCCTTAACGGAATAGAGTGAACAATATTTTTAGCTAACACAAACAAACTGCATGGTTTGCCCACTCGAGGTCATGCCACGTATAATTGTCCGTGTGAAAAACATGGCGTGCTCAAATCTAAGCCACAAACAAACACAGTTTGGCCTTGAGACTTATTCATAGTCATTCCATAAAAAATTTTGTCCAAAAAAAAATAATAAAAGGATGAAAATCTGAAACATTTTCAGATTTTAAATACGCACTATAGTGCTATATATTAAAATCGTATCATAATTTATGCGTCGTCCCTATTTTTCTCTCATATTTCATTAAGTTGGAAAGTGTATATTATTCATGACTATGCTGTAATTTTTTTTCTTGTTTCGTAAAACCCATCTTTGGAATCGAAATCTATCTTAAAATCGTCTACTAAAACTATTTTACAATATTCGCCAAGTATATTACAACTACACTTCATCGTTCTATATATTGTTTCGAATGTGCATCATAATGCATGCGTATACCATGTATGTCTTTCTTGGGTTGATTCCTACTTTAACGCCTCGACTCTCGCCAAGGTGGCGATCATTAAACATATGCAGTTACAATGACAATTTTTTGCATTTATGTGGCAATCATAATTTAGAATTAAAATGGCGATTTGGAACAACATGTAAGCACAGCATGCCGTTACATTTTTATTTATTTTGGATTGCCAATTAATGTAGTTGTAATAATAAAGTGTCTTCAAATTCCTTAATTGGTGCGTTTATCGCTAATTTGTTTACTTTAGTTTTCATCTAGTTCTATTGGGAGCGCCGAAACGGTACGTACGTATTATGCCGGCGGTCACTTCCGCCAAACTACTTTTTCGTCAAATTTGCTGGCAAACTATTGTCAATCGTATTCCAAACCATCAACAATTTCATGTGCCCGGCATTTATCTTGGTGAAAATTACTTGTCTTGGAGGACCGCCGGGATAATACGTAAGTACCGTTGAAACTTGTGCATTACTCCCAGAGACCCATGACTGCAAAGCTCGCCAAAGTACGGGGATTTTTTAGGTTGGCGTAGAGTGGGGGGCGTTAAAATAGGAATCAACTCTTTCTTGTACCATAAAACACATCTTTGGAATCGAAATCTATCTTAAAATCGCCTACTGAAACTGTTTTACAATCTTCGCGAGGCATATTGGTCCTATAGGCATATTCCAACTATGCCGCAAAGACATGAAATGGGAATCATAATCCATGAGTGTACAGTGCTTTCCTTCCTTTCCAGTGCTTGTTCCACAAGCACTTCTTCAGAATAGAAATCAATATTAAAATCGCCTAATAAAACTGTGTTACAATATACGCTAGGCGTTTTCTAACTATACTCGTAATATATTTATAATAAATTGTCACGTTTTGGCTCCCCATTTAGCGATCCATTATCAAAAATTGCAAATCCTTGTGCGACTTTCAATATTTTATTAACGCCCCCCCCCCTCTCCACATTATCTGCAAACACATTTAAAAAGGGACTCGATGCGCTAATGCCTAGACAAAAATCCTGATTGAACTTATTAGCACTCTGGTGCTAAAAATTTTGAGGTGGACCGCCCTTGTGACTTAGGGGTATGAGACAAAATCATATTCGCAGACCTAACGAATATACATATAAAATTTCTTTAAAATCGGTCGAGTCGTTTTGGAGGAGTATGGTAACTAACACTGTGACATGAGAATTTTATTTATTAGATATACCCAATATGAGTTCAATCGAATGTACCGTTTAAACGCTAGAGCACTTTCAAGAATTCCCCCCCCCATAAGCCATAATGTAAAAGAAATCTTTGTAGTAGCCCAGTAGAAAAACTATAAGTTCTATACACATCAAAATCATTGTCGGTCTTACGATGGTGGTTTATAACATATATACCCAATTTGAGCTCAATCGAATGTCCCGTTTAGGAGCTATCGTGTTCACTCACACACACACACACACGCACACGCGCACGCACACGCACACACGCACACACACATCTCGTAAAAATAGCATAAATGAATTCAGAAGACCTTAAAACGTGTTAATACATCAAAATCTCGAAGTCGAATTTTTTCATGATTACAGTACTTTCCTTACAGGGTACATGTTCGGAAAGAAAAAAGGATGAAAATCTGAAACACTTTCAGGTTTTAAATACACACTATAGTTCTATATATTAAAATCGTATCATTAGTTATAAGTTGTCCCTATTTTTCTTACTTATTCCATTAAGTTTCAAAAGTGTATCATTATTCATGACTGTGCTGTATTTTTCTTGCTTGTTTCGTAAAACCCATCTTTGGAAGCGAAATCTATCTTAAAATCGCCTACTACAACTATTTTACAATCTTCGCCCAGTATATTACAAATATACTTCATCGTTTTATATATTGTTTCGAATGTGCATCATAATCCATGAATGTACCGGTTTGTCTTTCTTGGGTTGATTCCTACTTTAACGCCTCGACTCTCGCCAAGGTGGCGATCATTAAACATATGCAGTTACCATGACGATTTTTTGCATTAATGTGGCAATCGTAATTTAGAAATAAAATGGCGATTTGGAACAACATGTAAATAAAGCATGCCGTTACATTTTTATTTATTTTGAATTGCCAATTAATGTAGTTTTAATAATTAAGTGTCTTCAGATTCCTTAACTGGTGCGTTTATCGCTAGTTTGTTTACTTTAGTTTTCATCTGGTTCTTTTGGGAGCGTTGAAACGGTACTTACCGTATCGTACAATCGTATTACAAACCATCAACAATTTCATGTGCCCGGCATTTATCTTGGTGAAAAATTGCTTGTCTTGCCGGACCACCGGGATAATACGTAAGTACCGTTAAAACTTGTGCATAACTCCCAGAGACCCATGACTGCAAAGCTCGCCAAAGTACGGGGATTTTTTAGGTTGACGAGAGTGGGGATGTTAAAATAGGAATCAACTCTTTCTTGTACCATAAAACGCATCTTTGGAATCGAAATCTATCTTAAAATCGCCTACTGAAATTGTTTTACAATCTTCGCCAGGCATATTCTTCCTGTAGGCATATTCCAACTATACCGCAAAGACGTTTTAAATGCTGTTTGGAATGGGCATCATAATCCACGAGTGTACCGTGTTTTCCTTTCTTGTTCCACAGATAACTTCTTCGGAATAGAAATCTATATTAAAATCGCCTAATAAAACTCTTTTACAATATACGCCAGGCGTTTCCTAACTATACGCGAAATATATTTATAATAAATTGTCGGGTTTTGGCACCACATTTAGCGATCCATTATCAAAAATTGCAAACCTTGTGCGACTTTCAACATTTTATTAACTTCCCCCCCCCTCTCCACATTATCTGGCAAACACATTTGAAAAGTGATTCGACACGCTAATGTCTACACAGAAATCCTGATTGAAATTAATAGCACTCGGGGGCTAAACATTTTGGGGTGGACCGCCCTTATGACTTAGGGGTATGAGACATAGTTAAAAACCTATTCTATGACCTAACGAATATACATAGAAAATTTCATTAAAATTGGTCGAGTGGTTTCGGAGGAGTTAGGTGACTAACACTGGGACAGGAGAATTTTATATATTAGATTGTTTTTCCATTTAATAATCATTCGAGTGCAGTAAATGAGTAAGGTTAATTATCGTTTTGTGAAATGATGGAATATTTCAACTAAAATAGAATATAAGAAAGTCTCCCAGGCAGTCTCTAACGATAGCACGAGCACTTGGGGGTCCGTGCCTAAGGAACACAAGCAGAAATAGGCTCCTAAGTTAAGACCTATATATAAAGCCACAAAATTTTAAAAATGCCTGTCCACAAACTTGTTATAGTCAAGTCCTGGCGACGCCACGAGCAGTTTTCGCCATGTAAAGCAAGGAAGCCAAAGGCAGGAATTTAACTTCCACCAACATAACCTATTTGCAGCAACAATTGACTTCCAACACGGCGTGGCTTTATCCGACGATATCAATTTCTAACCAGCAGCGTTGCCACCAGATGACTTCAAAACCTCTCGCTCGTGGCGTCCCAATAATTCTACCCTTGGAATACTGATGTGTTATCTTCTATGTAAAGTTTCAATTTAGACCGAGATATTTGATTTTCCTCTCGCACAGATTCTGAGCTATGACGACTTTAGCTTATTATTGTCAGCTATGCTGCTACAGAGCAAACAGTGGGAGATCCCGAAAATTTTCGATTGGATTAAAGAACAATTTGCATTAAAGAATGGACATGGTCCAACAGGATAGTTATATCTATCTTCATCCCTAGTCCCATCCACAACGATGAGTAATAGTTCATCTGTCCAGTTGGGTAGCAGCTACAACTGAGGTCCTTCTTTTGGTACCACCTCCCTCCATACTTTTCTTTCAGTTCTGCATCTGGTGTTGTCATTTATTTATTAGAGTGCAGCCACAAATCATATATCTTTTTCATGAAGATGCTCTAAATTGTGCGAAACAGCGAATCATCGTACCCTGGAGTATCACTGAAGCAGAGGTTAACAGTTCAATTTGTGGCAACCGTCCAAGCAACGAGACTGGAAAACTACGCTAACATTTCATAATGTAACAGCTCTAGAGATCAACTGTTTCAAGTAATGATGTAAAAAAATCTACGTGAGCCTTATAAACTTGTTCATTTACATGGTTTTTAGATATAGGAATCACTGTTGAGCATAATAAGAGATAACTTGATGTCTCCAGAAGGTAGACATAGTAGTGACAAGCGCATACGTAGAATGATAGATACTTAAATGATTTTTTTTCATTTGTTTTAGAAAAATCTGTATTTTGAAAAATATTCTAGTATCTACACAGTCCAGTCACATTAATGTGACCACTTATCAAAAGCCAGAATAACCACATTACTTAGAGCGGATCGCTGAGGGACGCGCAGGAAGAGAGTCACTTAGTTGTTGAAGGTGTACACTGGGATGTTCTAGGGCCCATGTGGACTCCAGTACACTGGTCATTTGCGATAGATTACGCGATTGGGGGTCCATGGCGCGACTAACCCTATCGAGGGATCTCACAGATTATCGATTTTATTTAAATCCGGAGAGTTTCCTTCTACAATGATGAGCGCACCCAGAGAATGCCATGAAAACATTCCCCAGACCATAATGCTTCCCCCCCCCGCAGCAAACGTTCACTGAATCGTCGTTCCGGAGAACTTTTGGTAGCCCTTTGGTTCATCTGGGTGGTCAGTTATTCAATAGTTGCGCGTCTGTACGACCAAACGCATCACAGCAGCCGTATTTCACCTCTGCTGTTTATGGAACGTTGTTCACCACATTTGCCATGTCGCTAATTTTGGATAATGCCATTTTGCCTGTCACAGTATGCTTTTACCACGGCGGTACCCGACCAGTTTAGAAAACTAGCCGTTTCAGAAATGCTTCCGTCTTTGGCCCGAGATCCAATGATCACGCTCTTTTAGACGTCGGATAAACCGCTCCGTTCTTGCATTACTCCAAAGATTGCAATGTTTTCCGATTCCCTCCGACCAGTGGCTAAGCGCGCTTGCACTCTCAACTGGGAGACGGAAGATGCTTGGTTCAAAACCAGGGCGCGTCTGCCGACCTAACGGTTCGGAGTTTTCTGTGTTTTTCTCCGAAACTTCGCGTAAATACGGGTTAGGAAGTCCCCCACAGAAGGCAATTTCCCCCTCCTCGGCCTAGATCCCTCGCTCAGATAATTGGCTGTAATACCACATTTGCATCCCTTGGACCAACACCGCATTAAAGATAATGCCTTCAGACTGCATTCTGACGTCACAGAGGTCGGTAATTGCACACAAAGGTTAACTAGGCTAATTGTCGACAGCGCATCGTCTGAACTTTCTGTGACATGAAACAGTGGCGGAGGCGGAGGGGCATCTGTTCTCCGGCGCAGGATCCGAAGGTCGCCATTGCATTTTGGCAAATAGGAGGGGGCGCAAACTCATCAGTTGCTAAAGTTCCTAGCTACACCTCTGACATTCGAACGCAGTCCGAAGGCATTATCTCTAGTGCGGTCTTGCTTAAACACCCTTTGAGGTGACCAGAGATTTGAACAAAGAATTGGGGACAAATTAGGGTCGTGTTCCCAATACGACTACCATAATACAACGCCTGTGAACCTAGCCGTTCGGAGTTTTCCATGGTTTTCTCCGAAACCTCGCATTACTACACTTCTCGCGTAAATACCGGCTAGGATCCCTTAGAAAGTCCCGCACGGAGGGCATTCCCTCTATAGGCCTAGGACCCTAGTGCAGTCAATCGGCCTTAATCCACAAACAAACCATAATACATAAAATGACCATATTTTTAAACGTAAAATAGAAGACATATCCCCAAATATGAAACAAAATTAGGACATTTTATATAATCTAAGGTGACCAGATTTTTGAACATAGAATAGAATCGGGGACATGTCCCCGATTTTGAAATAAAACTGGGGACATTTATAATTAGTGAAATAATTAACAGTAATTTAATTGAAAAAAAACATGGCATCTACACACAATTCGCGAGCTCCTCTATTCGCTCTTTCTTGACACACATCAAAGACGCTGATCGAGTAGATGACATACGTGACTCCGAACTACAGATGTGGCTCCTACAACGAGCGACAGTCGAGCGTGTGTGGCACTGGGATCTACTCGTCAGAAAGCGACGTCCTCGGGAGTGCGCGCATATCGCTCGACACTATCACTATCTAGCGACTAATTCCTCCTATCTCGGCGGGAGCGACAGTGACGGCAGCTAATGTACGTCACGAAGATATACACACACAGCAACTGATTTGTCACTGAAGGAGCTGCGGAGCCGGGGGGTGAGGAGGGATCGGCTGCGGCATTGGCGGCATTCGTATTCTCGACTCCATGAGTCTTCCACAATAATGACACTATAACTCTATCTGAGAATCTACTATGATCTCTAACCAGTACTTTAACGTAACGTGCTGATAAACGAAGAAGCGAGAAGGAGAGATGTTCGGCTCTCTACCCGCTTCAAATCGAGTGCGGCTACATCCTCAACTGCTACGTTATTCACTCCCGATTCACACTCTCGGGTGAACTTAGCTTAGTGAGACAGTACTTCACGTGAAGTGCTGACTTGCTTCTCTTAGTGTGTGCCACTTATCCAGTAGCGATGTTAGCCTTCAACAATGTCGAGACTCAATAACACGCTCACAATTAGCTTGAACCGTGGTGATACTAGTGTGACTTTAGTTCATACTCAATTCACGGTGAATCACGTCTATGACCATCAGCGCTGATGATCCCTCCACGAGTTAGTGTCTCTCACACCTGCTGAAGATGCGAGAGATATAAGAGTGAATGAGAGAGTGTATTTTGCGGCGTTTGAGATTCGTCACACTTATCGGTCAACAGGGTATCTGTTTGATCGAGAGCAATCGCACGCGGGGGGAGATTTGAAGAATATCTAGAGGTAGAGACTAGGGATGATGTCTCGGACAACTAGAGAGTTGTCACACACACGTTACACACTTGTTAGTGGCACATTATGGTCTATCACTCTCTTACGCGTGTCTCTTTTTTATGGTCGAGCGTATATGTGACGGGTGTTTGTAGTGAGCTTCTCAGTTAGTTGCGTCTGGTGTGAGGTAAGTCAGGGCACAGAGAGAGAGATGGAGACAGTCTGGCTCTGGCTGGGGAGGGATCACACGGGACATATGGACATGTGTGGTGACTGATTTACGCGAACATTATAGTATGACATGCATGAAGAAGTCTTGTGAGTATGCAGAGTTTATAGCTAATTCGTCAGTCTGTCTATTCAGGTGTGTGACGATGCTCTCTATTGATGTTATCGGAAGGCGCTGATGCACGTGCAGTGGCGACTAGTCAGTGTGAGGGGCTCTTTGGCACAATTTAGTGCAGAGAGTGATTCATCAACAGATTTCTTGTAAGTTAGAAGAGTCAGAGATACACGATATTACGAGTTAGTAAGTGCATTGACGGTGTAGAGTGTGGTGGTTATTTGGTGGAGGGACTTCTTATTGTTAGTGACTGTGGAGTGAGATGGACGTGCACGACAGCTCTTATAGTGTAGGGGTGCGATTTTCGTGTGCACACAGCAAACTTTGAGGGAGAGTCTAGTAGATGGAGGTGAGTGAGATCTTCTGATGTAGTGAGTAGGCACACGCACACGTACAGCGTTTAGAGTGAGCACTTGCACAGACTGTTGTGTGATGGTTAAGCTGAGGGATAGTGATATTGTTTGTGGACGATACAACACTATGATCTTCTTCTCTACAAGCAAGCGTCTCTGTTGGGGGTACTCTGGGTTAGTGAGTACGTTAATATCGATGACATGATACATAAAGGATTGTCAAACAGTGGTTCTCGGTGTACACAGGGCACAGTTGTAGACGCGGAGTGTGAAGTGTTTGTGCGCGAAGTAGAGTGCGGAGTCTATCTATAGACTATCTCATATGACACATAGACGCATACAGGACATCTATGACACTGCGCGCTCGACATGACAGTCATGTAGTGGTACTACTGGAGTAGTTTGTAGATGTTGATGTGGGTTGTTTGAGGGGTTTTTTTAAATTTTTCGATTGCAGTGATGGGGATGGTGGAGTAGGATGGGGAGGGGAGGAGATTCTGTACTCTCTCTCTATATCTATCTTCACATGATGATGTATGAGAATGGGAGTGGTTGGGGGGAGTTGTGAGGTAGTTGGGGGGGGTGGTCACGTACATCATGAGTGGGAGGAGGAAGGATTATGATGGGTGTAGTCACGAGATATGCACTGAGGGTGGGACGAGTGGCTCTATAATTTGCTCAGAGATGCGAGAACAGGGGAGGGGGGGTGTCAGTAGAGTGGGTGGAGTTGTGATGATCATACAGTGTAGGTATATACTTCAGTTGGGCACATATGTGAGAGGTGTTGGATTGTTGTTGAGTGGGTGATGTACAGAGTAGTACTGGGTGTGTGGTGTGAATGTGAGGGGTTGTGAGGGGAGAGAGAGGTGGTCTGAGAATGGTTAGTGTAGATGTAGTAGGAGTCTGGTCAGGGTATGGGTGTGGTGGTTTTGGGATGGAGGGGCGGGATGTGTATCAGAGACGCTGTATGTGGTGGTCATCCAATTGGGTCTTGGTGTGGATCAGAAGAGTGGGTGGGATCTCACAGATGATGACGGGGAGGTAGAGTATCAGTGAGATAGTATTAGAGGGGAGAGAGTGGATACGAGCAGGGGTAGAGGTCAATATAGAGAGGTTTGTATGTCTGTGAGTGGATGCAGCAGGGTAGCGATTGGTTAGGTCTCTGAGTAATTATGCATGGTGGAGATCGGATGAGGGGTGTGATGGGGGATGGAGTGTGTGAAGTATATTATTAGTGGTGAGGGATGTAGGTAGTCAGTGATTGGGAGATGGGTGTGGAGGTGATATAGTATATGTGTGGATGACACACAGTGACACAGTAGGTGTACTGGCACGCGTTTGAACAGGCATGTAGTGTACAGGGTGACTGTAGTTATAGATAGTTGGGGGGTATTGTGCCATAGAGGTCAGCACATGGGTAGTATGGCATAGGTGTGTAGGCGATGTGGTAGTGCTGAGTGTCGAGTGAGCAGAGAGAGCGAAGAGATGTGCGCTTCATTGCACTAGACTTAGTTATGGACATGTGGTGAGATTGGGAGTGGTGACTAGGGGTATAGGAATATGTGGTGGAGTGGGGATAGAGTCATAGGATTGTGGGGACTCTCCGGGAGTTACTGTGCTAAGTTATAGCATGACATATTAGGTCGTGGTATTTTAGGTATGCCACTTGTGTGTGAAGTGTTGACAGGATTGAGTATCGTGCAAGGGGGAGGGTGGTGGTGTCATGAAGTTATGAGTGGGGAAGTGGAGAGTATGAATATTTATTGTTGATGTAGTGTGTGATAGTGTGTGGTGACTAGGTGGTATGTATATTGTTATGTCTGAGAAGTGTATTAGACATGAGATAGATGTCACAGGTACATAGACATCATGTGTAGTTGTCATATCGGTGTATTATATTGTTATAGAGACAGTGTATTGGGGGTTATAGCTGGATGGACTGGGTACAGTGGGATATATGTGTGGAGATGAAGTGTTTGGGAATGGGATGTGAATAGGTAGAAGTAGTCACATAGGCAGATGTATGAGTGCGGAGATATGCGGTCGAGAGGGAGTGTGGCGCGGAGTAGTGATTCACTTGGAGGTAGGTTAGGTGTAGATCTATAGAAGAGGGATAGTTTGTACTGATGATTACCAGCACGTTGGTTTGTAGCAGGAGGCAGTAGTATTGTGTGCAGGAATTGAGTATGTTTTCATGGTGTTTGTGTAGAGATTATGAATGGGTGATGGCGACTGTGAGGAGTCACTGAGGAATCACACAGTACTACGATACATAGACAGTGCGGAGTGTGACTTGATGTATCAGGACACAATGTATCTGTGACACGAGCACGGAGGTGTGGAGGGACTTTAGATAGACACAGTGGATGTGAAGGATCAGGACTCTGGGTGTGAGAATTAATTGTGGGATGTGTGTGGGGGAGGTGCAAGAGACATGAGTGAAGGAGTGACATGACAGATAGCATCAGTGGATGGAGATCAAGGAGACTTGACGAGAAGCAAAACAATGAGGAGGGAGTCTGAGTCGGAATAGAGGGGGATGGATCAGGGCGATGAGAGTGTCAGTGACGGCTGGAGGGACTATATAGACACACACACACGGTGTTAATGGAGTAGGGATGTTCTATATCTATCATATATATATTAATGGGTGGTGTAACTAGAAGTGTGATATGAGGTGAGATCTACTAGGTGGGATATATACATAGGGCAATGTGGTGAGCAGTTCATCGCAGATTTAGATACGAGGCATGGATGACAATCATGGAAGAGTAGAAGGGCTATATGGAGAAGGACAAGAAGTATAAGTATTCTGTTAGTATATGGAGTATGACGTGTTTAGGAGTAGGTGAGGAGTAGAGTGGTGTTTAGATATAAGGATAGAGTGTGTGGGATTGTGTCTGACATATTAATCAACATGTGTTCTCCTGTAAAGGACAGAGGAGGGGGGATGTTTGGAGAGGTGATGAATGACGGGTCACACACAGTAACTGATTAGTATTTTATGTATTAGTCTAGTACATGAGTGCATGTGGGTATTTGGTCAGAACTTGAGTAGGATATTGAGGATATCTAGTAGACTAGGGAGATGTGTGGGAATTGTGGCGTTAGTCTCTCTTGGAGATAGTGCTATGGGAGATTGCAGTACTGCTGGGTCTAGAGGGTAGACTCATAGATAGGACAAGTGGAGACTATGAGGATCTATGTGAGTGGTGGTATGACAGTGAGGAGGGTGCTGATATCTTCACGCTGATGGTTTGAAGAGTACTGTAGGTATATGAGTATAGTTCAGGAACGACATGCGGAGTTTAGAAGTGGTTAAAACGGAATAGTGAGGAGTGTTGTGAGCGTGAGATAGTGGGGGATAGTGATTGTATGGGTGACATGTTACAATGACGTGAAGTCTAGTGTGTCATGTCGTGGTGGTGTGGTGCATTGGCTCGGTACAAGGAAATGAATATGTGGAGTAAGGAGGTAGGTCTTACAGAGTGACAGTGTGGTGGGGGTAGCACATAGCAGAGCTAGCGCTTACTATGGTCGAGGTTAGAGTGAGGATTGTCTTGCATTTTCTGGGGGTATCATGGTATATAGAATCATGGGCACTATGGTTCATTGTGTGAGACACAGTCACTAGGACTGGTGAGATTACACACATATTTATTGCAGAGTCATGTTCAGTTAACATGTGGTGAAGTCGGAGGGTATGAAATTCACATCAAGGGGTCTTGTATGATAGATGGGGGGGGGTAGTGAAGAGATTGGTGGAGGGATCAGGTGAACAGACATCTGCAAGTGCGTGGAGGGGGGTGTTATGCAAGTCTGAGTGACTGTTAGTAGTGGATTTTGGCATGTGGTTGAGGCGGTTGGTACGGTGAGGGGATCAGGAACTCTATGTATTGGGTTAGGTCATTTCTACATGACTGGGTAGTGAGAGGTGGTCTGATGATTTAGTAAATTGGGGGGGGGGAGAGGAGGATATGATAGTGGGGTACACTGGACTAGGAAGGAGGTCACAGTCTGTAGATGAGACTAGAAGTAACTATCTTGTATGAGAGGATGATGGAGAAGTTGTGTGCGCGTATGTTACGATAGATGATGTTTAGAGGGGGGGGGCATCAACACGAGTATAGCGGTGGGTCACATAGCGTAAGTGTTGGTAGGTGTGGACATATGTGGCGACACATTAGTCAGGTGTGGGTGGTGGAGACCGGGGGGTGAGTTCGGGTCACTAGAGGCACAGGGGAGGTTGTGGCGCATGAGGTGGGCGTGCGTATGTTGTGGTTTTATAGTTAATGAGTGACTATAACTGTGGAGGTTGGACTGGTCGTGTAGTCAAAGTTAAGGTCATCAGAAGGGTGGGGATTGGACGAGAGTCTGTCATGCAGAGGATAGTTCAGTGTGGCACGGTGGTTCATTAGAGCGTTCTGTGACTGAGAGTACTGTTGTATAGAGGTGTAGGGGGAGTGGCGAGTTGGATGCACACTAACTTCACAAGTAAGACATATGAGTCTTGATAGGATAGATATAAGACCTGTACGTTTGAGTTCTGTGACGGACAGATTTATAATGAGACACTAGGTAGACTTATGTCTTGTGAGTGGAGAGGGAGTAGAGTGTCTTGTGGAGCAGTACGTGATATGTATTGTACAACAGTGTTAGACAGGGATGACACTACCTGTGCATTAGGAGGAGAGTGTGTCAGAAGGAGGATAACACATAATGTATGTGTATAGGAATGAGTGCACACTTCTGGTGACATAGTCACTACTCTGTGAGCGTACAACGAGGGCATACTGGGTGGCTAAGTCTAGTGGCGTTGCTGGCTCGATAGAGAGAGACAGTCGTGTCGTGTGTCTGGTGTTGGTGTGTGACAGTGTCACAATGTGATGTGAGAGATGTGTAGTGCATTGTCTCACGTGATATGAGACAAAGTGATCTTTTCACATTATCACTCTAGAGGTGGAAGTTATGTTCTACACAGAGGATGGTCACACACACATGTGGAGATACTGGAGTGTGGTCACGAGAGTGGAGAGTGGGTTGTACTCAGACGGCAGGAGATGCATAGAACACTGACCTGTAGAGGTGGGACACATACAGTGCGATAGTATGTGGGTGTATGAGTTGATGTTCACGGTAAGGTTCTTCTGGAGAGAGGGTCAGCGTACGTACTGACTACATGTGTTAGGTGGAGGTTGTTGCAGATAGTGACATGATCACACGCTGATGGAGTTGGGGACTTAGCAGCGCGTAGAATATATAGATATGTGAGGCGCGGAAGAGTGAACACATGTAGTACGAAGAGTGAGGCACTGGCACTCTCCTATCTCTGATATGACTGGTGTAGATAGTGCGGTGGGACATATCACACACTTGTAAAAGTAATGTGTCACATTGATTAGGTGAGGTAGATTAAGGTGTCTAGTGAGAGTTTGAAGGTATAACAGAGAGTGTGGTGATTGGTGGGATGTGTTGGCAGTCACACTGTTATGATATCATGGTGTGTCAATTTGTATTTTTGGTGAGTGTTTAACTGTGCGGAGAAGGAGAGAGGGAGTCACGCAGCGTGAGAGGCGACTCTCACAATACAGTGTAGAGGATAGGGGCGCGAGGTAATGAGAAGGGGTGGGATGCTTCTGGGTCACACATGAATTGAGAGATATGAATCATTGTGTGATGGCGTGGTGTAGGGGATTGAATGGGACTTCTCATTTAGATGAGCGAATACAAGGGGGGGGGGGGATTTTTAATGGGGGGACGTCAGCGAGGAGCGGGGTATTATGTAAATGTAAAAATGCTTTGCTGAGTGTTTGTAGAGTTATGATGGTTGGTTCAGTTGTAGCAAGGTGGAACACTATTAGAGGGGGTATTTGTGGAGTGTATTGGTATGTGTGGGTCAATGATAGAGGCACAGACATTGGTGAGGCAATATCTGTCTGACGGATAGAGTATTGCATTAATGTGTGACTATATGTACAGTATTTCTGAAGAGCGAGTGAACATATTGTGTGTGGTGTATCATCATGTGTGATATATTTGATTGATTGGGGGTTGTAGGGTAGTATATGATGAGTGTGAGGGGGGTGTTGAGTAGGTGGTAGATGAACATCAGTACGGTCAGTGTGGGACTGTAGTATTATCTGGGAGGATTGTTCAGTAGAGTGACATGTTATTAGTGGGGGGGGTTGGTGACAAGGTGTCACTGTGACTATGGTTGATACATGTATCAGAAGAGTGGACAGTAGTATAGGTGCATGGTAGGGTGAAGGATGATGAGATTTTGAGTGATTGGACATAGTTGATGGGGATTATTGGGTTTGGAGAGTGTTTGGGATAGGAAGGTTAGTGGGGTTCTGTGTGGTGAGTACGGAGGGGGCAGTGGAATGAAGTGAGAGGAGAGATGTCACGATGGGGCAATGTCACATTAGCGGTGTCAGTCGTTAGAGAGAGAGAGACATGATAGGTACGTGACATAGCCGATGATGATAGTGGCTTGAGGAGTGACAAACAACTGAGTGTGGATGAGATTACTGTGGCATGTCTTGACATCATGTAGACAGAGAGAGACTCTGAGATTGTAGAGTAGAGGTTATACGGGTTGTGGTGATGAAGATTGAGTAGTTATCTATTAAGACATGGATTGAGATAGTAGAACGGTACACTGTCGATATGAGAGGAGATATATACTTGTGAGATATACACACATTGACAGTGTGCATCAATGGGTATGCACAGCACTGTATGTGAACACTGTATCACAATGCGACTTCATGAGGTTATTGAAGTACAGAGTATAGATGATCGCACACACACAGCTATGAGATATAGGACAAAATAGAAGATATTGTAGGTCTCTAGGCATTGCGTACCTATATGAGAGTTTATTATGATGAACTGAGTGAGAGAGGTAGGCAGATGGACATCTATATCTCTATTATATGGAGGATGGTTAGTGGGGGTAGGTATTGAGACTCACGTGATGGTCTTGTGATAGGGGTAGGTGTTCATGTGCGATGGGAGATGATGTGGTACTGGCACTCTGTTCTTGAGACAGATAGGGACATTGTCAGGTATGTTTGTCTATCCGCACGAGACGTACAGGGATGGGGTGTGTATTGATACTTTAGTGTTATTGAGTAGGGTATAGAGTATATTATATTTGGTGTGTCACAGGGGAATGTGTGTGCATGACTGTAGGATGAGTGTGGAGAGGCGAATGTTCATTAGGGAGGTGGAGGAGGTCTGTGCATGAGAGTTAGGCACTTTCAGGGATGTGATATCTGTGTGGCAACAGAGAGGGAATGGTAGTGTGTGGTAGACACGTAGTGATCATGGGGAGGGAGGGTGTGCTGAAGAGAGTGTAATTAATTGAATTTTTAGTGGAGGGGACACTGGACACATGGGGACGCGTCATATGAGTTTTAGTGGACATCAGTGTGATCACTGGGATTGTGTGATATGGTCAGTAGATAGCTGGTATGCAGTTTTGTTGGTGTATGGAGAGAGAGTGTGGACTGGAGTGAGATAGAACTGTTCAGGGTTGCGTATTAGGGCTGGCACATGCGGGCTGAAGGATAGGTTGTAGTATGTCACACTGATGGAGTCTTATATCTATATAGACAGCAGGCGCGATGTGAGGTTTAGAGTTTGCACGAGCATACAAGGTCATATGTTGGGTGAATTTAACATCTTAGTCTAGTATAATAGGTGTGAGTGGTCTAGAGGGGATGTAGGTGCAGGTACTGGATGGGCTGATGGAGAGACTACATGTGTTGTGTGATATGTTGGTGGGGTTGGATGCTGTGACGTGTGGATTGACTGGAATGCGGTGAGGGGGATCACAGGGGTTGTATAGGTCTTTTGGGAACACACTATAATAGATGTCATATTTGTACGGACGGGTCAGATAGGAGTGAGCGACATGGAGTAGATGGTGGGAAGACTGAGATGTACGAGTGGAAATGAGAGGAGAGTTATGGAGGTGAGGAGGGTTCTGTGGTGTGGGTTTCGTAATAGTAGTGGAACGCAGATTGTGGTATCTACTTACGACACTGGTAGTGATGGTTGGAGTGAGTATGGTGCACGTATGTGTGACAAGCGTGGATCATTGGTATTGATGAGTAGAGTTTATAGGTAGTAATGTGTAGAGATTAGGTTGGATTCTGTAGGACTTACAGCGGGTATGTTATACTTGACTTGGTGGTGTAGTGTTGTATCAGTGGTATAAGACTGATGTGGTGTGTTTGGTTGGAGTGCATGTTAGGAGTTTTTTTAGTATGTCACGGTAGCGGGTGGAGGGGTTAGGGGGGTAATTCTGTCAGGTGGTGTGTGGTTGAGTAGGCGTGACACAGAGGACTCACAGGTTACTGTTAGAGACTTAGGATTTGTCTTTTGGAGGGGAGAAACTGGTCACAGTCTACTACTAGATGGTGTGAGATATTAGTATAGTCAGGTGGCAGCAGGCAGTGGTACATAGTCGAGTTATGGAGGTGTCGTGTAGAGACACAGTCTGTTGAGAGATTTTGGAGAGTGTGACACACACGAGTGTGAGAGTGGATTTGATGGAGATGAGTTGGGTGTACTTCTGGTTTAAGGTAGTGTAAGTGGAGAGAGAGCTGGGTTTTGTGTGTGTGAGTAGTGGGTTGGTGAGGGTGGTGAGAGAGTGTTGGTGAGGGTGAGGATTTAGACTGTCGTGTATACATTGAATTGGCAGGGGGAGGGAGTTGTGTTTCGTTTTGTATTAGTTTTATATGGAAGGTATTGGTATCAGTGGGGTGTCACATTGGTATGGATGGGGAGAGTATCTTTCTGGTGAGTTGTGGACAATGATGATGGGTGGTGCGAGTAGAGCACTGGAGCTATGGATACGGAGAGAAGTGAGATGGCTGAGTTTGTGGGATACACTGATGTCTTTAGTGGGAGTCAGATAGTGACTACTTTTTTTTTAGTATGTGCAAGTGTGTGAGACGGGGATAGTGGTGATCACATTAGGTATTAAGGTGCACCACATTAGTAGTTAGTTGTACTAGTTAGAGTGTTCACAGAGACTATAAACGTTGTGTATGACAATCTTAGGGTGACAGTTACGTTTAATGAGTAGACTTGAGTTGTGCGGGGTGACGTTATATGTTTAGTGGTGAGTAGTGTGGGTGGGGTGAGATTGTAGTGTGTTCACAGGAGGTACATGATCACAGGAAGAGTAGAGAGCAGCATTTTAGTGGGAGCGTGCCAGTGTGACACTAGTATTACGACATACAGGCATGTATTATTGGTGTGAGAGAGGAGGGGTATATACTATTGACTGAGGGGACATTGTGGAGATGGTATTTGGAGGATGAGTGGGAGATGTGTGACTCTATGTATAGTCATATTATGATCAGTCTTGGTTGGGGAGGAGAGGCGAGTGTGTTCATCGAGGTAAGAGTTCTGGTGTGTACTGACGAATGTATTTGTATGGTGATAGTAGTACGCTGTTATACAGTGGAGGACGAGGAGTGATAGGTCACAAAAGAGATTAATGTGGTGATGTGAGCAAGCACTAACTACGTTGGGGGCAGTTCACGCGTGGTAGGGTTTGAGTCATATTTTAATTTATATTCTGGGGTTACACTGTGTGTTCACGAGATACGTCTGTGCGTAGTGATCGGTGGTCAGAGTCAGTGATAGTTGGGACATGTGACTTTATTCAACTAGAGATGTGCGGGTGGGAAGAGAGACAGTTGTGTGTGGTGCCAATTGGACAAGGAGAGTTCTTTATAGACACAATTTTGATATATGGGATATGAAGTGTAAAGGAGTGGCAAGGGGATCTAGGTGTTGTGTGTGGTATGGAGTCATAGATCATGTGTAGGGGACACACATACGTGAGTCTATTGAGGATAGTTGTATGAGTATGAGAGGTGGTGTAGGAGGATGGAGTAGATCTTAGATGTGATGTTAGGTTTGTGTTGGTGTTGGTGGAGCGGAGTGATGCATTAGATATTCATACGTGGTGAGGCGTTTAGGTCTTAGGAGGATTAGCGATGGGGGGGGGGGACGGTCGTGGTATCACATGAGGTTGGTCGGAGTGGGTGTATGCAGTGGGTAGAGGAGGGTATATCTCTGATTTGGTGAGGTGATGTGTCAGTATAGTGAGTTGAGGAGGAGTGGGATATGGGACACGAGACATAGGCACTGATGGGTGAGGGACAGGTCTCACAGTAGTTGTGTAAATAGACACTCGAGATCATAGTGTTGGGATGATGTTTGACTCTTGGTATCTGATAGGGAAGGAGAGTGAGGATGTACGTTTTTGTTGTGATAGTGTAGTGGGAGATACAGAGGGCTTAGGATATTGGTCTACATGGGGTGTGTCTTAGCTGGGAGCACATGACACATATGTGGAATCAGGGACATGTGAGAGGAAGGACTGCACATCTGTGTTGGAGAGGGCAGTTCTGAAGGGATGAGTCTCATGGAGTGAGGGGATAGGGGTGATAGGGTGTGAGAGTTGGACTGTGGTGGATGTACATTTGCATTTGGTGAGGGAGATGAGGGATTGCTTGACAGCGTGATCATAACATGAGCACACGAGTAGGACACGACATAGAGAACGGTCTGTATAGATCGTATTGTGCGGTAGTGTTAGTCGGAGATATACGGCTGCTTGAGGGAGAGTACACTGCGAGGATTTGCAGTGTGATCTAGGTGATAGGAGCGATGTAGGCGATGTTGTGCGTCTTGGAGCTGTATTGGATGTGGAGTGGATGGTGAGGTTATTTGAGCAGTGCAGCGTGCATGTCACTGAGATTTAGAGTGTTGTTTTGATTATACAGTGACAGAGATGGTTCTGTATTGATTGTTCAGGGATCGGTTTTCAAGATCGGACATAGTTTTCTGTGCAGACACGATTACACAACATGGACTGTACAATGAGACGCGAGTAGGGACTATAGTCTACTGGGCGGAGGTGTGATTTAGTGGGGCGTGTAGTGATTGGTGGCGCTGGTTGGGTGTTTACTCTGGATTCGTAATATGGCATGTGGGTGGGATGTGAGGACGTGGATCTCTCATGAGACTACATGACGTATAGACGAGTGTACTGTTCTTTTTATATATTCTTGGTGGATGAGTTTGTGGCTTGTGTGTTCTTACTCTGTACACTGGGTGGCTCTGGAGAGAGTCTGACTAGTGTAGGAGAGATTGTGGTTGTGATTAGGCTCTGGCGGAGGTAGATGTATGAGTGGTTATTTGTCTTGGGGTGAGTCTATGTAATGGTGGATGGGAGAATGGTAAGGGGGGTGTATGAGAGGTTTGCACAAAGAGGCTACAGGATTTGAATTGAGTGGGAAGGAGCTCAGTGGGAAACGGCAAGGGGGGTTGTGAGGGAGGGAGGGAGGGGATTGAACGTGGGGAGGGGGCGCGAGAGTGAGAGAGAGAGTGACAGGGATGACAAGACAGGAGAGGTGTATATGACTAGTGACGATTGTTTTGTACTCTGGTGGCAGAGAGAGACTAGCGAGAGTAGGGAGGAGGATTATATTGTCTTCAGCAGTGAGCACTTTAATTGGACGGATAATGGAGTGAGGGCGTCTAGATGAGATGGGCGTTGGTTTATGTCACATGGTTGATAGACAATGGGATGTGATGGAGGTCTATAAGTTGTGGTGGGTGGTGGTGGATCGGGTGTTACGGTAGCTCGAGTGACACGTGTCTGTGTCAGATCGTGTAGGACGTGAAGTAGGAGGCGTATCGGAATGTGGTGGGAGTTGATGGTGTGGTTGTGGGAGGGGGGGGTTAGTAGTTGTTTTGTAGAGGATGATATTGGGTGGTCGAGGAGGGGGGGGGGGGAGGGGGGGGGGTGAGGGGAGGTGGGGGCAGGAGGGGGGGGGGGGGCGAGGGGAGCGGGGGGGGGGGGGGTGTGGTGGAGGAATGGGGGGGGGTATTGTGGGATCGGGGGATGGAGAGGAGAGGGGGTGTGTTTTATGGGAATTAGTAGGCGGGGAGGGGAGGAGCGGCGCAGTGAGTGTGCAGTGGGGGAAGTGGTTTAATGATAGCCTTGAGCGAGAGTAGACTTATGAAATTTTTGGGAGTGCGAGTGGTGGGGTTGTGGTGTGGGGTGGTGGGGGTATGTGTGGGGTTGGGTATGAGTGGTGGGGGGGGGGGACTAGGATATTTTGATGGTTGATCGCGCATAGGTATTTTGGGAGTTTTTTTGGGAGGTTTGTGGGGGGGGGGGGGGGGGGGGGGGGGGGGGGGGGGGGGGGGGGGGGGGGGGGGGGGGGGGGGGGGGGGGGGGGGGGGGTGGGGGGGGGGGGGGGGGGGGGGGTTTATATGGGTGGAGGGGTGTTTGTGGTATGATGTTTTGGATCTCTCTATCTATGTTGTTTTTAGTAGGGTGGTTTTTGACGATTGTTTATTTTTTTTTTATTGTGATGGTCTTATCACTTCCTGATTTCCTGGTATCCCTCAATAATATCTTTTATCTACTTAACTGTAACTGTGCTCGCACACATATACTTTTTACTTCTATACTTTTTTCCTTCTTGGTGTTACCTTGTTATGTGATGTGCCTGTTTCTTCTTTTCTAATTTAATAAAGTAAGTGTTATGTTAAAATTCCACACTTACTATGTTTGTACCATAACTCTGCTAACATTTCTAAAAGGTTATGGACACCAGATGGATTAATTTATTTATTTGCTGATTTTTAACGTTCGTTTCAAGGCTGCATCTGCATCATTCATCCTCAAAATGGCAGCTGTAACTTGGTGAATTGAAATGCTGAATAAAGATAATTACAAAACATAGAAACATAAAACATGGACTCATAAAATTAAGGATGCTTCAAGAATAACTTGTAAAAGGTGTAAACGCACTGGGCTGGCGAATGTGAAAGTGGAAAAAAGAATAATTTTAAACATAAGCCTAACAGCCTGGAATTCTTATCCACTCTGGATGACTCGCCAATAGGGTTACCAGGTGAATTACAGCAACCTTACTCGCCTAAAGCTCTCCCAACAATATCAAATAACTAAAAGCAAAATTTTTGGTGTGTTAAGATTGATACTAAAAATTATATATAAGTTACTTCAGTTATCATTGACCCACGTTTGCAATTGCAAGGAAAGATCAGGAAACCCTCCTACTTCCAGTCGATGAAATGAATGTAAAGGAAGAATAAAAGAAAAAGGGGTGAGAGATAAAATAGTCAATTAATATCGTTTTAATACGGCAATAATGAAACTAAAAAATTAGGGGGGTCTCCCCTGACGAGGCTCGAACGGCAAGTTATATGTATATATATCGTGGGTGCACCCCTGAAATGATCCTGCGGCACCCTTGTCTACACCCCCCCCTCCCTTCCCTTGAAGGATGTCTGCATACGCCACTGGTTATAAGAGAGTTGTAATTATAATCTAGGTCACTATAGAGTTCAGCAGTATTTGTAACCCCAGCCCCCCCCTAAACCAAAATCCTGGGTGCGCCACTGGTTTATTTGTATGCTTAAGCCTGTTCATTAGGGTGGAGGGTCATTCCATTTTAATCTCAATCTTCAGACCAATTTTTTTTTTCTTTACAAAACATTAAAAGTGACTTATCTGTTTATTTGTTACATATTCTAGTACTAGAATTTGGCAACAGTTTTTTAAAAATCTTGTGGAATTTTATTTTAAAAACAAAATAGCACATTTAGTCATTACCTACTTGTTTTTTATTTTGTTACTATAGTCACACACCTTTTAAGATTAAAGTGTTAATTTATCATAAAAAATACAAATATATTTTAAAAACTGTGGAATATTCTTAAAATTTATTGTTTATATATAAGAAATTAATCTTTAAATATTGACTGTACCTTTTCAAGTTTTAGAGGAATTTAGTATTAAGCAGGGGTGCAGAAAATGTTTAGGGTGCAATATTTCCCCAGAACACGTTTTGTCCAAAAGTTCCCCAAAACCGAAGCATATTTTCATTCCAGTTTAAGCGACTATCTATCTCTAGATTCTTTTAATAACAACTGTATCTCTCAAAATTTTTTTCCTTTTTCTCTTCTTTAAATACTAGAGGCCAAAGCCCCTAGACTTACTACGCTCGTTTTTCGTATGAGGCATTCGGGCCCCTAATAAGGCTTATTCATAAAAAAGGCATAATTGACAAAACCCAAAGATTGGATCTGATAGAAGGTTCTTGCATGTTCCTTGGGACAACTTCACGCTATTTTATATTGTGTAAAATCTATGGAACACCTTGTATATTTGCCATCAATGGCAATTTTTCATAATTTGGCAACTTACGTATAGTTAATATTTATTTCTAAGAAAAAGAAAACAATACTTCATATGTTTTCTTTGATAAAAACTACGGAACAGCCTGTTATCTTTCTACTAATGGCAATTTACACATGCACATAACCGATAATCATTGTTCATGTAAGATTGCTGTGAAAAAAAGTTATCCATACATTCAAATAATCCTTTGCAGATTGGCTTATTCAGCACCACAAAACATATCATCTCACCACGCAGACAAATATCCAACTGTACTTGCTTGGTATAAATAACGCCACCAAATATTTCTACGGGAGGCAAGTACCCAAGCTGAACCTAACCGGTATTATTACAATATGCATTTGAATTATTTTTCATTTCCAAAATACTGGGTGCTAACATTTTAGAACACACAGAGAATTTAGATTCACTCTGCTTGAGATCGCCTTTTGCCAGATCGTACTTGATGCCAAAATGGCGCTTTTTAAATTAGTTACAATTATTATTATAAGAAGTATTAGAAAAATGAATTGGCGTCAATTTTAAACTCCTGCTATCTAAGAGAACTTACTATTTGAAAATTGTGCACTTTGTGTAACACACTTTGACTTATTTTTTTCACTAATTTTTTTAATTTGTATTTTTGTATGAATGTATAAATGTATTTTTGACACTGCTGAACTCTACTATGAGCAGAATCGTACAAGGTGTGCTCAAAAAGTATTAAGCCTTAGGTTGGCAAAAATGCATTTATTGTGATTTGGAAATCCGAAACACTAATCCCCTTTAAAATAGTCTCCAAGGAAGTGCACACACTTCTCTCAGAGCTTTCACAATTGTTGAAAATGATTCTGGAACTCAATTTCTGAATGATGAACAACCATGCCATCTCATTCCGCTTGATGTCTTCTCTAGACAGAAATCAGTTTCGTTATGATAATGCCCATTCTGTCCATTTGATTCAGGCTCTCCTGATCAAAAACAACTTTCTTGTGTGTCGTCAAGCTCCTTACACACCAGGCTTGGCTTTGTGTGACTTTTGGTAATTTCTGAAGATAAAAATGCTGTGTAAAGTGACCTGATTTCAGTCAAGAGAAGACATCTTGTAGAATGTGATGGCATGTTTGCTCACCATTTAAAAAACTGCAACTTGGTTTTTTTTTTTTTTTTGGGGGGGGGAGGATTTTGAAAGTTGACAACATTTGCAATTTTTAAAGATTTATTGCTAAGTCTGGTGCCAAAAAATAAGAGCCCAAAACTAAATCTAGCTTGGTGAGAATCTAGTTAGAATATGCCGGACAAAGATTGTAAAACAGTTTTAATAGGCAATTTTAATATAGATTTCAGTTCACGCTCACTTTTGTACTCACTTAAATCCCTTCTTTCTTTGTGTTATTTTTCTTGCTTATTTCTTTACTGCTTTTGTATTGTCTGTATGGATTCATCTTTGTTTAACTGTTTTTCCCATTTACGTTTGAAACATTCTTGTTTCTTGAATCATTAGGTTTTCTTGTCCGATGCAAACACAGTAATGTCAGGATGCAAGTGCAATATTCGCGGTTCTTAATACCTCTTATAAGTAACATTTTATGTGTGTTTTTCCCCAAAGTTTTTATTTTATTTAGAGTGTTTTTTTCATAATAACAATATACGTTTACGTTGCCAATTTCTAAAAATGAATTCCTACAAATAGATGTTTAAGTGTTGTGCCAAGGCTAAACTGTTTTTGCCTTGGCACAGCTACCTATGGTTACCATCAAGGTGATTATGTTCCGTGATTTTTTTTCAAAGAATCAAGGGATGAATCATTTGCTTCACTTCTCGGTTTACTTTTTCAAGGCATGACATCTCGCTAGATATTTAATGTTGAAAGTAGCTGAAAGTTAAAAAAAAATTTCTTTCTTAGAGATCTTTCGGACTGTACAAAAAGTTTTTGCTTTTAGTTAGCGATAAAAATGTCGTTTTTATCAAAATTTCAACATGGCTGCAGATGGCAGATGCACCATGAGCGATGAGTCAATCCCAGAATTGTTAGGAACTGGACTTTATATTTAAACAAGCACATTGAGACATTTTTCATACCACTTGATAAGCTGCAAAAAGCCCTCCAGGAAAACATCATTGGTTTGCATATGGACAAAGCATTGAACGGTTATGAGCGAAAGACAACACAGCAAGTGAAAGTGCAAGACACCGATACACCATTGGGTACAGGTTGACTCGAATCAAACAGATGGTGCTGTTGCACATTGCAGTGCCTCCACAAAGCAGAGACCAGCCTCTCAGTGTGGTCCCAGTAGGTTTGGAGAGAAGGTGCATTTTTAATTCGTGGTCAAAGGAGGAAGTGAGAGCAGTTATCCGCTATGAATGAGCACTTGGAGTATCAGGAGCAGAAATTCATAACCGCCTTGTGGAAGTGTATGGCCCAGGTGTGATGTTGAAACAAATGGTGCGGAGATGGTGACGCAAATTCAGTGATGGACGTCAGCAAGTGCAGCACATACTGTGACCTGGACGGACGTGCATGCCCACTACAGATGCAAATGTCAGGAAGATGGATGACATGATTAAAGTGAACCGGTGTATCACCATCGATGGAGTAGCAGAAGAACTTGGAATCGGACATGAGGGAGTTCACAAGATCATCCACAACAATCTTCGATTCAGGAAAGTGTCAGCACAATGGGTGCCCAGACAAATGACCCCGACACTCATGGAACAACGCATGGCAGTCAGCCTGGAACATCTTGTGCATTACCATGAAGATGTTTCTGTTTTGTATTGTGACGAGAGATGATCCTCCATTTAATGCCCAAAACGAAGGCCGCATCAATGGAGTGGAAACATCTGTCATCACCTGTCCAAAAGAAGTTCAAAACAACTCCCTCTGTAGGTAAAGTGCAGCTCACAGTTTTCTGGGACACTAAGGAGTTTTGACGTTGGACTTTTTGGAGGTTGGAACCATCAATGCTACGTGGTACTGTGACACCTTTTCAAAATAGAAAGAAGCAATTCAGAAAAAGCGGCCTGGCCTTCTCAGATCTGGCGCTCTGATGTTGGATGACAATGTGAGACGACGCTCTGCGACAGCAACGCAAAATCATATTGCAACTCTTGGTTGGGAGAGCTTATATCATCCCCCATACAGTCCTGATCTTGCACAAAGTGACTTCCATCTCTTTCCGGCTTTGATGGAGAATCTTGGCAGAAGGCACTTTCAAAGCAATGCTGAAGCCGTTAAATGCTTCTTCCGTATGCAAAGACCTGAGTTTTACCTGGAGGGCTTATTGAAGCTTATCAAGCGGTATGACAAATGTCTCAATGTACTTGGTACTTATGTGGAAAAATAAAGTTATGTCTTATCTTTAATGTCTCGTTCTATTTTTTGACTTTCATACACAACTCTGAACACAATCAGCAGGGGAAACTTATTTTCCAGCTCCCCCTTGTATATCTTCATCATATTCTCTATCAAATTAGCTTAGATAAACAGCCTTTCCCATCACTCACAAACGTTAATGCAAAAATGATTCCTTACCCTCTCTAGCAATAGATAAATACCATTCCCACTTAATTACTTGCCCTCCATATGGTCCAGACGAGTTCATTGAAAAATGTGGGGGTTGGCCATAATGTTTTGACTTGTCGGTGTATGCCTGAAGTATTATATTGAAATCAAATTTATTTATCATGAATGGAATGCTAGAGAGGACACAGCACGTTGAAGGGTTAATGCCACTGCTGCATCACAGCACATACATTTGCATGCAAATACTGGCCCGCAACAAGAGCATTCAAAGATCCAAGCTGAGTAGTAGTTGGTACAGAAAGAAGAACCGTAGCTATCATTTCCTTGCAACAATTGGAGTAAGCAGGTTAAAGTCAGTAAGACTAAGATGAATAAATTTTTGAACCAGGAATCGGGGTCAAATCTGTGTAGTGTCTCTATAGTCTGTTCCCGGAAACGAGAGAACAGAAGTAAACAAACTGGTTACCAAAGAATTACATTTTTTGGCACCAATCCCTAGTTTGGCGAATTTAACCTTTTTTTAATTCCGAACAGCGTAAATGGAAGAAAGCAGAAATTCACACTGTGTTTGGCGCTTTGGCAAAATGCCAGGTGTTTACTCTTTACCAGTATGCACATGTAATTGTTTAGTTTCATTCTCTCGACTCTGTGAACAGACTATAATTATGAAACAAAAATTGGGGACAGTTTATAAATTCAGTGCTTTTCTCAAATAGGCTTCTATTCCTTTAACAAAAGCAGTATTAACATTCATAAAACGAAGGAAACATGAATTTTTTTTATTTGTAGAAATATCTTTTAATTAAAATTTTTTCTCCAATTGGGCAAATTGAAAAAAAAAAAGTTCTGAAATTGGGGACGTTTGGTCACCTTGGTGAGATACTAAAGTATTTATTTTGAATCACAATCACCCAACAACTTGAATTTAATACCGTTATTGACCGTTAAAAAATTTTTTGGACAAATCAGCTTGGTGTGCCCAATTCTGAAACAAACATTGAGGACGTGTCCATGTTTGAAAATTATAAATTCCATGAACTTTTCAAATAAACTTCATATTCAGTTGAAGCATTATTTATTATGAATCATAAACTGAAGGAAACATATTTTCATAATTTAATAAGAAAACAATGCAGTAATTAAAAACTGCCCACAATGGAGGATATCGCCTCCTTGGGTTCGAGGCTAAAAAAGTCACGTGACGGTGGAAAACAAACAACCATTTCTCCATAGGCTTATGTGCTGGACTCCTGGTAATAAGCGCAAAATCAAAAAAATAATAATTATACCTCTGTATTGTGCTGCCTACGAATGTTTCAATAACTCTCTGGAACCTGTACATGACTGCAAAAAGATATCTCTCCAAAGATTCCCATTAAAAAGTGCTAAATTATTAAAACTTATACTGAGACGAGGCTATTTCAGCCACGTGTGGATGGAAAATATACACTTCAGCCAATCAGATTACAGGGCCACTCATCAACACAGCCGAAAGGTCACGTGTTGGTGGAAAAATGACGTCATATCGATATCCTCCATTCCTGTTTTACATTTTGGGGAAAATTTGAAAAACGTCCTGAAATTGCGGACTGTCCCCGGAAAATAGGGACTTGCGATTTGTTCTAAGGTGACCAAACGTCCCCCGGGACAGTGCCCGATTTCAGGACGCTTTTCAAATTGTCCCCAAAATGTAAAACAGGAATTGGGGATAATTTTTAATTGCATTGTTTTTCAATTAAATTACTGTTAATTATTTCACTAATTATAAATGTCCCCAGTTTTATTTCAAAATCGGGGACATGTCCCCGATTCTATTCTATGTTCAAAAATCTGGTCACCTTAGATTATATAAAATGTCCTAATTTTGTTTCATATTTGGGGATATGTCTTCTATTTTACGTTTAAAAATATGGTCATTTTATGTATTATGGTTTGTTTGTGGATTAAGGCCGATTGACTGCACTAGGGTCCTAGGCCTATAGAGGGAATGCCCTCCGTGCGGGACTTTCTAAGGGATCCTAGCCGGTATTTACGCGAGAAGTGTAGTAATGCGAGGTTTCGGAGAAAACCATGGAAAACTCCGAACGGCTAGGTTCACAGGCGTTGTATTATGGTAGTCGTATTGGGAACACGACCCTAATTTGTCCCCAATTCTTTGTTCAAATCTCTGGTCACCTCAAAGGGTGTTTAAGCAAGACCGCACTAGAGATAATGCCTTCGGACTGCGTTCGAATGTCAGAGGTGTAGCTAGGAACTTTAGCAACTGATGAGTTTGCGCCCCCTCCTATTTGCCAAAATGCAATGGCGACCTTCGGATCCTGCGCCGGAGAACAGATGCCCCTCCGCCTCCGCCACTGTTTCATGTCACAGAAAGTTCAGACGATGCGCTGTCGACAATTAGCCTAGTTAACCTTTGTGTGCAATTACCGACCTCTGTGACGTCAGAATGCAGTCTGAAGGCATTATCTTTAATGCGGTGTTGGTCCAAGGGATGCAAATGTGGTATTACAGCCAATTATCTGAGCGAGGGATCTAGGCCGAGGAGGGGGAAATTGCCTTCTGTGGGGGACTTCCTAACCCGTATTTACGCGAAGTTTCGGAGAAAAACACAGAAAACTCCGAACCGTTAGGTCGGCAGACGCGCCCTGGTTTTGAACCAAGCATCTTCCGTCTCCCAGTTGAGAGTGCAAGCGCGCTTAGCCACTGGTCGGAGGGAATCGGAAAACATTGCAATCTTTGGAGTAATGCAAGAACGGAGCGGTTTATCCGATGTCTAAAAGAGCGTGATCATTGGATCTCGGGCCAAAGACGGAAGCATTTCTGAAACGGCTAATTTTCTAAACTGGTCGCGTACCGCCGTGGTAAAAGCATACTGTGACAGGCAAAATGGCATTATCCAAAATTAGCGACATGGCAAATGTGGTGAACAACGTTCCATAAACGGCAGAGGTGAAATACGGCTGCTGTGATCCGTTTGGTCGTACAGACGCGCAACTATTTAATAACTGACCACCCAGATGAACCAAAGGGCTACCAAAAGTTCTCCGGAACGACGATTCAGTGAACGTTTGCTGTGGGGGGAGGGGGGGGAGCATTATGGTCTGGGGAATGATTTCATGGCATTCTCTGGGTGCGCTCATCATTGTAGAAGGAAACTCTCCGGATTTAAATAAAATCGATAATCTGTGAGATCCCTCGATAGGGTTAGTCGCGCCATGGACCCCCAATCGCGTAATCTATCGCAAATGACCAGTGTACTGGAGTCCACATGGGCCCTAGAACATCCCAGTGTACACCTTCAACAACTAAGTGACTCTCTTCCTGCGCGTCCCTCAGCGATCCGCTCTGAGTAATGTGGTTATTCTGGCTTTTGATAAGTGGTCTCATTAATGTGACTGGACTGTGTAGATACTAGAATATTTTTTAAAATACAGATTTTTCTAAAACAAATTAAAAAAAAAATCATTTAAGTATCTATCATTCTACGTATGCGCTTGTCACTACTATGTCTACCTTCTGGAGACATCAAGTTATCTCTTATTATGCTCAACAGTGATTCCTATATCTAAAAACCATGTAAATGAACAAGTTTATAAGGCTCACGTAGATTTTTTTACATCATTACTTGAAACAGTTGATCTCTAGAGCTGTTACATTATGAAATGTTAGCGTAGTTTTCCAGTCTCGTTGCTTGGACGGTTGCCACAAATTGAACTGTTAACCTCTGCTTCAGTGATACTCCAGGGTACGATGATTCGCTGTTTCGCACAATTTAGAGCATCTTCATGAAAAAGATATATGATTTGTGGCTGCACTCTAATAAATAAATGACAACACCAGATGCAGAACTGAAAGAAAAGTATGGAGGGAGGTGGTACCAAAAGAAGGACCTCAGTTGTAGCTGCTACCCAACTGGACAGATGAACTATTACTCATCGTTGTGGATGGGACTAGGGATGAAGATAGATATAACTATCCTGTTGGACCATGTCCATTCTTTAATGCAAATTGTTCTTTAATCCAATCGAAAATTTTCGGGATCTCCCACTGTTTGCTCTGTAGCAGCATAGCTGACAATAATAAGCTAAAGTCGTCATAGCTCAGAATCTGTGCGAGAGGAAAATCAAATATCTCGGTCTAAATTGAAACTTTACATAGAAGATAACACATCAGTATTCCAAGGGTAGAATTATTGGGACGCCACGAGCGAGAGGTTTTGAAGTCATCTGGTGGCAACGCTGCTGGTTAGAAATTGATATCGTCGGATAAAGCCACGCCGTGTTGGAAGTCAATTGTTGCTGCAAATAGGTTATGTTGGTGGAAGTTAAATTCCTGCCTTTGGCTTCCTTGCTTTACATGGCGAAAACTGCTCGTGGCGTCGCCAGGACTTGACTATAACAAGTTTGTGGACAGGCATTTTTAAAATTTTGTGGCTTTATATATAGGTCTTAACTTAGGAGCCTATTTCTGCTTGTGTTCCTTAGGCACGGACCCCCAAGTGCTCGTGCTATCGTTAGAGACTGCCTGGGAGACTTTCTTATATTCTATTTTAGTTGAAATATTCCATCATTTCACAAAACGATAATTAACCTTACTCATTTACTGCACTCGAATGATTATTAAATGGAAAAACAATCTAATATATAAAATTCTCCTGTCCCAGTGTTAGTCACCTAACTCCTCCGAAACCACTCGACCAATTTTAATGAAATTTTCTATGTATATTCGTTAGGTCATAGAATAGGTTTTTAACTATGTCTCATACCCCTAAGTCATAAGGGCGGTCCACCCCAAAATGTTTAGCCCCCGAGTGCTATTAATTTCAATCAGGATTTCTGTGTAGACATTAGCGTGTCGAATCACTTTTCAAATGTGTTTGCCAGATAATGTGGAGAGGGATGGGGGAAGTTAATAAAATGTTGAAAGTCGCACAAGGTTTGCAATTTTTGATAATGGATCGCTAAATGTGGTGCCAAAACGCGACAATTTATTATAAATATATTTCGCGTATAGTTAGGAAACGCCTGGCGTATATTGTAAAAGAGTTTTATTAGGCGATTTTAATATAGATTTCTATTCCGAAGAAGTTATCTGTGGAACAAGAAAGGAAAACACGGTACACTCGTGGATTATGATGCCCATTCCAAACAGCATTTAAAACGTCTTTGCGGTATAGTTGGAATATGCCTACAGGAAGAATATGCCTGGCGAAGATTGTAAAACAATTTCAGTAGGCGATTTTAAGATAGATTTCGATTCCAAAGATGCGTTTTATGGTACAAGAAAGAGTTGATTCCTATTTTAACATCCCCACTCTCGTCAACCTAAAAAATCCCCGTACTTTGGCGAGCTTTGCAGTCATGGGTCTCTGGGAGTTATGCACAAGTTTTAACGGTACTTACGTATTATCCCGGTGGTCCGGCAAGACAAGCAATTTTTCACCAAGATAAATGCCGGGCACATGAAATTGTTGATGGTTTGTAATACGATTGTACGATACGGTAAGTACCGTTTCAACGCTCCCAAAAGAACCAGATGAAAACTAAAGTAAACAAACTAGCGATAAACGCACCAGTTAAGGAATCTGAAGACACTTAATTATTAAAACTACATTAATTGGCAATTCAAAATAAATAAAAATGTAACGGCATGCTTTATTTACATGTTGTTCCAAATCGCCATTTTATTTCTAAATTACGATTGCCACATTAATGCAAAAAATCGTCATGGTAACTGCATATGTTTAATGATCGCCACCTTGGCGAGAGTCGAGGCGTTAAAGTAGGAATCAACCCAAGAAAGACAAACCGGTACATTCATGGATTATGATGCACATTCGAAACAATATATAAAACGATGAAGTATATTTGTAATATACTGGGCGAAGATTGTAAAATAGTTGTAGTAGGCGATTTTAAGATAGATTTCGCTTCCAAAGATGGGTTTTACGAAACAAGCAAGAAAAATACAGCACAGTCATGAATAATGATACACTTTTGAAACTTAATGGAATAAGTAAGAAAAATAGGGACAACTTATAACTAATGATACGATTTTAATATATAGAACTATAGTGTGTATTTAAAACCTGAAAGTGTTTCAGATTTTCATCCTTTTTTCTTTCCGAACATGTACCCTGTAAGGAAAGTACTGTAATCATGAAAAAATTCGACTTCGAGATTTTGATGTATTAACACGTTTTAAGGTCTTCTGAATTCATTTATGCTATTTTTACGAGATGTGTGTGTGCGTGTGTGCGTGTGCGTGCGCGTGTGCGTGTGTGTGTGTGTGTGAGTGAACACGATAGCTCCTAAACGGGACATTCGATTGAGCTCAAATTGGGTATATATGTTATAAACCACCATCGTAAGACCGACAATGATTTTGATGTGTATAGAACTTATAGTTTTTCTACTGGGCTACTACAAAGATTTCTTTTACATTATGGCTTATGGGGGGGGGAATTCTTGAAAGTGCTCTAGCGTTTAAACGGTACATTCGATTGAACTCATATTGGGTATATCTAATAAATAAAATTCTCATGTCACAGTGTTAGTTACCATACTCCTCCAAAACGACTCGACCGATTTTAAAGAAATTTTATATGTATATTCGTTAGGTCTGCGAATATGATTTTGTCTCATACCCCTAAGTCACAAGGGCGGTCCACCTCAAAATTTTTAGCACCAGAGTGCTAATAAGTTCAATCAGGATTTTTGTCTAGGCATTAGCGCATCGAGTCCCTTTTTAAATGTGTTTGCAGATAATGTGGAGAGGGGGGGGGGCGTTAATAAAATATTGAAAGTCGCACAAGGATTTGCAATTTTTGATAATGGATCGCTAAATGGGGAGCCAAAACGTGACAATTTATTATAAATATATTACGAGTATAGTTAGAAAACGCCTAGCGTATATTGTAACACAGTTTTATTAGGCGATTTTAATATTGATTTCTATTCTGAAGAAGTGCTTTGTGGAACAAAGCACTGGAAAGGAAAGGAAAGCACTGTACACTCATGGATTATGATTCCCATTTCATATCTTTGCGGCATAGTTGGAATATGCCTATAGGACCAATATGCCTCGCGAAGATTGTAAAACAGTTTCAGTAGGCGATTTTAAGATAGATTTCGATTCCAAAGATGTGTTTTATGGTACAAGAAAGAGTTGATTCCTATTTTAACGCCCCCCACTTACGCAAACCTAAAAAATCCCCGTACTTTGGCGAGCTTTGCAGTCATGGGTCTCTGGGAGTAATGCACAAGTTTCAACGGTACTTACGTATTATCCCGGCGGTCCTCCAAGACAAGTAATTTTCACCAAGATAAATGCCGGGCACATGAAATTGTTGATGGTTTGGAATACGATTGACAATAGTTTGCCAGCAAATTTGACGAAAAAGTAGTTTGGCGGAAGTGACCGCCGGCATAATACGTACGTACCGTTTCGGCGCTCCCAATAGAACTAGATGAAAACTAAAGTAAACAAATTAGCGATAAACGCACCAATTAAGGAATTTGAAGACACTTTATTATTACAACTACATTAATTGGCAATCCAAAATAAATAAAAATGTAACGGCATGCTGTGCTTACATGTTGTTCCAAATCGCCATTTTAATTCTAAATTATGATTGCCACATAAATGCAAAAAATTGTCATTGTAACTGCATATGTTTAATGATCGCCACCTTGGCGAGAGTCGAGGCGTTAAAGTAGGAATCAACCCAAGAAAGACATACATGGTATACGCATGCATTATGATGCACATTCGAAACAATATATAGAACGATGAAGTGTAGTTGTAATATACTTGGCGAATATTGTAAAATAGTTTTAGTAGACGATTTTAAGATAGATTTCGATTCCAAAGATGGGTTTTACGAAACAAGAAAAAAAATTACAGCATAGTCATGAATAATATACACTTTCCAACTTAATGAAATATGAGAGAAAAATAGGGACGACGCATAAATTATGATACGATTTTAATATATAGCACTATAGTGCGTATTTAAAATCTGAAAATGTTTCAGATTTTCATCCTTTTATTATTTTTTTTTGGACAAAATTTTTTATGGAATGACTATGAATAAGTCTCAAGGCCAAACTGTGTTTGTTTGTGGCTTAGATTTGAGCACGCCATGTTTTTCACACGGACAATTATACGTGGCATGACCTCGAGTGGGCAAACCATGCAGTTTGTTTGTGTTAGCTAAAAATATTGTTCACTCTATTCCGTTAAGGGATTGATATTATTTTTCAGTAAAATTATTGTAATTAGCGATATATATAAATGTAAAGAATAAATTACAATGAATTAAAAATATAAATGTTTGGTATTGTGTTATTTTTATATTCCAGCATGGTTCACAGCGCTCCATGCCTCTTCTACTCATATACCACATCCTCACACACTTACAATAAGTTAGTCATTTCTTTCTACTAAAATAATCCTAGGAATAATTTATATGGCAAAACAACGTTTGCCGGGTCAGCTAGTAATCTTATAAAGGCAGTTATAGTTACTTTTTCCGTACGGCGCTGCTGTTTAGGTTATGTTTGCGAAAAAAATACTGAAAAACTACAAATTCAGAATAAATTTGAGGCGGCACGAGATCGCAAACGCGCACGCTACATCTCGGCAATTTAGTATCTTTTGCCCGGTCGGACAACGCCTTAAGGTGGATTCATATCTGACGCGCCGCACCGCAACCATGCCGTACTGTTTCGCCGTTTTGGACCGTTGGATGTCCGCGTGGCGAGCTTGCGGTGCCGCCAGTAAATACACCAATACTCTTCTGTAATTGGCTGTAGCTGTAAAAGCTCTTCTGTAATTGGCTGTAGGTTTGCGGTCGCTGCGGAATATCTGTTCTCGCCAGATAATGCGCAAACCCTCGGCGCTCGCCGCCATGTTGCTCCGCCACGTGACGTCATTGCGGCGTCTTAGCGGTGCGGTACGGCCAGTATGAATCCGGCTTAAATCTATCTCGCGGGATCAAAATCAGTCCACGCCACGCGCTTCCCTTCATCGATGACCCAGACAACTGAACACGCATTTCTCTTTCTCGCCTTCAATGACATATGGCTCCAACACCGATCCCATTCATCTCTCGCTTTTTCAAAGTCCGCATACAACGAGTGGCAATGTGCATAACGAACGCTAAGACCATCGTTCATTAACCTCTGGCTAGTATCTTTTGCCCGGTCGGACAACGCCTTAAGGTGGATTCATATCTGCCGCGCCGCACCGCAACCATGCCGTACTGTTTCGCCGTTTTGGACCGTTGGATGTCCGCGTGGCGAGCTTGCGGTGCCGCAAGTAAATACACCAATACTCTTCTGTAATTGGCTGTAGCTGTAAAAGCTCTTCTGTAATTGGCTGTAGCTTTGCGGTCGCTGCGGAATATCTGTTCTCGCCAGATAATGCGCAAACCCTCGGCGCTCGCCGCCATGTTGCTCCGCCACGTGACGTCATTGCGGCGTCTTAGCGGTGCGGTACGGCCAGTATGAATCCGGCTTAAATCTATCTCGTGGAATCAAAATCAGTCCACGCCACGCGCTTCCCTTCATCGATGACCCAGACAACTGAACACGCATTTCTCTTTCTCGCCTTCAATGACATATGGCTCCAACACCGATCCCATTCATCTCTCGCTTTTTCAAAGTCCGCATACAACGAGTGGCAATGTGCATAACGAACGCTAGGACCATCGTTCATTAACCTCTGGCTAGTATCTTTTGCCCGGTCGGACAACGCCTTAAGGTGGATTCATATCTGCCGCGCCGCACCGCAACCATGCCGTACTGTTTCGCCGTTTTGGACCGTTGGATGTCCGCGTGGCGAGCTTGCGGTGCCGCCAGTAAATACACCAATACTCTTCTGTAATTGGCTGTAGCTGTAAAAGCTCTTCTGTAATTGGCTGTAGGTTTGCGGTCGCTGCGGAATATCTGTTCTCGCCAGATAATGCGCAAACCCTCGGCGCTCGCCGCCATGTTGCTCCGCCACGTGACGTCATTGCGGCGTCTTAGCGGTGCGGTACGGCCAGTATGAATCCGGCTTAAATCTATCTCGCGGGATCAAAATCAGTCCACGCCACGCGCTTCCCTTCATCGATGACCCAGACAACTGAACACGCATTTCTCTTTCTCGCCTTCAATGACATATGGCTCCAACACCGATCCCATTCATCTCTCGCTTTTTCAAAGTCCGCATACAACGAGTGGCAATGTGCATAACGAACGCTAAGACCATCGTTCATTAACCTCTGGCTAGTATCTTTTGCCCGGTCGGACAACGCCTTAAGGTGGATTCATATCTGCCGCGCCGCACCGCAACCATGCCGTACTGTTTCGCCGTTTTGGACCGTTGGATGTCCGCGTGGCGAGCTTGCGGTGCCGCCAGTAAATACACCAATACTCTTCTGTAATTGGCTGTAGCTGTAAAAGCTCTTCTGTAATTGGCTGTAGGTTTGCGGTCGCTGCGGAATATCTGTTCTCGCCAGATAATGCGCAAACCCTCGGCGCTCGCCGCCATGTTGCTCCGCCACGTGACGTCATTGCGGCGTCTTAGCGGTGCGGTACGGCCAGTATGAATCCGGCTTAAATCTATCTCGCGGAATCAAAATCAGTCCACGCCACGCGCTTCCCTTCATCGATGACCCAGACAACTGAACACGCATTTCTCTTTCTCGCCTTCAATGACATATGGCTCCAACACCGATCCCATTCATCTCTCGCTTTTTCAAAGTCCGCATACAACGAGTGGCAATGTGCATAACGAACGCTAGGACCATCGTTCATTAACCTCTGGCTAGTATCTTTTGCCCGGTCGGACAACGCCTTAAGGTGGATTCATATCTGCCGCGCCGCACCGCAACCATGCCGTACTGTTTCGCCGTTTTGGACCGTTGGATGTCCGCGTGGCGAGCTTGCGGTGCCGCAAGTAAATACACCAATACTCTTCTGTAATTGGCTGTAGCTGTAAAAGCTCTTCTGTAATTGGCTGTAGCTTTGCGGTCGCTGCGGAATATCTGTTCTCGCCAGATAATGCGCAAACCCTCGTCGCTCGCCGCCATGTTGCTCCGCCACGTGACGTCATTGCGGCGTCTTAGCGGTGCGGTACGGCCAGTATGAATCCGGCTTAAATCTATCTCGCGGGATCAAAATCAGTCCACGCCACGCGCTTCCCTTCATCGATGACCCAGACAACTGAACACGCATTTCTCTTTCTCGCCTTCAATGACATATGGCTCCAACACCGATCCCATTCATCTCTCGCTTTTTCAAAGTCCGCATACAACGAGTGGCAATGTGCATAACGAACGCTAGGACCATCGTTCATTAACCTCTGGCTGACTCTCGAGGGGCGGAGTAGTGCGACGACACGAGATCGCAAACGCACGCGCTTTACCTTGGCCGGAAAAATGAATACCATTTGTCCGGTCGGATAACGCCTTACCACGTGGAATTCGCGAGATAAAAACCAGTCCTCGCCACAAGCTTCCTTTCAAACTTAATCTTGAAAGCCTCATCATGATGAAATATACAAGATAGAGGAGACAGTCATTTATAAAATCATTAAAAGAAAGAGAAGAAGGCCCCATTCAGAAAAATCACGAAAGCCCACTGTATTTCTGTAATTTACGCTCTGAAGATTTGCTGATTGCTTAAAATCGTTTTTGTGAATTGGCAATAGATATTTTTCATTAAATTTCTACAACCAATAAAATTTGTGTTTTGTCCTGTCAACTAGACTGATTACTGGAACATTCCTTACACAATAGACTTTTAAACTTATGAATCAGACAGATAAGTATTTTGCAACAATGTGATGTCACTTAAAGGAAAGTTGTCTGTGGATTATTTTGTACAGATGTCAGAATGGCTGCCATTATATTTTCACTATCAGTACATAAGATGACATTTCTGTCAGATAAATACATTTTGAATATTAGGCATGATCCTTTAGTCTCATTGCTAGTATGGACAAAATACTGTGTTGCTCAGCCTCATAGGTCCACCATTCATTGCTCCACACAATTAAAGCACACTCAGTAACATTGAAAATATTGCCCCAAGAAGAAAGCATCGAATGGAAATGAAATTAATGACATAGATGAGAGATTCACTTGATTTCAAAATCAAGACAATTAAACAAATACAGAGAGTGCATGACACAAATACAGGGCAACTTCAATAGCGCGTTGGATCGCTTCTTGCTGCAATATATGCCACAACATGGTCTGGCATTGAATTGATTAGACATCTGATATAGTGCTGAGGCAGATGGGCCCACAAATCTTGAACAGCCACCTTCAAATCATATACAGAGTGACACGGTGGCATCTGGCATTTCAGCTGATCACGTACAAGCTCTACAGGGGACAAGTCGGGGGAGCGTCCAGCTATGGAAGAGTGAACATGGCATAGGAAGTCTTGAGCAACTCTAGCTGTATGCGGATAAGCTTTATCTTGCTGGAAAATTGCCCCTGGGAGACCATTTAGGAAAGGTCCCATGTGGGGTCGAAGAATTTCATAAACATAACGGTGGCCCATTAAGGTTCCACATACCACAATTAGAGTGGACTGGCTATCATAGGCTATGGCCCCCCAGACCATTACATCCCTCCCAGACCTTTCATTACAGACTTTAATTGCCACCTGTCACAGGATCACTAGTGTCTAAGCACAGAAGTGTGCTGTTTTTACCATTAGTCTTCATTGTAGAGAAATGAAAGATACGAGTTTATTCAGGTTATGAATAACTAGGGAGCACATGGAGGAAGTTGGTATTAAACCAAAAACAAAGAGCGGCGACTACAGGCTTTATCCAAATGGATAAAAAGTACACATGCCATTTTCCTGAGTTTGTGGAGGTGGTGATCACATGCTGTACCTCAGGATATATGATACCAGAGAATTAATGCTCATATTTGTTTCATGTAAGAGGTGTTCTTTAATAAGTATGATTTCGAACACAGGTCCTTTGATCTGGGTAAACTGAAGTATGAAACTTCAGAACTTGTAATCTGTAACTCTTTACTGCACATATTTTTCTAGAAAGATCAATATTTATAGTACATGCATCCCAAAAGGTATTTGATTATGAGAGAAATTCCCAATGTTAATTTTATGAGCAACTGATTAATTTTTGAAAAAAGCATGCAGCTGATAATAAATGTTAGAAGTTATTATATACTACATAATCTACATTTTATAAAGAACAACCCTTTATAATAAAATTGACTAGCAATCAGTAGCAGATTCAGGGAAGGGGCTAGGGAGCTTCAGCCCCCCCCAAAAGAGATTACTAAAGGGTAACATTCTGCTTCATTATGCACTTTGAGTATGTAAAGTGATCTTTTTTAATCATGTAGCCCCTCCCAAAAGTTTTTACATTGGTTTAGACTAAAATTTTGCTTTATTGTACATTTTGTTTGGGTGAAATAAGCTTTTTTCAAAATGTAGCCCCTCCCAAAACAGACTTTCTGGATCCACCACTGCTTGCAATCGAATATTTTTTGAAAGGGTGTATGGATATGCAGCTTTGCATAAATGCACTGCAAAACTGTGTACTAAAGGGTTAAGGTTTGGGTAGACATGCTAATCGCCATCTTGACAAAACTGAACATCGGCATTTGAAGGCTGGAGAACTGGTACTACTGGTTTAATGCCTTAGACCATAGGTTCCCAACCTTTTTTGAACTGGTGCCCCCTTTCTAGTGAATATTTCAATACCGCCCCCTCCCTCCCACTCCAGAGAAATAAGAGCGTACATAATGCATGGTGGAAACAAGAATTAAATTAAAAAAAAATTACTAATAGATAGGATATCGTTGGAATTGAAACTCTACTGAATTTCTTCTTCATTTAAAAAGGAGGAATAAAAGTTTTAGAGAGGTATCTCTTTCTCTCAACAGCGAAGTCTCATATCGAAATATGTGAATTTTCGTACACGTGATAGATATGAATTATCTGAGTGATTTTTAAGTCTTTCTTAGACTATATTTGGTTAATCTTCCCATGTCCCTCCATGCCATATCAATGCCCCCTAATTTTCTCTGGGTCTTTTTACCGCCCCCCTGAAAGCCTCAAATGCCCATAAGGGGGCGTTATCGCCCACGTTGGGAACCTATGCCTTAGACACTACTTTTTATAGCTCAGGTTTGATCCCAACTCCCACCACTCACTAATTTTATTGATGATCTATAAAAGTCTATGGCATGTGCACATAAAATTTGTAATATGTGGCACTTAGAAAGAATGACTTTCTAGGAATGGAGTGGTGACACAGACATGAGATTGCCAAACTGCAGTCTCAACAAGAGGGTCTCTGAATACTTTTCAAGAGCTTAGCATTGTGCGTTTGCAAGTATAAAACCAAGTATAGGTGCAGTTACCTATGACAAATTTTTATTTTGCACTTGATTCGTTTTCTATGTTCATTGTTGCTTCCTGGTAAAAAAAGATTGATAAGGACTGAAAGAAAGTAAACAGGTTTAAGCAAATAAGATATTAAAGTATATCAGGCCTCGCAGTCAGTCCTATTTTTTTAAAATTCCTACTTCTGTTCTTCCACGGTTGTTAAATGTTCTTTTAGATGTTAAGGTTTCACCTATCAAATCACTAAAATACTAGGCTATATGCATGAAACATTGATGAAGGTAGGAATAAAAAAAAAAATAGGAACGACTGCGAGGCCTGAGTATATGCATATTATTTTGAGCAAAAGAGCTATATAAATGCTATAGACATTGTTTTTTTAAAAAAAAAGCATTCTTTTATAAATTCCCCATTTAAAAAAAATAGATGAGCATCATCATAAGGCATTTTAAACAATGACTGCTAATAGAGCTTAAAGTGGAGAGAGAGAGAGAGAGAGAGAGAATTAACAGATGTGTAAAAAAAACTATTAATGTCATGCAAATCATTTTTAGAGTTCATATTAATTCATTACATAAAAAATTTTGTAGCAATTGATGCTTTTTTAAAGCAAATACAGCACGATGGTCAAATATAGAAAAAATCGTTTTTTAAAGGTTGTTGGTATTATAGATTAAATGCAGTGGACCACTTACAAAAGAAAATTCTACTTGCCTTCATTACTTTGATTAAGTGATAAATTGAGTCTTTAGAAATTCTGACATTTTATTATTATTATTTTTTTTTTAACTTGTGTTCAGGGATCATATTATATGCAATCTCTGAATGACCAATATGCACCTATTAGAATCTTATTTACAACAATCTTTTATATTGCTCCTCCTTTATAAGAATCATCTCTTAAGTTGTGATTACTTTGTTTACATAGTCATTGATTTTGCTATTGCTTAATCAGATGGTTGTTTCACCGAGAAACAAAATATTTAGAAGTATGTAAAAAAACACTGCTGAATGCATGAAAAGGATGTTAGACACTTACATGGTATTTTTGGTCACGTCAAGGACAGTCATCTGCCCCACTTGCAATGGTCTCAGAGGGTTTCTACAGATTTCATAGCTTTTGCTTCCCTGACACCTATCATGCTCTTCCCTGACTTTTTATTTAGCATGCTTTCCCGAATTTTGCATTTCTACTTTTAATATTACATCTTTTAATTAATAACTTTTTACATATTTTGCCCCTTTTTTACAAATAATAATAATAAAATCAATGTACACAAAAATATTATTTGACATCACTGGATTCTAACAAAAACCATGTTTGATAATAATTTAGGATAAAATTAAGAATATTTCAACTGAACAAGATATGTTAAAGGACACATTTTAAAATTATTTATAAGGTTAAATAAGAAAATGTAAATAAAACAATTTCTACAATTAGGTTCAAACAGGAAGTATTTTCTTGTGTTTGCTGCAAAATTCAAATATTCTTGCGTTTCCCTGACCTATCTTCAATTTCCCCGAATCCTTGACCAAAACTCATTTCCCTGACTTTCCAGGTCTGTAGAAACCCTGTCTAAATACAACATAGCTTATGATACTTCACAGTTGTACCAATGATGTGAAGAAACAGGTTATTCCTAGGTTCACTGGTGGGTTTAGCCACTTAACAACATCCTTCTTTCATACACAACCATATTTTTTCCTTTTCCAAAATTCTCAAAGGATTAATTATTTACAAAATTAATTCATTTATGCATTTTCTTCAATTTTACATATCTATTTATAATACTTCGTGTTAATATCCATTCCAAAATAGAGGGAATTTTTTTTATATGAACAGCTTATTTCAGAAAAAAATAACAGATTAAAATTTGGATGATAAAAGAATTTTTGTAATAAATAAGTAAATGTGTTTCATAAGCTGAGCAACATGAAGGTTATTGTAACAATATAGTTATAGTAGCATAAAGTTTACTTTTTAAAGACCTACTTCACAAGCAGATGCCATATCAGGAATCTCCCTTTCTTCATCTTTTTATGTGCTAGCAAGACCACATTCAGAGACTGGAAAAAGAAAATCATCCAGACTCTGAACACAGTCCAGCTGGCTTTTCTTCCAGCTATATGTTGTGTGGCGAAACTTGACTTTTCAAAAGCAATAAATGAATGAATTTACAACCTTAAGGAAACAAATAATACAATGAATAAATGATAACTGAAAAATTTTAACCACAAGGTATATTAAACAAAAACATGATTGGGCTAGTATTTTTGTACTATATATATGTTTCATATTCACATAATCAGAAGACAGTAAACACGTAAGTTGTACTCTCTACCAAAAAGTATTTTCTTTGAGTCAAAGGAACTGGCTGTCTGTAAAAAAGTTTGATCTGAGAGGTGGGGGAGCAAGTTCGACTGGTTTAGGTTTTGTTTTGGCAAATTTGCTTTTTTTTTTTAGGCATGTAAATCTTTTGTCTAGGTATGTACTATTTTTACAGAGCAATGTGCTCAACTGGACATGCTGAAAATTTCATATTTTTAACTCAGATGTATGAGAATAAATGGAGAACTATTCTAATGTCAACCCTATTATGCTTGTCGAGTATAAACAATACACATGCCTAAATCATCAAAAAATCTCCAGACAATGAAAAGTTGTCATTGATGGCACGTTTCCAAGCAATTTAAAATCTGTATGAAAAACTGTTCATCTTTAGTATGTAATAAATAGAAGGAATTAATCACATAAGCTACTTACAGCAAAATTCAAAATTACATCCAACACATTTTACTAATTTTTTCAGAAAGGAAGGGGGGGGGAGGCAAGAAGAAAAAATCGCAGAATTAAATTACCTACTTAGAAAGTTTTTAATTAGATTTGGTACAGCTTTAGTATGGTCCCTTTGGCGCACTTTAATTTTGGCGACTTTTTTTGGCGCGATAAAGGATGCCAATATGGTAACCCCGCCGTCTTCTGATCCAGAGCAGTAGATTCATCCGTGACGTCACGGTTTCGCTAACGTTTTCCTCCAGCGAATAGGGAGCGTTTGTTCCTTTATTAAACTTTTGGAGACCCCTTTGCCAGTATTTCGCGCGGGAGCTTCGAGTGGTGGAACCGCCATTACGCTTTATGGTTTTATTTTAATGGCTTTATTTTAGATTAAATTTTATTATTTAATGATTACTTAAAATGGATGTTCAGGTTCATACTGACTGTTTATATACAGTTTTGTATGAATAAACATTCTTCTGATAGTACGTTTCAGGTTAATATTTTCGTTCTGGATTGTTTATTTGTTAAGGGTAGAAGCAACAAATAATTACGCTATTAATATTTTATACAGTGAAATAATTTTAGATATTTGGATTTTATTATTTCCATATTGTAATAATTTAGGGATTTTAATCAAGGTATGTGATAAGCATTGTTTGTTATTATTTGTTATTATTACCTTTGTTTATTTGTTAATGGTAGGAGCAACAAATAATTCCGTTATTAATATAATATTTGATATTTTGATTTTATTATTTCAATATTGAAACAATTTAGCGATTTTAATTAAGGTATGAGATAAGCATTGTTCGTTATGATTTGAATTAGTTCTTTATTTTGCTTACATAGTCTTTCGTCAGAATGCTAAAATGTATTTTAATTTTTTTGTCTTTTTTATTTGTTATTTTTGTGAGGTATTGCCTTTAGAATATTATTTGTTTGCATTGTTTAATTTAATCTACTAAAAAGAGAAAGGGGGGGGGGTTGAGGGGGGCACAGCCCCCCCTCACACAAAAAGAAAAGTTATTAAATTTTATTAAACCGAATCTATATGTACATGTAAGCTTGTTATCTGTTTAATTTTCTTTCATAAAAATATTTAAAAGCCATTAAAATAAATCATAGCAAAATTAACGGCGACGATCAATTATCTCGGAACCAGCGCCATCCGATCCGCCATATTGTTTACAATTGGCATCGGCAAGGCAAACTTGGGTTGGCGACAAGATTTTGTCGCCAAATCAAAAAATCGCCAAAAAGGGACCATACTAAAGCTGTTCCTTAGATTTTAATAGGAATTTACTGTGTGTAAATGCAAACTATTTACAACAATATTAATTACTACATGATTCACAAAATAACCTTAACAGATTAGTGAAAAAAATCATTGATTAGAATCATTATACTTCTAAATGATAAAGAATAAACGATTTAATTAATGCAACAAATTATACAACAAATGAAAGAGAATAAACAGATATTGTTTAAATTGATGATCTAATTGCAATAAATTGTAATCGCTAAATGTAAATGTTGATTGACATTTTACACGCATTATATATAAATTTATTATTCGTCTTTTAAATGTACCTGTATTATTATTAAGCTTCATTTTGAGTAGGAAATGCCAGCATAGCTTTTGTCACTGTCCTTGAGTGAATTATACAAATATTAAAAATTTCGCGAAAATATTAACATCTTTACATTTTTAATCAATTTTACGTTTTAAAAATGAAATAATAAAAAGAAAATCAGGTTGTAATCCAATAAACAAATCTATGGCCAGTAAATCACATTCAGAAATATTTTACACAACTACAGATACACATTTCGGAAAATTGAAAGCAGAAAAATGCACACAAACTATTCCTTAATAATCTGATAATTATATTTCTTTTAAAAAAGCAATATTTACCTCCTTTATTCTTGTATACCATCCATCAGACTACAGCTTACACCACGTAAACAACGAAACGGCCGTTAAAATCAAAACGCGGGAATCCTTATTTGCACCCCTGTGCGTCATCAATATTGGTGTATTGGCGATGAATACCGTACACCACTGGTTGGCGACCAAAACTGCTTTCCCCTGTGCTTTCCCCCTCTAAATCAGGGGTGCAAATAAGCAGTCCGATAACAATCTTAGAGTAAACTTCCGGTCTCTCATCTCGCTGAGCATGCGCAGACGCGGTATTCTTCCGGGCGGTTGGGATTGGCGAAAATGCGAGCGGGGCCTGCGCGTGTATTTTGATGAGCCATCCAAAGAGGCCTACGGATGCTCGAGTCCTCACGTATACATCAGGCACTTCTTAAGCTTCCCGGTGCTTTCAAACGTTATTTAATGTAGTTTTAAGTAGTAATTGTGTTACTAATTCATGTACGAACTCATGATTAATTTAGGAAAAACAAAGTAGCGCTTACTCTCATGATTCACGATTGCTTATTTTAGTTTCACAAGTGGATATTTAATATACTTTAAAATAACTAAATACACAAATGAGAAAGACATTTTTATAATGAATATTTCATGAACGTAGTCGTATTCCCTACGTTATTTTAAACAATTCAACATTAATCTTTAACAAATGATGTATTAAAGCGCATTTCAGTGTTTTCGGGATATCCTGTATATTGGAGAAAATTGATAAAATACGCTCTATAGCGCGATCCCTGAATTAATTATTCTTTAATAAAGACATTTCATGTAGTATGTATTATTCTTTTGTCGCTTTCTCAATCGAACTTAGGAATTGAGCAAAGCATAATGAACGCTTGTACAAAATATTAACTACATTTGAAGTTTCTGTATAAACGGGCAAAAATCAATAATTTATAATTTACTGTATTTCTGCACTGTACCAGATGTAAGTTTTAATCACATAATCAAGGCATATATAATTGATAAATAACATTTTCAACTGGCAAAATTAAATTGCCTAACTAGTATCACAACGTCCTGCTTATTTACAAGAACAAACTACAAAGTAATACGATTTCTGATTAAAATAATTTATTTATAAATAACACATGAGAAATTATTCACTAAACATGATTTACATACATATTTGTAGAATTTCTAAATACATTATAAGCGTTCACTTACCTTTACATTCAGAGCAAAATGTTCGAATTTTAGGATAAATTTTCATGAAAGAAAATGGCGCAAGATTCACAAAACGATTACCTACATCTAAAGTTCTTTAGTACGACAAAAGTATAAAAAAATTGTTTTAAAATAACATTTAAAATGATAAACTCATTTTTAGGGATGGCAACTCATAAGCAGGCCCGTTGTTTAGCGATGGCTAAAATTCGTCTGCTCGCGGTATTTACAACCGCCAGCTCCTATTGAAATGCATTCAGTATCCATTTTATAATTAGTGTTTCTCATTATTAGCCGCTCGGGATGAGTTGTTGTCTTTCTAATATTTAAATAGATGGTTTAGAAGACGATGATATCGCATTTCGCTTCAAAACTTTGTTAATAAAAAGAATATTATGCGTTCTAAAATTATTACCTTGTTGCAAACACTGTATAAATAATAAATCATTGAGTTGATTTTGAGTTTTCTGAGTTTAAAATTCTACAAATATTCATTGAAAATCCGCCACACTTTTTTAAAGTACGATCTTTTTAATTATTCTTAGTATTTAATTATTATTAACATTTTAAATAAAATCTCACAATGAAGATGGGTCATTCCACGTCAGATCGAACAGTCCAGGTCACCACACCAACTCGGATTTTTCTTAAATTTTATATAGATGATTTATAGGCTAAGACATCAACAAATCTCAATTTTGAAGGTTCTACGATAATTAATTACCGAGAAATTAATTATGCAAATTTTTAAGTTTTCTGCAAGATGCGCCAACTTTTTTCTCAATTCCTTAAATAACTCCTTACCTGTAAAAGTTACTGAAGTGAAAATTGGTTTCTAGGAGTAACTTTTTACGCTAATCCCAAAAATGTTATCGAAATTTGCGTATCTTCTATAGTTTATGCATGAGCACTGCATTTGCTAAAAAACATCATGAATTTTTTTCGGCATGTCTGATCACAGACACATGTTTTAAATTTTTATATGTTGTTAAGATGGAATAATCCTACATCCCAAAAAATTTTCATCTTGGCTTTCTGCTCAGGACCAGAGAAAAAAAATTGTATGTATGTACCTATATATGAGGATTTTCATATGCAGCATTTATGCGTAAGATGAGAAAATTCAGAAGCGTTAGTCAATTTTCCTATGTCTTTTAAATTGATATCAGAAGTTTAACTACTAATCCAGGCATTTGCAAAAACTAGAAAATATATCAAAGTGCTTGTATCGGAAAACGTAAAACAAACAAACAACAAAAAATACGTGTTTAAAATTTATTTCTTCGGCATATATGTAAAAAACGGACAGAACTTTCCGGTAGAGCTAATATAACACACACAACACACATCCAAAACATTATTTTTAGTTGCGAATATACCTGAGTATTGCACCCATATCTGATTTTAATTTAAAATTATATAAGTGATGTACAGACATGTTTCTCTTCTTAAGAAATTGTATACGATAAATAATATGTTGAACTAAGCTTATTAAACAGAAATGGAAATACGACAAAATAAGAAGAATAAAAGCTATTTTACAAACAGAAAAAAACTATTTTATAGCTGACTTGAACATATTAAATGCGACAGTAATTTTTTTAACTGTATCACTGTCAAGAGAATAATGTCGTCCAGTGCTACCTGTCAATGAAGGTGCTGGTGTCAAACACAACACATGCTCAAAAGGAACAAAACAACTATCCTCTCTAGAAGGCCAGAATAGCACATTAGTCTTTGTATGTCTCTGCATAAAAGTTATAAGTAGGTCTGTTTCAAAAGAATCTTTTTCACTTATGCAGCCAATGAACCAGTTGTCGTCGTATACTGCAGCTACATAAACTCCTGGTTGCAAGTTATCAGTATTTATACTCGTTGCACGTTTCTTATTCACAGTGAGACTAACTCTGAACCCAGTATTTTCATCATCTGTCGATAATCGATATAGGGTCAACTCACAATTGTTGCTTGGAACAAACCTGTGATGACTGCGAGTTCCAGGCACTGTTTTCGCAGTCCGAAAACGAATTTCCAAGCTTTTGGCATGTGTCTTAACATCAGCATGGGACACAAAAAAAAAACTTTATACCATTTATATTAGAGTTTGCGCAATTAAATAAATCAAAAGGAGTAAGAATGTGGTTATCCTGTATGGCTTGCAAATTTGCACGTGCTGCAAGCCTCTTTACAGTGCCCCCAATCCCATCACATGGACTTTTTCCATGTGAGGTGGCGAAGAAGTTCCATTCAGCCCGGATATTAAAATCGTTATCATGTAAACATAAATTAACAAAGTTTTTATAGTTTTTATACTGCGCACTTGAACCGTCACTAAAATAATGTATGAGTTTTAAACCTGGCAATACTTCTTTGATATATTGCATAATTACTTTTATAAAATAATGAACTGTAGAGGTAATATGTTCACGTTCATCACTAATGACACACATACTTAAGCATTTCAAACTTGTCTCTATTTCATTTTTGAAATAAAGTACGAAAGGGTGAAGTGTAGCTTGCGTTGTGTCCCAGTGGAAACCTTGAATAGCATCTTGGCAAACAAAAGAATAATTTTCCGAAAAGTCGAGTAAAAGGACTGCTTCTGTTTCAGCTGCAATATTTTCTTTAAGATTTCTTAAATACAATGATTGGGATTTCGTAGTGAAATGATGTATTGTTGCTTGATCTGCTGCTTTACACAACTCTTTCGTAAATTCTTCAACTGTTGATGTCAAATTAACTAGTTTAGATTGTCCATTGTGAACCCACTGTTGATAGGCAATATTGTCATCAGGTTCCACGTCATTTTCATTAAATGTATCCAGAATAAACTGCTCCAAGGCTTCAGACCCAGGACAATTCTCACATCTGTGGAGCATACAATTTCTTGAGTCAACAGAGCATACTATAAAGGAGAGGAGGCTTCTGTACTCCATTTTTGTCGGTAATGCTGCAGACAGTAGCTTCAAGTTTTGATGAGTCTCACAAACACATACCGAATGAACTCCGCGGGCAGTGACAGTAACACACCAAGGTGGTCGTAAAGAAGAAAATTTTGACAAACCGATTTTTAGTTGCGGATACCTTTCTTGGAAAGCCAAATGCAGTTCCTTTAAATTTACAAAAAGTAGTCGCTTTTGCATGTGAATTCTTGTGCCAGTTTCAGAATCTCTTACCGAAACAAATTCTTTCTTTCCAGGACACATTCTGGAAAATTCATCATCTTCGTAAAACTTTCTTACTTTTTCAGCTACCTCATTGGAAATAGATTTTTCTTTTACTTTTTCAGGTTCTGCCAAAATACCATGATCCTTTTTAAGCTTTCTAGCCTTATTGGCCATGTAAGTTGAGACACCAAATTCATAAGCGGTCTTCTGACAGCTCCAACTACTCGGTACAAGAGTTAATAATTTCAAAACCTCTTGTCCAGATGAGATTTTACACTTTTCTTTCAAAAGTTCAATGAGGCAGTCTAAATCTTTACAGTCAGTACACTGCTTTTCGTTTGATTGATCCAGAGTCTCTAGAGGAACATTTAGCTCTGTTGCAAATTTCTTCTGCAATAGTGAACATGCCTCTGCTGATTTTCTTTTTCCATAACTTTGACGTTTTTTTTTTATTAATCCCGTGCAACTTGACAGGCGTGCATCCAAGATTTAAGATACTTATATTCAAACTTTCAGTGCCTTCTGGTATAAAAAGTTCCTGAGGTGCACTTTCAGTCTCAAGATTCCCAGGTTTTGAAATAGTTTCATTGAAACTTCCAGTGCCTTCTGGTACAGAAAGTTCCTGAGGTGTACTTTCAGTCTCGAGATGCCCAGGTTTGGAAATAGTTTCATTGTAGCATGCTTTAGTTCCTGTTATTCGAGTTCGACACTGGGGACATAACTTTTGCCCTAGTTTAAGATTGCTGTGTTCTTTTGCAAATTCCGATGACACAGATCTCAAACTCTTCTTGATGCGTCTACTATGAGACTGAAATGGATTACAACAGTACCTTTGAAGTTGATCATATGATGAAAGCAACAATTTTTCATGGTGAAAACAAATAGTTGTATTATTATTAAGTTGCTCACTTTGCACGTCAGACCTCAGTGCAATTAGTTCTTTTTGCTCTTCTGTAAAACTATCCCATTTAAAATATCCCGTTTGCCGTGAATAACTGGTTACATGACATTTATTCTGCAATATATCACCAAATGTACAATTTAACAATGTGCCTGACATCGCTATGCTACTTGCTCTGAAATACAAATTTAATACAGTATACAGTAAAACCTATTTTAAATTGCTGTATCCATCCACAAAACTAGCCAAAGCACGATTTTGTTCGCAATCTGTTAAAGGTTAAATAAGTACTGTAACTTACAGGAATTCAATTCTTTCAACAAACTTTGTTCCTTCTATTGACTTGAATGTCATACAGAATTCAAAAGATTTATTGGTTGATGGATGATTGCCAAAAACAGCAGGATTAAATTAAAAATAATTCTAAATTTTAATTTTAGAATTCTTTTTAATTTAACACTGCGTGTAACATGCATTTTTTGTTGTTTGTTTGTTTTACGTTTTCCGATGCAAGCAATTTTACGTATTTTCTAGTTTTTGCAAATACTTTGAGTAGCAGTTAAATTTCTGATATCAATTTAAAAGACATAGGAAAATTGACTAACGCTTCTGAATTTTCACATCTTACGTATAAATGCTGCATATGAAAATCCTCATATATAGGTACATACATACAATATTTTTTCTCTGGTCCTGAGCAGAAAGCCAAGATGAAAATTTTTTGGGATGTAGGATTATTCCATCTTAACAACATATAAAAATTTAAAACATGTGTCTGTGATCAGACATGCCGAAAAAAATTCATGATGTTTTTTAGCAAATGCAGTGCTCATGCATAAACTATAAAAGATACGCAAATTTCGATAACATTTTTGGAATCAGCGTAAAAAGTTACTCCTAGAAACAAATTTTCACTTCAGTAACTTTTACAGGTAAGGAATTATTTAAGGAATTGAGAAAAAAGTTGGCGCATCTTGCAGAAAACTTAAAAATTTGCATAATTAATTTCTCGGTAATTAATGATCGTAGAACCTCCAAAATCGAGATTTGTTGATGTCTTAGCCTATAAATCCTCTATATAAAATTTGAGGAAAATCTAAGTTGGTGTGGTGAACTTTTTCCAGTTTTTTGTTTGATTTGACGTGGAATGAACCCAGATAAAATTAATTTATAAAAAGCTATTATTTGTTAATGACTAATATTCTAGCGTCTTTTGCAACAGCTATATTTCTACTAGAAAGTGTCATATAATCCCTTAGGTCCAAACCAGCTGAAACCGAAACTAATCATCACCATAAGATCGTGCACGTGGAGTATCAAATACCGCCAAGTGACGTCATGTGCAAAATGTCCATTTTCCCGGGAAAGTTTAAGCTAAGATAAGAGCGTAGTGGGAGAAGAAAAATAAGCGGATTGGCTACTTATCGCCCTTTGGCTCGCAAATTCAAGCATTTTATTTTTCTAGAAAGGGGACGGGGGAAATAGTTTTTTCTCCCTCTCTAGTTATTCTGGAATTATTTAGTCTCTAATTTTGCTTTGCAGAATTACTTTGAAGTTTCGGCTTTTGAAAGATTTTATTTTGTTGTATTTTTCATATTATTTTGATTTTGTTACAATACATTGCAATAAAATCTAGTAATGTACATTATCAAATGAGTTTTATGTGTGATAAAAGTCTGATTTGTGAGATGGTTGCGAGACGAGATAAAACAGTATTTGCTGTTGCTATGTGAGACAACATATTTCTAATTCTTATACAAAGAAATTATGAGACAAGCTTTACAGCTGCTATGCTAGACGGCACAGTTCTATTTATTATCTTGCAACCATCTATGTGTGATTTCATTAAATAGCAAATAAATAAGAATTAAACATATCAACAGTTCGTAAGCAGTTTAGAACATTTCAACGTTATGTTTGGAATTCCTTTAATTTTCTGACTATACAAAAACAGGAACTCTGAATAAGATAAAACAAAAACTTTATTTTTTTATAGTACAAAAAAATTACGTGAAATGAATTCCCATTTCTGAGAGAGAGAGAAACTTTACATAGTTGGAATGACTTTCATTTTATCTATTTTAATATAATTTCATTTGCAGTTTACATACAGAAAAGGAAAAAAAAAAAAATTGTAACTGAAAAGTTCCCGTGTGAATACGTACTGACCTGTATGATCCTATTTTCAAAATAAAAATGACAAAATAATATTAATAATTGGATAAATAAAATAAAAAGTCTGCAAAGAATCTTTTGCTAAAATATTTAGCATGAGATCAAGCTTGATGAGAATATTAGGGAATCAGGGTTCAGATAATTTTGAAATCCATATTTAGCTTGAAACAAATAATCTATATAACATTTTGTTGTGGCTGAATTATTTTTTTAACAAATTCATTTCACTAGTTTAAAGGTCTACTTTAATGTAATTTATTTGCAAAAATAGATTTAGATTTATGTTATACGATTTACTGGCTTTTAAAAATTGTAGATTTTAAATTTAAGTTTCTAATTTTATTTATTTGTAGCCTTTCAGTTGCTAGTTTACCAACATGTACTAGTCTAATTTTGTAATATTCAAAAAGGATTGTTTTGCTTAACAAAAGTCTATGATTATCTATAGGAGCCTGATCAAAAGAATGTTCAATTAAATTAATAAAAATTTCTGATACATTAGAAGAGATTCTCTCAAACCTTTCACGATTAAATATTGCATAATATTTTTCCTGGTGAGTAGCCCACTTGAATTAGCCACTCTGAAGATTTTTTCACCGATTCTGCATATTTTTTTTACATATCTTCAGTAGGAAATACTAAATTTCCTCTATTTTTCCTGAATGTTAATCTGCTTTGATTTAAATTATCAGCATTAGTTATTTCAGAGCAACATTCAGAACATTTTATTTTTTGCCTAATTTTTTTGAGTACAAAGCCTGCAACGTGATCTACAAATTCACTAAGTCTAGCGAAATCGATCGAAGTAGTACCTGAGTGATTTTCTTCATTGTTTACGCCTTCTTGACTTTCAAAATCATCCGAATCTCCATTCTCTGATATGCTCTTCGAATAATCAGAAGCTTTAAATCCTTCTCTTTTCAACTGTGTTTCCCAAAGAGCTCTTCTCTGTAGATCTTTACGAAAGCTTGAAAAAAAAGTAATGCTTGATGAAAAAAATTTGGAGGACACAGAATCGCTTTGCATTTCGTATAACAAGACACTACTTTTTTCACAATTGTTATAATTTATCAAAATAGAAATTTTAATTTAAAATAAAGGTCCAAGATTTCAATAAAACTCTTTTTTTTTTTTTTTAAATGCTGGTTACGAAGAAAAGACTAGAAACTTATTTATGCAGAATAAAAGAATGCATACAGCGATAACCCATTTTCAGAATTTTAAGAAGAATATTCAGCAGTTTAAAATTCAAATTTTTTATTCAGTAGCGCTTATAGGTTTCCATTTCGGGAGGCGGAGGGCGATTTATTATTTTAAATCTTATTGTTACTAGAGTTATAATGTTTTAAACAGCTGATTTTATAGTAATATCTTTACATTTATATACACATATTGTATAGTGAATTCGTTGATTGAAATTTATGTTTCTGTTAATATAATGATATGGTATTTCCCCCTCTCTCCATTTGTGATACGATACAAATTTGTGATTTGCCCGAAAACAGAGGAATATAACTTCAATGGATAAGCTTGAAAGGTCCAATTTGTTACTAATGGTCTGAAAAAAGTACCTTAACAATAAGGAAATTTTGAAAAAATAGAATGTTTAAGAAAGAAACATGAGTGAGACACTACAGTACCAATAGACATTCTAAAACAATAACCTGTTATGGACACTGAGAAAATAAAGAGCAAATTTTAGTTTGATATGATTTTTAATTTAACTTGAAATTAAAAGTTAAATTACGTAAATTTCAGACCTACAATACTTGGCGACAGGGCTCGCGCGTACTCGCATTTAACGCGTAATTCGATATTTTTTGAAAAAATTGACTCTCACTTTTTGAAACTGCGAGTCAAATTTGACTCGCAAAATTTCAGCCGGACATGATAACGATGTCGGCTGTCTCGCTTTCCGGATTTTTGAAGTCTAGCGCGAGCCATGCTTGGCGACTTAATATAATCGTCAAATTGTCAATCTAGTGTTTTAAAGTACATCCATACATTTTAATTGTCTAAAATTGCAAAACATAGCTTACCTGTGAAATGTCAGTTGTCCTCCTTTCACGAATTTTTCGTTGCATCCATATGCAGAGCAATAATTCACCATTTTTTTCGATGAGAACCATCGACCTCCCTCAAAGCTATGGAGAACTGTAAAGGAAACGGAGAAATTCCACTCCCGCTCGTCCCCAGGTCACGTGACTCGTGTGCTCGCTTCAGTTTAGGGTTACAAATGCTCCCTCCACCTATCCCTTCTCTATGCTTACAACTGAATGCCCATATTCAACGATGCACAGGGGGGAGTATGTCACGAGGTCAACTTTTGCCGTTAAGCTATTATATATGTAAGAGAGAAAAAATGGACTCGAAAGACTTTTCCAGAACATTCCATGCGTGCATCTGCACACAGAGAAGGAAAAAGAAAAACAAAACACTGCGGTCTGGGAGTACAATAAAGGGGTGCAATACTGCAAGTTAGGCTTTTATGTGAATAAGTGCGAAAAGAGGATGGGAAGAAAAAATATAAATAAAACAGATTGCAGCTGCAAGTTTGATTAGCATAGCTGAAGGCAGAAAATCGAAATGATTTAAAAGTACGTTATTGCCTTACGAATAAAATGGCTAAAAGGAAATCTGAAAGCTTTAAAAAGAGTTACTGACAAAAACTTTATAATTAATAAAAATGGAATAGATTATTGGTTTAAATTTAGAATAGATTATTGGTTTAAATTTAGACAAAAATAATTAACATTTGTATTAATAATTTTTCATAAAAAAATATGCACGTTGTGTCAACGTGACAGGCCGTGCACCATGTGTTTTGTTACACCCGTGAAAAGTTGTGGGTCTTCTTGTTGATTCGGTATTTCTGCTCTGTTTAAGTCATCCACTCTGTGAACATGAACAGTATCTTTGAGCCATATGAGAATGTGGGCATGAGGGAGTCCTCGCTTCTGCCATTCTACCGTGTACATGTGACATTGAACGTCACCAAAAATCTTTCCCTTTGTGATGAGACTCATCAGTGCCTTTTGCTTTTGACGAAACACTCTTGCAGACAAATCATGACGATCCTGTGCTTTTTGCCCATGGAATAGTTCATGCTGTATTTCGGTCCAATTAGGATTGCTCGTAAAGATGAAGAAGAGGTCTGGTCTACCGTAGTTTCTGACGTAGGTCATGGCATCTTGAGTTCGATCATGCATGTACCTGGAACCCCCAGTGAAGCTTGAAGGCACGATTATCAACTGGTCAATGTTTGCAACATTTCCATCGTTGATCATTGCATCTCTTAAATGTGCATACTGTTCCACTCTCAGCGTCCTCTGATTCAGTCGAATGTATCTCAGCCTTTCCGTCTCAATTTTGGCATACTTGTCCACGATGAATTGATGAAACAGGTCCTTGCTTCTCAGTAAAATGTTGAAGCTAGAAGAGCGTACCATAATCCTGTATGCGTAGAAGTCCATGGCAGGAATCTTCTTAGCCTGTGGTATTCCTGTAATCGGATTTCTTTGTCGCAGTTCAAAATGATATCCATCCTCCCCCTGCCGGAATGGATACTGTAGGGCGTCGTAGGACCTGTGCGTTTCGGGAATTCTGTGGATGGTGCCACTCCTTTCTTCTAAAACTATGTCTCTTACTCCATGTTCTTCATCCCCCATGATGACAGCCACTTCTGATGTTGTTGGTACATTGAAGCTCCTTTGATATTCACCCTGTGGGTTTTTGTCTGCTAAGATGACGACTTTGAAATCATGCCTCATCTATTCCATGGCCGATCAGAAGCTGCGGACGTAGGTGTTTTGATGATGCAGCATGTCTTACAACTCAAGAACAATTTTTTGTCCTGTTTGTGGCACATTTCTGCTACGCTGGTCTGCTTGCTGTGCACCATCTCCCACGAAATACACTTGCAAAAATCTCGGCTCTTCGTTTGGCAATGACTGTAGACTCCCGATGCGGTAATATACTTGACCTTGCACCTTGAATGTCGGCATGTATCCCGGCTCTCTAATTTCTTTGGTTGTGCTGTAAGATGTCATCTGGAAACATGAATTGTATCTTCTGATGTTTGCCAGAAAATGTTATCTTCGGCTGACTGTCCAAGCAGAAAAGTACGTAGGGGCTCCGGGTGGTCTATTAACACTGGAAGTTGAACCTTTCCTCCACTACAGCACATGCCTAGGGTTTCACCCTTCCGCTTCTTTGCCTCACAGTTTTGGCACGTAATCGTCATCAATCCCACTATGCACAAAGGATCAGTAGCAAAATCTACTGATGAGTCTAATGAAAGCTGCATTTTCAAAATTTATCCATATGCGCATTCGAACAGCACTTCTTCCGCTTCTGATCTACTGTAGTCAGGATTGTCTTTCAGGGGTGGCTTCAGCTTCTCTTAGTGCATTGATTTCATGTATTTGACGCCGTCTCGTTTCTCTCTCCGGGGTGTTTTCAGCTTCTTTTATTCTTTGTTGTCTTACTCTGTCCCACATCTGTCTTGATAGCCTTTCGGGGTTATTTTCAGCTTCTCTTTGTTGTCTTTCTCTGTCCTGCATCAGTGTTGATAGCCTTTCGGGAGTGCTTTCAAATTGCCTACTTAGTTGATTTGTTTCTCTCATGTCTTGCAGTCTTGCTTCTCTTTGTGGAGAGGTTTAGGCTTCTCTTCTTCTTCGATTTCTTTCTCTATTTTCTCTCTGTATCGATCTTTGACATCTTTTCTTCGTTGGTGGCATTGTTTGATATATAAACAAATTATCGTAAACAGTAAAAAAACTTAAACCACTTCAAGAAAATTGTGCAGAAGTTATCGTAAACAAAAAATACAGAGTTTAAATTGAAAACGCTGTTGCCAATTTAGCATCATAGACAAACTTTAGCACATAAACTATCATAGACAAACTTTAGCACATAAACTGCAATTCACAGATTAGTACTCTAGGTCGCAATTATCTTACAGAATGTGCAAATTATAGTTCCCAAGTTTCTGGTACGTACTTACAAACGCACCACCAAAGACAGCTCACTGCCGTGGCCGTCACATATTTCTCCCAGAAATATCGTGTAATTTGCATTAAAATTGCTGGAGTTATTAAATATTTCATCCAATTAAACAAACTATCTCGTAAAATCCACAATTTTCGATTTAAATTTCTGAAAATTAGGAAATGTTAGGTCATTTAACGTATTAAATACCATAACAAATTTCAGGAACAGGCCCCATTAGTAAAAGCGCCCCAAATGACAGAAAAATCGCCAAACTTGGCGACTTTTGGCCGAAATTTGGCGCCAAAAATAAGTCCCCAAAAATTAGATTTTCGAAGACCCATAGAACCCAAGATTTCCAGAACATTCCATATTGATGCAACAAAAAGCAAAATTTAACTATTTATCGCGTAGAATACGAATTTTAAACCCCAGAACAGCGGGTTGCTCCCAAAATTCGTAACACAGGGTAAGAAAATTTCTGTTTTAGAACGGTTTTTAATTAATAATTTAAAAAGTAATTAAAATTTTTAAATTTTGATTCTCAGGTGCACATTATCGGACTAATGGGCTTATACCCAGACAGCACATAAGCTTAAATCAAGCTTGAGATTTGGCTTGGCAATGCAAGGTTGGCTTAAGCTGGATTTTCACTTGCAAAGTGCGGTGATGGCGCTATCTGTGAAAGAGAATAGACATTAATTGTCTAGCGTCCTCAAATTTGTTGAAAGTTCGTAAAAGATGTGTTTTAACGGGGATGGGTTTTTTATTACCAGTGCCATATTACCGGCAGGGCAAACGGGGCAACTGCCCAGGGCCTACAGATTTTAGGGCCCAAAAATCTTACATCTTACACTTTTGTAATTTTAAAATAAAATTACAAAGGATAAAAAAAAATTCAGAAGTTAAATAATATTTTTAATTATAAAGTATGAACAATGAAAATAATTCAAATTTACATTTGTATAAATTAATTTAGACTTATTTTTAATTCTTCGAAATGCTCTATATCGATATAGCATACCAATATATGTAGGAAAATAACTAACCACATTTGTAAAGAGAATTTTTAGCGTTAAAAAATAGCAAAATTTTTTTAATTATTTCTTATTATAAGAAATATTTACAAAAATGACTAAGTGTTTGTATTCCATACATGTTATGTTAGCAACTGTGATATAGCATTTCGAAGTAACGTCCCAGATAGCACAAACTTGTCCAGAACACGCCTAGAAGACGTCATATAGACAAGCTGACATGTCAATTAAACATCCAGGATTCGTCCAATTCTCGTCCATTTTACGTCAATATGGCACTATAGGACGCCCATATGACGTCTTATAGACATACATATGGACGTAATAATGGACGTGTTTGTCTATTTATAGATCTTTTACGGTCGAATCCTGGACATCAACAAAAACCATTTAATAACGTTTAGCTAATTTTATGTAATGATTAATTTAAATTTATCGTTACATCTTAATAACGAATTTTGTAAAAATATTCGTACCTTTTTTTTTTTTTAACCAACCTTTAAGTACTTGCCCCGCTTCAGATTCGAGCCCTTAATCATGAACTTCACAGGAGAGTGTGCTAGCCACTATACACAGCGGGACTTGCTCTCATGCGTCAAAATGTTGAAGTAAAGATTTTTTAGTTTCGACCTGGGAACTTGGGGGAAAAAAAAAATATGCAGCTATTCCTTTTTGGATGGTTAGTCGCTAGAGAATTTTCTTTTTTTTTTGTATGAGGATATGAGTTTCTTTTTACACAATACCGCTTTTATAGGAAATAATAATACATCAAAAGTATTTTAAATTTCAAAAGTTCCCCGACAAAAAAAAAAAAAAAAAAAAAAAAAAAACCTCTATAGAATTTAAAATGTTTTTAAACTTTTTTGGGGTAAAATTTAATATCAATAAAAACATAAAGTATAATAAATTCATGCGTCGTAAGTACAGTATTGGTTAAAATGAAAATCAATGACAACAAAGTAATTTTTCCATATTTTGTCCATTTCTGGACTTATACACACATCCATTTTATGTCGTATCACTGACATAGTGTGTATCATCTGGAATATGTCCATTAATGGACATATTCTGGATATTCTAAGTCTAGTTTTGGTCTATTCATGGACGTATTCTAGATTTTCCAGATTATGTCCATAAATACGGATGTCTATGTTTAGAAATGGATGTATTATGGATGAGTTGGACCAGAAATAGACATAAAATGGACAAGTGTGTTATCTGGGGTTTAACTATCTGTTTCTTTGATTTCAGATTACTTAACACAAAATTTGTGTTAAGTAAGTAAACCCATTCTATATTTCCAAATATGGACATTCTTCAAAATAAAATACAATTATACTTAGAAATTGATTTCAAAATCAGTCGTTTATCTCGATTTTGGCCAGCGGCAGTATTGCTCATGAGTGTTGCGAAAGTTTTAAAACATGTGTTCCTCTTAAGTTTATATTATGTTTATTTCCCTAATAGTAGAGTCTCTAAATCACACATAAAATTATTTTAATTTTGATGCATCCCATGAAAAAAAAAAAAAACAAATAACATATCGCCCACTTATCAATCTGGCCAGAAATCCGCTTAATAATTCACTTCAAACTTTAGTCATAGCTGCACAAGGCTCCGGTGGCTGAATGGATAACGCGCTCGGCTACGAATCGAAAGGTCCCGGGTTCTATTTTAGCCACGGACACTCGATGGAAACAGATTAAAATAACTTAAAATTACAGCATAGAGGGGGAAAATGCGAGGAAAAATAAAGTATGTGGGGGGCGTTCGCCAGCGGGCGCCCCGTGTATTTAGAAAATTTTTTTGGGGGAAAACTTTTTAAGCTTGAAATGTCAAGCTTAATTCAAGCTTGAAATGTCAAGCTTAATGCAAGCTGGGCAAGTGTAAACTAGAACACTTGATTCAAGCTTGCATCAAGCTTACACGCCTGGAATTTTCAAGCTTAATTCAAGCTTATTGACTTGATAAATCAAGCTTGCTGTTCTGTCTGGGAATAACCAAACTTGTCAGTCAAATTCAACCTCAATCTTACTTCTAATAATCAGTACCTGTTAAAAAGACATCAATTCTAAATTTCATGATATATTTTTTCATTATTAATTTCTTTATTGGTCAAACATGGCAGATAGGGGGGGGGGTCGTGAAAAGTTTTGAAAAATCTAAAAGGGGACGCGATTAAAAAAAGGTTGGGAACCACTGGTCTAGAAATTTGGGTGATTTTCTCCTGTTGTAACGTGATTATGCTCTTTTCTGGAATTTTCAAGCTTATTGACTTGATAAATAAAGCTTGCTGCAAGTTTGCTGTGCTGTCTGGGTATATTCAAATTTTTAGAGTTCTGCGTGCAGTAGGTTTGTCTGGAGACCGCACTGACAGACAGATTTACAAACATTCATTTTTATTATTATAGATTATAAAATAAACTAATGTTCATTAACTAAAATTATGTTTCATTAAAATGAGCGTTGAAAAATATTGTTACGAATTTTCGGGGCAACCCGCTGCTCTGGGGCTTAAAATAGTTTAAAATTCGTATTCTACGCTTCAAATAGATAAATTTTGCTTTTTGTTGCATCAAAATCGGCCAATTAAAACCGGAGATACGGAGGTTTCGCTTTCCCATATGTTTTTCTATGGGGCTTCTAGAAATCTCGAGAAATATCAGTCCTAGGGCCTCGTTCTCTTCACATTTGGGGACTTATTTTTGGCGCCAAATTTGGCGATATTTCGCCAAAATTTGCCAAGCTTGGCGACTTTTTGGTCATTTAGCGCGATTTTCCCAATGGGGCCTGGAAGTTTTTTTTCCTGCATTAAAAACGCATAATAACCTAACATTTCTCTTCTATGACGTAATCAGAAGTCCCGCTTTATCTGGAATCTTCGAGGAATATACATTTCTAGAAACTTCTCGCAGCTTCTGCCTCGGATATATATAAATTCCACCAGCGCGCTGCCCCGACAGTTCAGTGCGAGTTGAACGCTCAATGTGTGAAGAGCTGTCAGTGAGAGTGCTATAGAAGCCGTGTTTTAGCTTGCTTTAGGAAGCTGTTTTCAAAGTGCTGTGTGTTCTAAGGGATTATGTACGATATCTCTTGAATATGTTCACTGAATTTTTGCCTGTGACAGTGACTTATTTTGTGTGAGAAATACAGAATTTGTGAGAGCTTCTGATCTAAGAGAACTGTTAAAAGCACATTACCTGTTTAATTGTGCTTGTGAATTTTGTACAGCTGATTGTTCCACGAAGTTCTAGAAGCAATAAAGTTTATATTCCATCCTGACCATTGGACTTTTTACCAGCACGTTCTACACCAACTGGACTATAGAACGACGAACTCCGTAAACAAGAAGAGTAGTTCCGCGACATTTGGTGTCAGAATCGGAGTTCTAAAGAAGGACTTTAATTTTCCAGTTTATGTTTTGACTAGACAAAAAATGGAAGAACAACTTCAAAAGCTCATGAATATGATGCAGGAAATGAAATCCGGACAAGATCAGATGAAAGCCGGACAAGCCGATTTAGAAAAGAAAATTGAAGCCGGACAAGAACAGATGAAGGCGGATTTAGAGAAGAAAATTGAAGCCGGACAAGAACAGACAAAAACCGGATTGGAGGAGTTAAAGGCTGCACACAATGAAGTGAAAATCGAATTGCAGGAGTTAAGAGCCGCACACGACGAGATGAAATCCGGACTGGAGAGAAAAATAGAAGCCGGGCTGGAAGAAATGAAATCCGGACTGGAAAAAGCAGAGAAAAATTATGAGGAAATGGAGAAAAGAGTGTCACACCTAGAAGAAAATGTTGCTTCGAAAATACGTGAGGAATGTGAAGCTCAAATTGAAGAAAAACTCGACTCTCTCGTCAAGCTGGGGAAACTACCAGAAAACATCAAGCTGTCGTCACGCCGCCCAGCAGTGAAATTAACGCCTTATAACGGAAAGACTCCATGGGAAGCATACAAGACTCAATTTTTAATCGTCGCCAAAGCCAATGGTTGGAGCGAGTCCGAGAAAGCGAACCAACTGGGCGCTTCCCTCAACGGAGACGCAATTAACGTACTACAAACCATCGGAGCAACGAAAATGGGAGATTTTGACGCCCTAGCCAGTGCCTTCGAGATGAAATTCGGAGAGAAGTGACAGAAAGAATATAGTAGAATCCAACTGGAAAGGGTGCAGAGATCTGGCGAGACCCTTCAAGAGCTGGCTTCGGACATTGATAGGCTGTGTCATCTAGCCTACATTTACCACCTTGATAATGTCCGAGAAGAAATGGCGGTGCGTCATTTAATTGAACCCATCCGTGATCCAGAAACCCGAAAGTCCCGAATGTTGGAGGATTATCAGGATTTGATATCTGCTCTCGTCTTCGCAATGAAGCTAGAAGCGGCTCAGCGGGCCATCAGGAAAGATCGGCATGCTGTTAGAGCTGTCACGGTCCAAGAGGGAGCTGACAAAGACACAGAGAGCGTCGAGAACAGGTTGAAGAGAATTGAAGATCTCATAGAACGAAAATTAAGATCCGATAGAACGAGAGATGGCCCAAAGAAAGTGAAATGCTGGAAGTGTGGCGTCGAAGACTATGTACAAAAGCATTGTGGTCGAAAGACTCATGACCAGCAAGAGAACTCTAAGAACATGAAAGAGGGAAACTAGGAGGTGGCCATCTCGCGGGGCGGAGGTTGCCAGATAGTCAAAAGCCCCACCTAAAAGTCTTGCAGATTTCATAAGTGAATGGCGGCAGTAATGGACTCTTCGTACTGGGATAGGTTAATGGTTCCCCATGCCACATGGTGATTGATACTGGAGCGAACGTAACCATCATAATGACGGATCTGGCCAAGAAATTAAATTTGAAGATTATCTGGGCTCCGCCCTCGCTGACCCTCCAGACTGTGACAGGTGACAAGATCGAAGTAGGCGGAAAAGCGCAAGTGGAAATCACGTTTGGAAATGCCAGATACGACCATGTGGTATATGCCGCCAATATTACAGACTCTTTTATTCTCGGACTCGACTTTTTAAAATCACTCAAATTTAATTTGGACTTTAAGAATAATGAGCTCAGAAGAAATAGCTGCGTTCGATATTAGAAATGAAACTGTTTTGCATGTCCAGCAAATAATAGCCCAGACTGATATCACTCTACCTCCCAGAACTCATTCAATAATTTCTGGAACAGTAAAAGAAAGCAATAAATTCCGTTTTGGATTAATCGAACACCCAAACAATAGTGATTCCGTCAGAGGAGTACTTGTGGGAGCAACACTTGTGGACTTGTCGAAAACAGAAATTCCAGTTAGAGTAGCAAATGTGACGGAGAAGTCGAAGGTGATAAACAAGAATGAAGTGTTGGCGACATGCACTCCTGTTACCGGCATTAATAAGAACATCACCCAAACGACAGCTAAATCTTCCGAGTGCCTGACGAAGGAATTATTACAAGACGTCGAGTTAACGGCAGAACAGAGAAGCGCTGCGGAGAAACTAATAGCTGAATTTGAAGACCTCTTCTCTCGTACTTCCGGTGACTTTGGCCGTACGAGGTTAACGCAACATAGAATAGACACAAGCAGCCATTCTTCCATCAAGCAACATCCTAGGCGGCTGCCGTTTGCTAAGCAGGAAGAGGTGAACAGACTTTTAGAGGAGATGCAGCGTGATGACGTCATCGAGCAATCGACTAGTCCGTGGGCCTCGCCGATTGTTTGGGTCCGAAAGAAAGATGGTTCCACCCGGTTCTGCGTTGACTACAGGCGTCTGAATGACATTAACAAGAAAGACAGCTACCGTCTTCCCAGTCTAGACGACACTTTGGACCGTCTAGACGACACTTTGGACACTTTATCGGGAAATGAATGGTTTTCCACTCTGGATCTGAAGAGTGGCTATTGGCAAGTAGAAATTCATCCCGATGCCCGTGAAAAGACTGCGTTCACCACGGGACAAGGATTGTGGCAGTTCAAAGTTATGCCTTTTGGACTCTGCAACGCACCGGCTACATTCGAGCGTCTGATAGAGACAGTGTTGAGAGGACTTTCCTACGAAGCATGTCTCGTTTATTTGGATGATATCATCATCGTCGGAAAGACTTCCGAAGAGCATCTCGAGAGCATTCGAAAGGTACTGCAGAAATTAAAAGAGGCAAACTTGCAACTAAGTCCACCGAAGTGCAATTTGTTTCGTCGGGAAGTACGTTACCTCGGGCACATAATATCCACCTACGGAGTCCGAACCGATCCCGAAAAGACGTCCGCAGTCCAGAACTGGAGTCGTCCCGAGAGTATCCATGTCTTAAGAAGTTTTCTCGGTCTGTGTACTTACTATCGAAAATTCGTGAAGGGTTTTTCTCAAATTGCAAGACCTCTTCACAAATTGACCGAGACTGGTCAGAAATTTCTATGGACTGAGGAATGTGAGGACGCATTCAACGAACTGAAGACGGCTTTAACATCTTCGCCGATCCTGTCGTATCCTCAAACTGACAAGCCATTTATCCTGGACACAGACGCAAGTAAGGAGAGTGTTGGAGCAGTTTTGTCCCAGGAGATAGATGGCCAAGAACACGTCATTGCTTAATGGAGCAAATGCCTTTCAAAGGCAGAACGTAACTATTGTGTTACGAGAAAGGAACTTCTTGCTATCATTAAAGCCGTGGAGCACTTCCATCATTACCTGTACAGCCGAAAGTTCCTGCTCCGAACGGACCATGCCTCTTTAACCTGGCTTCTAAATTTCAAGAATCCAGAGGGCCAAATAGCCAGGTGGATACAGCGATTACAAGAATATGACATCGAGATACGTCATCGGAAAGGGGTATCTCATGGAAATGCAGATGCTTTGTCAAGAAGGCCATGTATACACAGCTGTCGCTATTGCTCCAGGGCAGAGAAAAATTACCATCTGAAACATCCCGTTGTCCGCCAAGTTACATCATCGACACCATCTCAAGATCGCTGGAGTGACGAAAATGTTCGGGCGGATCAATTAGCAGACAGCGACATCAAACCTATTGTGGAAGTTATGGAAAAATCCAGCGCTAAGCCCAGTTGGCAAGAGATATCATCTTACAGTCCGGCAACAAAACAGTACTGGGCTTTATGGGATTCGCTTCGCCTGAGAAATGGAGTCCTGTATCGTAAATGGGAGTCGGACGACGGCAAGATTCTCCGATGGCAGTTAGTACTCCCTCACTCGAGGATTCCGAAGGTTCTAGAAGAGCTGCATAATGGCTTAATTGGAGGCCATTTTGGCATAATGAAGACCCTGCAGAAAGTTCGCGAGCGCCTCTACTGGGCTAGGGCTAGAGGCGATGTCGAAAAGTGGTGTTAAGCTTGTGACGACTGTGCTGCCCGTAAAGGCCCGAAGAAACGAAGCCGTGGAAGACTACATCGTTACAATGTAGGAGCACCTTTCGAGAGAATTGCCCTCGACATCTTGGGACCGCTTCCGCGAACTTCGGATGGCAACAAATACATCCTAGTTGTCATTGACTATTTCTCTAAATGACCCGAAGCGTTTCCTATTCCCGATCAAGAAGCTACGACCGTAGCAGAGGTAATAGTGCAAGAATGGATTTCCAGGTATGGAACCCCTCTGCAAATTCATTCCGACCAAGGAACGAACTTTACCTCTGCAGTCTTTAAAGGACTATGTCAACTTCTCGGAATAGATAAAACCCAGACTGCGCCTTTACACCCACAATCAGACGGCATGGTGGAGAGGTTCAATCGCACAATTTTGAACAACCTCTCGCTCCTGTTATCTAGGAATCAAGAGGACTGGGACACGAAACTCCGCCTCTTCCTGCTGGCCTATAGGAGTGCCGTCCATGAGACTACCGGCTTCACACCTTCCCAGATGCTGTTCGGCAGAGATCTTCGTCTTCCCGCTGATCTAGTGCTCAGCCGCCCTGCAGATGCGCCTTCATCGCCAGAGGAGTACATGGAAAATCTTCGGGCACGGTTTGAAGACGTGCATCATTTTGCTCGGGAGCGGATCAACCTGAACACGGAAAGATGAAGACTCGCTATGACACGAACGCTACGGGACACGAGTTCAACGCAGGTGACAAAGTTTGGCTATGGAATGCTACTCGACGGAAAGGCCTGTCTCCCAAGCTGCAATCGCGTTGGGACGGTCCTTACACAGTCCTAAACCGGCTGAATTATGTCATTGTACGGATTCGTAAGTCACCAAACTCGAAGCCAAGAGTTGTACATTAGCGGTTGTAATTAGTTATTTGACTATCAGACCATGGTCACTATGGCGTAATTCCTCGTATGGCGTAATTATTATAAGTATTATAAATATTATATTATTTTATTATTTTAAAACAATTTTTTTATAGTTTTGTCGTAGTAACGAACTTAAGATGTAGATAATTGTTTTGTGAAGCTTTTGCCGTTTTTCTTGCATGGAAATTTATCATAAAATTCGAACATTTCGCTCTGAATGTAAAGGTAAGTGAAAACTTCTAAAATTTGTTTAGAAATTCTAAAAATATGTATGTTAATCATATTTAGTGAATAATTATTCACGCGTTATTTATAAATAAATTATTTTAATCAGAAATAGTATTATTTGAGTAGTTTATTCTTGTAAATAAGCATGGCGTAGTGATACTAGTTAGACAATTTAATTTTGCCAGTTGAAAATGTTATTTATCAGCTATATATGCTTTGATTATGTGATTCAGACTTACATTTGGTACAGTGCAGAAATACAATAAATTATAAATTATTGATTTTTGCACGTTTACATAGAAACTTCAAATGTAGTTAATATTTTTTACAAGCGTTCATTATGCTTGCTCAATTCCAAAGTTCAATTGAGAAAGCGACAAAAGAATAACATATAATACATGAAATGTCTTTTTAAAGAATAATTAATTCAGGGATCGCACTATTGAGTGTATTTTTTCAATTTTCTCCCAATATACAGGATATCCCGAAAACACTGAAATGCGCTTTAATACATTATTTGTTAAAGATTAAGGATTGATGTTAAATTGTTTAAAATAACGTAGGAAATACGACTACGTTCATGAATTCTCCTGTACAATTTTTGTTTTCAATTTTTGAGGTGTTAATTTGCGAAAGTTATGAGTCAAACGTCTTAAAACAAGTCAATTTAAAACATATTTTGGTGACTCTAGCAATGGGGAAAATTATTATCACAAACAGTATTTGTGTAACAATGTGTTCATGTGGTGTATCTACCGATATGTTATGCAAAAAATGCATTTCTATTATGGCGAATATTTTGCTAAATAATTATTGTAAAGCTCAAAATGACAAATTGGAAACCCCCCCCCCAAAAAAAGAGAAAACTATCTACTTTGTTGGGTACTTAAAGTAAGTAATTGTTTGTTCCTATTTTAATTATGCAGGTTATACGATACATTATTAGACGTAAAATATATTATTTAGTTCTTTTACGGGTAAAGACTATTCCGTTAATGTAAAAAATGATAGTAGGTGTAAATTGAATGAAATTTGAAAATAAAATTACTAAAAGGTAAAACTTAAGGTTAAGTGTCGTGTCTGTAAATATATATATATATTATATTTCTTACTCTTTTCATTAACTGCACTTTCTTGTTATAGATTTATCGATGTGTAATAAATGCTACTTTATAAATACTCTATATTATTTCTTTTACGATAGTGATGATCCGGAAAACCTGAAAATTTGAGTAGTTTATAATGTAAAAATATATATCTAAATTATTATAAGCTTATTTCAGTATATTACGAAGATTATACGTTAAACATTGTAGCAGTATTCAAATTTTGTATATGTGAATTGTAAATATCAAATATTTTATTTTTATGTCAGCTGTTCGTCATTTAATCTGTTTATTTATAAATGGACAAGATTCAAAACACTTAAATTTAATAGCGTTTAGTCAATTTTATTTTTGAAAAATGATAACAGATGTAACTGTTTGGAAATTGTGAAACATTTCCTTATCCTAAGAAATGTATAAAATTGTCTTTCTCATTTGTGTATTTAGTTATTTTAAAGTATATTAAATATCCACTTGTGAAACTAAAATAAGAAATCGTGAATCATGAGAGTAAGCGCTACTTTGTTTTTCCTTCAAATTATATGCATCTATTTTCGGAATGTCAATATGTATCATAGCAAACAAATTAATCATGAGTTCTTAGTTGAATTAGTAACACAATTACTACTTAAAACTACATTAAATAACGTTTGAAAGCACTGGGAAGCTTAAGAAATGCCTGATGTATACGTGAAGACTCGAGCATCCGTAGGCCTCTTTGGATGACTCATCAAAATACACGCGCAGGCCCGATACTAATTGCGAAGGCCCCGGTTGGACACTGTATATATTTGTGTGACGTCATAACTGGGGGATAGTACTGCCCGGAACGTGCAGTCCTTGGGAAGGGGGCAATGTTACGAATTTTCGGGGCAACCCGCTGCTCTGGGGCTTAAAATAGTTTAAAATTCGTATTCTACGCTTCAAATAGATAAATTTTGCTTTTTGTTGCATCAAAATCGGCCAATTAAAACCGGAGATACGGAGGTTTCGCTTTCCCATATGTTTTTCTATGGGGCTTCTAGAAATCTCGAGAAGTATCAGTCCTAGGGCCTCGTTCTCTTCACATTTGGGGACTTATTTTTGGCGCCAAATTTGTCGATATTTCGCCAAAAGTCGCCAATCTTGGCGACTTTTTTGTCATTTAGCGCGATTTTCCCAATGGGGCCTGGAAGTTGTTTTTCCTGCATTAAAAACGCATAATAACCTAACATTTCTCTTCTATGACGTAATCAGAAGTCTCGCTTTATCTGGAATCTTCGAGGAATATACATTTCTAGAAACTGCTCGCAGCTTCTGCCTCGGATATATATAAATTCCACCAACGCGCTGCCCCGACAGTTCAGTGCGAGTTGAACGCTCAATGTGTGAAGAGCTGTCAGTAAGAGTGCTCTAGAAGCCCTGTTTTAGCTTGCTTTCAGTGGCGTAGCCAAGGGGGGGGGGGTTTGGGGGGTCCAGACCCCCCCCGAAATGAAAGAGACAGACAGAGGAAAAAGGAGCTTATCCCTATTTTCTTAAATGGTATATATACCGTGAAACTTCTCAGTGATAAGTTACTCTCTAGTCTCTAGTGGGAAAAACCAGTACACACCATATACAGGGTAATCAGTTACCTGCACTGTCATTTGTTGTATTATGATGTTTTGAGGAGCTGGGTGGGCACTAGTCATCATAGAAAGAAACCCAAATAAATTTGACGACAACTTTTTCTTTCCGCTTTTAAGAATGAAATAATCTTTTCACCCCTCCCTCCCTGCGGAATACAGTTTTGAAACCAGAAGGTCAAAAGCCGCGGGAAAAGGAACCGCTTAGCTTATTGGAACAAAAATGATTCCGGTTTTCACCTAGACTAAACTAAAGCTCAAACTATAAACCAGACATCCAGGAGCCTTCGAATAGACTAGACATTGTCCACTCACAGATCATTTCCTGAACTTACAAAAGAGTTATAAGATTAATGGCATCTCCAGGGCATGCTGGGATGCAATCTCAGTTTTAAGCATCTGTATATTCTTTGATCTGTATGGGATAGGATCCACACAACAAAATCTGAATGCCTGTTAACAAATATGTTACAAGACCCACCGTACGCTGGTCGCTGGTGTCGTGTATGCTTGAGTATGTTGCTATCAGCGAAACTAATTATTTGAGAACAACTGCATGTGTTCTGCCGAGGAATGAAACTTTTGCTACGAGACAGTAGAATTCGGCATAGAGGTTGAACTCCGTGTGCTTTGAGACGAATTTCTTTTTATAGAATTTTTACATTCTTGCTGTCGAGAGAATTCAACATCACACAAAAGAAGACTAAGGTAAGTTTCTTTATGTATTTATTTAATTATTTTTTACTTATTTGTTCTTATTTATTTATTTTTTTGTATGAAATACCAATAATTAAAATAATCATACGGACAATTGAGGCTACACCATGAGTTAAAATTTAATAAATTTTATCTATGTCAAAAAATCTTAATTGAGGATTGTCCACATTTATATCTTCATTCTTTATTATTTTATATTTGTACTAGTAGAGAAACATTTTTATAGTTAAGATAAAAATGATTTAGAAGTGTGGTTTTCTTCGAATATCGTGTAGTTTTCTTCGAATATAGCATAAATACATAATAGGTACCTTTAGAAAGACCTCCACACAAGGTATTCCTCGTATAGGTTTATTATAGCCATCGCGTGCGTTCTTTATTGGCATTAATAAGCAAGCTCCCTAAGTTTGTAAATTCTGTGTAAATAGCTCATTAGATAGTGTAAAATATTAAATATAAAATTTAGAATATAGAATAAAAACTGAAATATAAAAACAATCCTAGACGTACAATCATTCTGAAATAGTTTTATAGGATGAATCTAATGATAGTTATTTTATGTTCCTAGTTTTGATAGAAAGCGAGATAATTAAAATAAATTCCTGTTTAGTCTTAATTGATTATTGAGAAATCATATCGAACAATTTTAAAGCTTTTCAAACATCAAATTCCCAAGATATAGTCAGACTTATTATTTAGGGTAAAAAGGATTTATATTTTAAATTAATTTTGTCAGAACTCTTTAAGATTTATTCCATTAATGAGACATTTTCCATAGATACTTACTGTTCTGTTCTCACTAATGGTGCAACTTTCAATTTATCAACTAAACAAAATTAATAAGTTCTCTGTAATTAATTCTAAAATTTGCCTACTATTTGATTTCGCCTAAATTTGTAAGTTATATTTGGGGTAAGGATGTTTTGACATAATAATAAAATCCAGGGATCTGACCCTCATCCACAGAAATTTGGATTTTCAAAACAGAGTGAGGATAATTAAACCTTTTAGTGAGAAATTCTACCTCTTCCGCATTTCAGTACTCTGCGAAGCCTTTTTCTGGCTATGAGCTTTCAATTCGGATCAAATGAAATGGGATTTAATATTTTGTTTTCTATTTAAAATAGTAATAATGTTTTTTTAAAGAGAGTTACTCTATTTTAAATTCATGTCAAGTGTATATAGTGTTAGCACACAATCGTGTGTTTTTTTTTGGGGGGGGGATGGGGAGGGTTCTTTTTAAAATTTCGACCATACTGCAAATGTTTTTTAATTATTTTTTAATGTTTTTTTAAATTTAATTTTATTTTTTGTAGTATGAAGAGATCACTCTCATCACAAGGAACTTTAGATAAATTCTTTCGTCCACCATCCAAGAAAGAACCAAAAAAGGAGGACGAAAATCCAGATGAATTTAATTTATTGATTAAGACTACCATTCCTGATGAAATATCTTTAGAACCAAATAATAAACTCTGTCCAAGCTCCAGTTCTCAAGGTGACGATGACGCATCAACCATTTCCTGCATCTTCGACATCAGCGATGCAGCAAACTTATTATATATAATTCAGGGTGAGATGTCTTCTACAATATCTGACCAAATCAAATTCAGTTTTCTCACTGAAAAATACGAGGAAACATTACATGATTTTAAGTTTCCTTTTCGCCACTTTGGATCTAAAAAGTTAAGGTTTCAAGTATCGTGGTTACAAAAATGGGATTGGCTTTCTTATTCAAAAAAAACTGATGCTGCATTTTGCAGATATTGTGTGTTTTTTTGTCAAGATGGTGTCGGAAAAGGTTCTCATGAAAAAATGGGCTGTCTGGTTGCAAAACCCTTTTTCAGATGGAAGGATGCAATCGAAAAATTTACTAGTCATAGTAAAGCTGAATACCATCGTGTGTGCACATTAATTGCTGAGAATTTTCTGAAAATACGCAAAGGTGAAATAATTGATGTAGCTTCCCAGATAGATTCTCACAGAGAAAACCTGAAGAAAGAAAACCGACAAAGGCTTATACCTATAATTGAAACTATCATTTTCTGTGGCGAACAGGAACTTCCTCTTCGTGGACATCGTGATTTTGGCCCTTTGTCCTTAACGAATCCTAAATCCAAGGACGGAAAATTACGAGCTTTACTAAGATTTAGAGCAAACGCCGGCGATGAGGATCTGAAAAGACACATCCTCAACAACAAAAAAAATGCTACCTACATTAGTCCAGATATTCAAAATGAAATAATTGGCATTTGTGGTGACATAATTCAAGAAAAAATAGCCACTCAAATTAACCGAGCTAGCTGTTTCTCAATTATATGCGATGAAACATGCGATTTTTCGGGAATTGAACAAGTTGTACTGTGCATTCGCTATATTTGTGAAAATGCGATATACGAAGATTTTTTGGGGTTTGTGCCGACAACAAATCTAACAGCTGAAGGATTGACTGCTTTAATTTTAGCCGAATGCTCAAAACTTGGCTTTGATTTAGAAAAGTTAGTTGGACAAGGTTATGACGGTGCGAGTTCAATGAGTGGGTGCTTCAATGGGGTACAGGCACGTATCAAGGCATCATATCCAAAAGCTATATTTGTACATTGTGCCTCTCATAGACTCAATTTAGCTTTGTCCTCGTCCTTTTCTGAACCGCAAGTCAGAAACACGTTGGGTGTTGTTAATGATATAATCAATTTCATGCGCAATACCACTATAGCGAGTGATACACTAAAAAAATTAATTACGGAATTTATACCCGAGTGCAGACGTACCCGACTTATTCAGTTTTGCGAAACTCGATTTATCGAGAGGCATGATGCTATCATTGTCTTTGTGGAATTATTAAAACCAATTGTAGCGTGCCTTGAAGAACTGACTAATACTGGTCGTGCTATATCTTCCAAGGCATTTGCATTCTTAGCTGCTATGAAACAAAGTTCTTTTTTTATCAGCCTTTTAACGAGTGAAAAACTCTTAAGCTTCACTGTTACTTTGTCTGTGTACTTACAAAGCCCTACAAGAGATTTGAGCTCAGCATTAAATCACGCAGAAAGTGCCATTAAAAGATTGCAACTCATAAGAGAAGAGCCAAACGAATATTTTCTCAAAGAAATATTTGAAAAAGCACAGACATTAATGCAAGATCTCTTTGGATTAAATATTGAAATTCCCCGTTTAACTAAGCTGCAAACACACAGGAGTAATTATACTAACGCGGAGAGCCCTCTCGATTACTACCGTATATCTTTATTCATTCCGTCTTTGGACACACTCATAGCACATCTAACAAAACGATTCAACAAGGAAAATACTAAAATATTATCTGCGTTAGAACTTCTTCTACCTTCCAAACTCAAACATTCGAGTATTCAGGAACTTCAGAATCTGGAGATTTTTTTGCAGTCAAAATTTTCCCGGACAGAACTGGAGGCTGAGTACATGTTATGGTGCGATAAATGGGCCAAAGATGAATCCAAGCTGACCAATCCCTTGGATGTGCTGTCATCGTGTGATGGTAGCTTTTATCCGATAATAAAGTATTTATTGACCATTTTAAATACCCTCCCAGTCACTACATGCTCTGCTGAGAGAAGCTTTTCATGCTTGAAAAGAATAAAGACTTATCTCAGAAATAAAATGAGTGAAGAACGTCTTGTAGGACTGACACTTCTCGCCATTTATCAAGATAGAGAATATGTCAACTCCGACGAAGTTGTCAAAAGACTGGCAATGACAAATCGAAAAGTTTTGCTTTGAATTTTCTAATAATTTATTGAGGATTATTTTTTTCGGTGTGTTTAGTGATATTTCTCCAGCATTCATTTTATTTTACATCAAATGTCACTTATTTCCTTTGCTTACCAAAATAGAGAAGAATTCACAAGCATTATGTAAGTTTCTTTATATTTTCTGTTGTATTTTTTAATTTCTAGTGTCAAAACTCATTTTTTAATACAAACTCCCCCCCCCCCGCTCATCTTAACTACATGATATTCGAAGGAAAAATTTTGGACCCCCCCCGAAAGAAAATCCTGGCTACGCCACTGCTTGCTTTACGAAGTTGTTTTCAAAGTGCTGTGTGTAAATTCTTCATTGCTGTGTTCTAAGGGATTGTGTACGATATCTCTTGAATATGTTCACTGAATTTTTGCCTGTGACAGTGACTTATTTTGTGTGAGAAATACAGCATTTGTGAGAGCTTCTGATCTAAGAGAACTGTTAAAAGCACATTACCTGTTTAATTGTGCTTGTGAATTTTGTACAGCTGATTGTTCCACGAAGTTCTAGAAGCAATAAAGTTTATATTCCATCTTGACCATTGGACTTTTTAGCAGCACGTTCTACACCAATTGGACTTTAGAAAGACGAACCCCGTAAACAAGAAGAGTAGTTCCGCGACAATATTCATTGAAGATAATAGATAGTCTAATTTAATGAATAATTCATATGGATAATCACTATAATAAACAAACTGTATTTGTAACGAACAGATGGCGCCAGCATTGTCATTAAAGCTCTTCATTTGGCGAAAATTCCTTTTGTTGCTGCAGGCACGCCATGCTCCAGAATGAATCGTCTTTTCTCCTTCCCGTCTTATGAACAGGGTTGCATCTGCTGAAAACTCTCCTGCTTCTACGGAGTTGCATGTTAAGTTTCCCAAATGCTCTTTGCATTCCGATGATGATTGAACCGCATTATCTCTGAACGGCAGTGGTGGCCCGTGGTCAAAAATGTTAGTGCAGCCGGAAATATATGAGCCCCCCCCCTTCCTCCGGACAGGAATGGAAAATCTTTGTTACTGGATTCGAAAGCTGGCGGATTAAGCCCTCACCCAGGATAAAAAAAAGAAATTACATAAAAAATGTAAGAGATCCTATTTTACTTCCATAAATTGGACATAAATTTCAACCAGCCGCTCCTATCCTCAAAATCGCAATAATCCGTGTCTGATTCGAAGTTTCCTTAGAATTTTCTTTTGTAATGATAACTTGAGAAGAAAAGAAAAAAAAAAGAAAACTTACTTATTTTTTTATAAGTCAAATCAATCCTCCTTTCTTTTAAACTTACGAATGAGTCAGTGATGTCCTCATAAAAAGGCGTTGTTTTAATTCAGATATCATTAATTTTAAAAGCTCTTTAAAATTCCCTATGTTTAAAGAATTTTCTTGCTGGCCATGTCCTCTAAATGCCAGTTCTTGCTTACTTAAAAGGAATACTGCTTTGATGGGTAATTGCACGAAGCATGTATTCAGGCTTACCGTCTTGATTAATTCAGCAATATAAAGTCGAGAGTTTTCCTTTAATTCGTCAGCAATTTAGCTCCCACTTCTTATCAACTCCTTAAATTTTTAAGAATTTTTTAAATGTTCGATTGAGCTTTCATGTGTTTTACATGCTCGTGTGATGATGGTTAACCCATTTGTGCCTGGATATTTTTGCGACTTTCTTCGATTTTTACTGATAATAGAAATAATAGATAAATTTCTGATGTCAACTTCTTGAACAAGGGATGATTTATTTTAAAATCATTATGCATAAAAATCGAAATATCAACATCCTACTTGGTCATGTGAAAATATTTTGTAGAGTTGAGGCTCACTACTCATGAACAAAGGCTAGGAAATATAAAAAACGTTTTCGACTAATAGCGAAAATGCCGTCCCAAAAAAGGGACACTAGGCATAAATGGGTTAATCCATCATATCCAGTACCATTCCAAACGCTCTTTTTTATCTCAACGATTAAACACAGCCAACAAAACATTTTTTTGTAAATAAAAACTGCCACATAGCCACGAGAATAGTGCATATCATGATGAATGGAAGCTACGACCATGCTGAGTCGAACCTGCTTTTTTCTTATGAATGGACAATTTTGGTGTCGGTCTATTTTCTTTTAGTGGTTGTCGTTTATCATCTTCTTTCCATATGTTAAACGAAGTTTCAAGCAAGACGCAAACTGGATAATAACGGGGCTCCATGTTCCAAAACGGTTAAATCATACATTCCAATAACCCATGGACACAGTAACAAATAAAGCTAAAAACTTTCAACCTTCCCAGACAAAAAAAAAACTGTTTCCGTTGGAATGGGCTAGAACGGCAGTTCTCAACCTTTTAACGTCGTACGCCCCCAACAAAGGCTAACTTACGGTGGCGCTCCCCCCCCCCCTCTCACATTTTTCAGCATACATTGAGTTTTTTAATCTTTAATAATGAACATTTTAAGCGAAAATGGATATATTTTTGAGTAAAAAGGAGAATAAATAAGATGATTTTTTAAAAACATGCATCACTACTGGGTCATTCCACGTCAAATCAAACACAAAACTGGATAAAGTTCACCACACCGACTTAGATTTTCCTCAAATTTTATATAGAGGAGTTATAGGCTAAGATATCAACAAATCTCAATTTTGAAGTTTCTACGATAGTTAATTACCGAGAAATTAATTATGCAATTTTTAAGGTTTCTGCAAGATGCGCCAACTTTTTTCTCAATTCCTTAAATAACTCTTTACCTGTAAAAGTTACTGAGGTGAAACATTGTTTCTGTAAGTAACCTTTTACGCTGATTCCAAAAATGTTATCGAAATTTGCGCATCTTTTACAGTTTACGCATGAGCATCGCATTTGCTAAAAAACATCATGATTTTTTTTCGGCATGTCTGATCACAGACACATGTTTTAAATTTTTATAAGTTATTAAGATGGAATTATCCTACATCCCAAAATAATTTCATCTTGGCTTGCTGCTCAGCAGCACAGAAAAAAAAATTGTATGTATGTACCTATATATGAGGATTTTCATATGCAACATTTTTACTGAAGATGATAAAATTCAGAAGCGGTAGTCAATTTTCCTATGTCTTTTAAATTGATATCAGAAATTTAACTACTACTCCACGCATTTGCAAATAATAGAAAATACATAAAACTGCTTGCATCGGATAACGTAAAACTAACAACAAAAAATGCATGTCACATACAGTGTTAAATAAAAAAGAAATCTAAAGTTAAAATTTTACATTACTTTTAATTTAACCCTGTTGTTTTTGGCAGTCATCCATCAGCCAATAAATCTTTCTGTGTTCAAACCTGAGGGGGGTGTTGAGAAACGTTGGTCTAGAACATATATTCTCTGTGTCTTATTCTCTCCCTCACTTCTCGTCCGAGCCTATCAGTTAATCGAATTCACAAGTGCAGCCGTAGTCAGAAAACCTTTCTTCAGCTGAGTCTTAGCTACATACCCCCTATGCTATCCTATGCGGGGCCTTCGCAATTAGTAACGGGCCTGCGCGTGTATTTTGATGAGTCATCCAAAGAGGCCTACGGATGCTCGAATCTTCACGTATACATCAGGCACTTCTTAAGCTTCCCGGTGCTTTCAAACGTTATTTAATGTAGTTTTAAGTAGTAATTGTGTTACTAATTCAAGTACAATCTCATGATTAATTTGTTTGCTATGATACATATTGACATTAAGAAAATAGATGCATATAATTTGAAGGAAAAACAAAGTAGCGCTTACTCTCATGATTCACGATTGCTTATTTTAGTTTTACAAGTGGATATTTAAAATACTTTAAAATAACTAAATACACAAATGAGAAAGACATTTTTATAATGAATATTTCATGAACGTAGTCGTATTTCCTACGTTATTTTAAACAATTTAACATTAATCTGTAACAGCGCATTTCAGTGTTTTCGGGATATCATGTATATTGGAGAAAATTGATAAAATACGCTCTATAGCGCGATCCCTGAATTAATTATTCTTTAATAAAAACATTTCATGTAGTATATGTTATTCTTTTGTCGCTTTCTCAATCGAACTTTGAAATTAAGCAAGCATAATGAACGCTTGTACAAAATATTAACTCCATTTGAAGTTTCTATATAAACGGGCAAAAATGAATAATTTATAATTTACTGTATTTCTGCACTGTACCAGATGTAAGTCTGAATCACATAATCAAGGCATATATAACTGATTAATAAAATTTTCAACTGGCAAAATTAAATTGCCTAACTAGTATCACAACGTCCTGCTTATTTACAAGAACAAACTACAAAGTAATACGATTTCTGATTAAAATAATTTATTTATAAATAACACATGAGAAATTATTCACTAAACATGATTTACATACATATTTTTAGAATTTCTAAATAAATTATAAAAGTGTTCACTTAGACTTACCTTTACATTCAGAGCAAAATGTTCGAATTTTATGATAAATTTTCATGAAAGAGAACGGCGCAAGATTCACAAAACGATTGCCTACATCTAAAGTTCTTTAGTACGACAAAACGATAAAAAAATTGTTTTAAAATAATATAATGTTTATAATACTTAGAATAATAAAATAGAACACTGCGAATGGGGAAAACAGGCCATTTTTAGCGGTGGCAACTCATGCGCAGGCCCATTGCTTAGCGACGGCCTCTTCCTATGCCGGAGAGACTGCTTACAAAGTCGTTACCATGGCAACGGTGCTGCCAATTTCTTTATCAGCTGTGAGGGCTGTGCGAACGACTTTCGCAGTTAAATTGCGGGAAGATTAAAGGGCTTTTTTTCTGAATGAGCGATCCGGCAGTTGTTAGTACAATAAGTTTTTTTTTGTTTTTTTGCGATTTTTTAAAAATTTACCATAGGAATTCCATAATTCTAATCTGAATTAAAAAAAAAATTATAGAATAAATTATTTTAAAGTATGTGCTGATAATTTCAAGTGCAAAATTTTTGGGGATTTATTCGAGGACACAACAGGCCCGTTTACATGTGAAAATGGAAAATCCCGGGTTAAAGCGGAGTACAGGGAAAAACTCGCAATGCATCATGGGAAAGGGTTGACTCTGCATTAACCCTCCTTTCGACCAGGAATCTTTCTACCCCGCATTTTTCCCCCTAACTAGGGGAAGCGGGGTAAAAAGCAGTGTAACTCCCGGGATTTACTCTGCATTTTTGCACATGTAAACGGGCCCAACATATTACCATGGCCGCGTTCAGACTGCTACTTTTGAGTAACTCGAGTTACTCGGGAAAAACCCAAGCCGTTCACGATGCCCGATTTGAGCTTTTCGGGGAGATAAACAAAGCGTTCAGACTGCCAAGTTGAGTAGCTCGAGTTTTTCCCAACTCCCCAAAGATTTTCCTTGGGAAGTTGGGGAGATAGATCACGTGAGCTTTGTTTATTGTTATTGTTCGCTCCCATTGGCTCCACAAGTTAGTAAATACGTGCCGCCCTTTTTTTTCCTATTAAATACTCAAAACCGTTCACGATGTCAATCTCCCCCAGTAAAACTCGAGCTGTTCGTGTTTTACTGGAGTTCTACCCAAAAGTGGCAGTCTGAACACGCCCCATGTATACCAGTATACCCATACTTTAAATCTTGACTGACTTTGATACTTAAAAATGAACTCGAATAGCTCTTTATATCAATTGTGTACTCTTATTTCTAATAAATTAATGGAAGTATTTCATTCATTTATAAATATTTATTTAAACCAGAAATATGAAAGGAACATCATGTTGAAATATTGCAATTTATTCAAAATTTAACTATTGGAATAGTATTTGTAATTTTCAGAAGACATTGCTTTTTACATTAGATCATTTTGTGATAATTTTTCATGAAACTTTATACACCCTCTAAAAAAGTATTCGAGTGCAAGAAAATTTTCGTACGTCAATTTCATATTTAAAGCATGGTTCTTCATGAAAGGTGATTAATCATTAACAAAACTGAAATGGGAAATTTGGCTCATAGTCGAATACTTTATTGAAATTATACCAGGCCCTACGAAAGGGGAGGGGTGGGGGCAGACGGGGCGCTGCCCATGAGCCCGTGTTCGGCTGATGTGCGTCCGTGAATTTTTCAGAAGGTGTTACGAATTTCATTTATAGATCCGTAATTAAAATCTTTTTTTTTTTTTTTTTCTTTTTTTTTTTTTAATGGAGTAAATTTTGAATACATAAATCTAGAATGATTTAGATGGCAGAAATGTTAATTCTACCATTTCGTATTTTTTCCACCTTCGGACATGAATTAAAAGTACCATTACACATCAGAAAAAACTCCCCTCCCACTCTCTTTCCTTTTAGCATTTTATATGAAAATCATTTAAAAGAGCAGTTTTACAAAAAAAAAAAAAAATTCCTTCCTTCCCTCCTGTTTTTTCGAAGCTTTTGTGCTATACGAAATAGGACGGGAAGATTTCCGCCCCGTTTTATAAAATTTTTCTCGCAGGCTCTGATGTCTACACACAATGACAACCATGGGCGCCGGCAGAATATTTTTCAGGGGGGGGAAGACTACTTTAACGTATGGTTACCATGTTGGAAAGAGCAAAAAAGCAAGGGAAAACACTGCATACAAAAATACAGGGGGGGGCATTGCCCCCCTTAACCCTATGCTGCCGGCGCCCATGATGACAACAAACGTTTTCCGAGATCGAATTCCGTTGTTTCTCCGAGTAAAAGGCGGTTTTAGTTGTTTATTTTTTTAAATTTCTTCAGTTTTTTTGTGAAAGAAATAAACTAAACGGAAACTTTCAGGGAAAAAATAGAAATTTTTAAATTTGGGCCGTGGTAGCCCAGTGGTTAAGGCTTTGGACACGTAACCGGAAGGTTGCGGGTTCGATACCGGCATACCACTTAAGAGCACCGTGTACATGCGGTGTACGTGCACGTTAAATCCGTGGTTCCGAAAGTCCTCTTGGCGGTCGCTAGCAGTTTCCGAGGGGTGCCAATATTCAGAAGTCCCCACCTTCTGATGAGGTTCCAAATTGTGGTGGGAAATTCCGGGAAGGACGTATATGTAGCTTTAAGCGACACATTCAGTGACGCGAACTGTCCTCTCCTGGCAAAGCAAAACAAATCTTTAAGTTTGGGGACTTTTCGCGTCCCCATGAAGTCAAAGTATTTTTGGGGACAAAATGAAAAAAAGATCTAAATTTGGGGACTGTCCTGGAATTTCCAGGAAGTATGGTCACCCTATGGGCGCGTTCGAGAATTCATCGGTTGTGCACCGGTAACACCGGTGCACGACCAGAGCGTTCGAAAAGGCGGAGCATTGGGCGCTATCATGGGCGCTGTATGTATGTTGCCTGAGGCATGGTTCACTGGGATAAATACCGTGTAGTTATCATTTTGCCGAAAAGACCTTTTGACCCTACTTTTTGACAGTCCCCACTCCTCTCTCCTCCGGAGTGAGGGATCCTGTAAAAATTACTTCTCTGTTATCAGTCTTTCGAAAAATCTGAATAAACGAGTCCCGTCCGAAGCAGAACCCCCCCCCCCCCCTATGCCACCCTCGAAAAACTCCTCCCCGGAAGCTCGTGTCGGTGATCGAAAGTTTGACCCCTGCACGTGTTGGGGAAATCTTGACCTGTGACCTCCAGCTACATGGTCAGAGCGGTGAAGTAATAGTTTTCAATCCAGTAATCCTTATTATAATACAAAAAAATACTGGCGTATATTGACGCTTATAACGTTTCTAAGTTACGGTATATTTAAAATCTCATTGTTAATGGCGTTATTATTAATTTTTTAAACTGGCAGTTTTTCAGTGAATGTTTTACAATATAGGGGGGGGGCGGGACCCCTCGGCACACTCCTTAAGTGCGCCCAGACTCTAATTATGGATTAGCTTGTAATATTAAGATTTAAATAAATATCAGAATGCTGAATGATAAATTATAGATGGAATAAATTGGCATTTTTAAGGAGACTTAAATTTTAGAAAATGTTATTAAAAATAACTTTCTGAAGCTTTCATAAATAATTGTTTTAAAAATCTAAGCTTGCCTCCCCAAAAATATAATTTCAAGTTGAAAACACATTTATTTTGATATCAATAACAATAAAAGAAAAAACTGACTAATATAAAAAGTTATAAACAAATTTATGTCCATCTATAATAATAAAAATCTGGAGTGACTCCACTCGACTTTCCGAACACTTGATACCATGCGTTTAAATAAATTTCATTCAAATCAGTCGGATCTAGTGTTCAGGCATTAGTGCACTTAATTTGATTGCACATGATTTGAGTGTATAGGCCGGAATGTATAAGAATACTTTTTTGTGTCCATATAAAAAACTGTAAGGCGTACACTCGCTAAAATTTATGCAGTATGTAAGACTGTGACCTATAATATGCGCACCTAATTTGATGTCACTCGAATGAACCACTAGCTCACTTTAAATGATGTGCGTCCTTAAGCCGTCATATATAAGAATTACTTCTTGCGAGTTTGTGAAAGAACTATCAGCTCTACACATACAAAAATCTATACAGATCATGAGACCGTGGTGACGTATAATATACATACCCAATTTGGGCTCAACCGAATGCAGCCTATAGACACTAGCGCTCTTTCAGGAATTCTGTACATGGGCCATAATGTAAAACAACAACGATTTGTTGCCCTGTCAAAAAAACTATATAAGTCCTATACTCAGCAAAATCTATACATGTTGTGTGACGATGACCTACAATATACATACCCAAATTGAACTTCTTCGAATGCACCATATAGACTCTAGCTCATTTTAAATGATTTTCGTCCATAGATCGTAATGTATAAGAATTATTTTTTGCAATCACGTGAACAAACTAGTGTTGCAGAAAAGTATGATTGATTCTTGTGTTCGTTCTTCTAAAGTGCAATATATGTTGAAAGTTCTATTAAAAAGTCCACTTGTCAAGATGGTACTCGAACTTTATTCCTTCTAGAACTTAGTCGAACAATCAGCTGTACAAAATTCACGGGCACTAACGGCCAGTAACTGCAGTCCGCTGAGTACAGAATCTTTCACAGATGCTGTAATTCACACACAAAATAAAACAGTTCCACAAGCTAAAATTCAGTGGAAATACTTGAGGAAAATCATAAACACAGCATTCGCAAACGAGTTTCTGGAATCAAGCAAAATATTGCTTATAACAGCAAAATTCTCAGGCTAATGCAGTGGTCAGAACGCCCTGTTTGACGTCGGTATCGCTCGCAGTCTACCGCAAGACTGACTCGACAGAGGCGTCCATATTTATAGGTGTTGCATAAGCCAGGAGAAATTTCTTGAAGATTCCCTTTAAAGCGCGAATTTTCATTACGTCATAGGAATACAGTTGAATCATTAGGCTATTGCGCAATTAAAGCAGGGACACAAACATTAAATAAATATTGTTGCAACATCTAGTTGTGCATCTCGATTTAATGTTCCAATGTACTGTAGAGTTTATTTACAAGACAACCCAAAAGAATTTCAATACATTAATGTCTGCGGACATCTTAAATATATTACATCTGCAATAAGTCATTGTTTGGTCCATGCCCAAAATAAATAATCAAAAATAGCAAATCTTGTGCGACTTTCAAAATGTTAATCTCCCCCCCCCCCCCATCTCCATATTATGAGGCAAACGCATTTCAAAAGATCTTCACCGTGACAATTCATGACTACAAAACCTGTCTACAAATATGTCTACAAAGTCGCGTAGACAAAAACCTGGGATTGATCGAAATAGCATCCTAATGCTAATCTCTACTTATTTTAAAAGATGTCTCTCTGTGTGTGTGGTCTGTCTGTCTGTCTGCCGTCGGCGTTACGGACAAACGGCTACACCTAGAAACACCAAATTTGGTATTCATGAAGTTGTGCACCTCGAAGCGCTTTTTACAAAATTCGACCTACAATGTTTGTTTTTTATGTTTTATGCGATTTTTCGCATTTTTTCTCACCTAATTAGTAATAACGGTGGTATTTACGCTCGCAGCAAAACGACATTTAACATCATCGATAGAGAAGAAAATTTTCTTTTAAAAAGAGTTTTTTCTGAATATGCAGTATAATTTGCAGATTTTTAGGAATTTTTTATTTAAAAAGGGCATTTGGCAAAAATTTTCGTAAAATAATTTTAAAACTGTCGCATCTTGAATTCTATCCGTCATAACTTTTTGATATTTTGGCATAAATAAATATTTTAGTTTCACTGGAAATAACCTCATACCTACAGATGAAAACAAACTACAAATGCTAAGATTTAATGATTATAGAATATCAGCAATTGAAAAAGAAATGACTGGTACAACAGGTTAGATTAACTGCTGTAGAAACTTTATAAGCATGCAACGTTGATATTTTCCCGAATATCCATAAACTTTTAAAAAGGTTAGTCAGTTTGCCTGTGACAACATGTATCACTGAAGGGTCGTTTTCAACCATGAAATATTTAAAAAACTACTTAAACAATACATTTGAAATGCGTTTAAATGGTCTCTGTTATGCATATATAAAGAAATATTTTGCAAAAACAGGTAGAATAAATATAACCTTGTAGAAAATAGTAAGTATGAAATTTTTCATTTTATTATAACCCTTTTTTTTACTATTCTTTAAATTATGGCTGTTTTCTCAATCGTTAAATCTTTTATTGAATTTTCACTGATGTTGGAGTCCGTCGGTTCTGGTAAACACGAATTTTCGTTCTTATGGTATCTTTACTACTTTTTCCTATGATCTCCAATTTTGTAACTTTTAATAACTTGATAAAAATTGTATTAATTCGTGAACAGGTTTGAAAGGGAGAAACAAAAAACGTGTACATGGGTGGTAATTTGGGCCGCCCATGTATTTATTTTGAGGTGCTCATCTTAAGTTTTCTAATACTTGAAAACTTGATTAATTTGAAAGATTTCAGTATGCTATAAAATTGTTTATTATACCGGTGGATGCGATGGGTGGATGGGAGTCAAACCCCTATACGAACCCCTATATGGGGCCCATAATAGCATATTCTTTAAAATTCACCAAGTGGTACATTACTTCTTTCATGGTAATGACGATATGCACCCCCAAAATCAATTCCTGGGTACGCCACTGTGTGTGAATAGTTGAATTCATTCAATCATGTTTTTTAATAGCCGCACCATGGCACAGTGGTTATGCCACTGACAATGGAGAAGTGTGAAGGTCCCGCGTTCGGGTCCCATCACTAACGGTGTTGATCTAACGGTTTGGAGTTTTGGTAGGTTTTCTCCAGATGTAACGTGAATACGCGTTAGAACCCCTTAGAAAGTCCTCCTACGAAGGCACCCCCCCCCTTGGCAGATCGCCCTAAAGTAGTGTTGCCATAATCACACACAACAACATGTTTTTAATAATAGTATTATAATATATGTTATTAGTGCCCAGTACTTTATAACACTGACAATTTCAGTAACTTCCTATTTTCGTGTTTCGTCGAATATTTTATCACTCTCTAGCAAGACTATCTTAACAGGCAACTTGAAATTAATTGATGGGGAAAAAAAATTTCAAAAAAAGGGAGGGGGGGCGGTCTCTTAAGTTTTTACATTGATTTGTTAGCGAGTTAAAGGGGGTATAAAAGTTTCAAATTCACCTCAAAATGTTTGTAATCTTTACCAGTTTCCTAGATTGACCATACAGTAATGACCGAGACAGCATAAATTAGATGATTAATTTTTCAGAAAAAATATAAAAAATTATATTGCAGAACTTAATTCTTTTTATCGAAGCCGTGGCCAGGTTGTGCTCCGACAGCGAAATTTGATTTTGTTTGACAAAATGAAAGAAATCACTCCTTTTTTTACTCTTTGAAACTTTCTAACTTTTCCACTTTTTGGGTCCTTCTGAACTATTTTTCCAGCTACTTGCCAATTAAAAATTTTCTTTTAAACATTTTAATAAGATTTTCACTTAACAAGTCTTAAAAAGCCGCTTTACTAGAACAAACCCACTATTGGATTGGCGAGAAAGTAATGTTTTCTTACAAAGAAATACATTTTTAAAGAGTTTTTAATTTCAAATTAAAAAAAAATATAGATTCATATTTGTTACATTTTAAAGTAAGAATTTTACTAATAATTTTTTGTTTATTTGTTTGTTTGTTTATAAAATATGGCTGGAGCACTATATAAAAAATGTCCTAAAATTGAATTGCATGTATTTATAAATACCGTATTTTACAACAAAAAAAGTTTGTCCCTTTTATCTTCGACATCACGCGTTATATTTCAAAAGAGCTTTTTGCAAGCATAAGGTTATGAATTTTAGAAAATGTTCTCTAACCTAGCATCGATATTAAAGAACTCAAGTACATACCAAATTTTGTATTATTACCATCAGTAGTTTCGGCCAGACAAAATATTGATATACAGAAAAACGCAATTACTTTTTTGCCAACCCAATATAAAATTCTCTTTAAGAAACAAGTAAATCTGTTAAATCTGTATATGAACTTTTTTTATTAACAGCTTGTAATAAGTCTAATTTTAATCAATTTGTTAATTTATTGGATATGATAAGTGAATAGCAAGAAATTCATCATGCATGAATTCTGATTGCAGCATGACTGAATGTCATGCTGCAATTCAAGTTGCATGTTCAACTTTATGTTACAAACATGTTACAAAATCTTTGAATCGCTTTGCTTTTTAAGGTAATTTTTATTTTATTCAAATTTATTCTTTGCAACTTTGATGAATTTAATGTGCTCTGAATTAGAACATTGTCGCAAAGTGAATAGCAAGAAAGCAATGTATAAATTCATCAAAGTTGCAAAGAATAAATTTGAATAAAATAAAAATTACCTTAAAAAGCAAAGCGTTTCAGAGATTTTGTAACATGTTTTCTTTTATATTTATACAAGTTTAATTTTGTCTTGCATGCAATTTTTAATTATCAAAAGAAAAATAAATTACTTACTAGTATATTTGTGGAACTGGCACTGTAATACTCTCCTCTGCTTCAGACTTCAACTGTTCACAAAATCGCCTCTTAACGAGCTCGTCTTTGGGCGGTTCGTGGCTGTGAAAAGCTTCAGTTTTACGGTAGCGATGGGGCTCATTCTTTTCTGTTATGATCCGTACTTTGCATGACGCAACAACACACTTCCAGTAACACTTGTTTTTACATGTTTTGTCAATACGGAACAAAAAACCATTTAAGACTACCATAGACTTTCCTCTGTTTGTGTTGATATAACTGATTTCGTCCATTCTGTACTTAAAAGTTACGGAGAAAACTATCGACAACAAAGTGTATAGAAAACTGTCGACAGCAAAGTGTATTTTCTGATTGCAGACAAATAGATCGCGGTTGTCGAGTGTCTTTTACCCTATAGAAAAACAGGGGAAAAAAACCCTCCACCCACCCACCATCGTAAAAAGAGAAGGGACAACTTAATGACGTTTTCTCACCCTCAAAACACCCACGATCCCATTGACCTCTGTCATGTAGCGGTCACTTCCTCCGTTTATGTGGCCGAACATGAAAGTCCTTTTTACGTAAACAAGACTCCTTCCAGACCCCGGAATAGACCTGAAGAGACACATTAATATTTTACAGACAGCCCCCGTTTCAACCCCGATTTTTAGAGACTGGATTTGTAATCAGTCATTCTCGTTCTTGCGGGTTTTCGGCAAGACGATACCTAAACCATAAATACAGGCTGTCAGAAAACCAGTTTCTCCTATGGGATTTTGTGTACGGATAAATTTTTGCTTTTTCGCCGATTTGTCGCTTTTACCCGACTGTATCCCGTTGCCAACTCTGCCGGAGAAAATATGCCTAAAATCAAAGTTAAAAGTATCCACAAATGGCTAACAATATTTTCAAGCTAAGAAAAAAAAAATAAAAATTTTTCGGCGTTTACGTGCTGATGCTGCTGAAATATGCTTATCTGCTAATGCTCTTTGAGACATTTGGTCATACATTTCCGATTTACAAAATACTTCAGTTTACAAACTGAGGGCACTAGAAAATCGTCTCAGTTTCTGTTTCCACTGTGGCAATATTTACTCCATGGTGTCTGCAAAAATCAAAATATTGGAGCATCAAATAAGCTCCTTCAGCCTGTAAATATTTAGTAATGTAATAATTAATGCATTGTAATTATCGAAACATAACTTTTATATTAAATTTTTATGATTTATTCCGTATGAAATATTTTTTATTCGTAGTCCTACGATGAATTATAAATTCATAGCATTATGGAGTTTATTTCTACTTTACTTTAGCCGTAGTGACGTTGTCTGGTGTATGAGTTGGGATGAAAAAGTTCAATTAAAGTAAGGTTTATGATTTTACAAAAATAGTTTTTCTTTCAGAAAAGTTCTACTATTGTACCGACGAGTTTTACTGGTGATCATTTCTTAGACCATTGCCTTGCAGCATTTGTTTATATTTTTAAGTTTTTTTTTCTTTCCTTTGAATTATTTCTTGTTTATATTTATCAATACTTTTTCTCGCCTTTGAATTATTTCCAAAGACAAAAAGTTTTAATAAAATTCAGTTTATATTGATTGTTAAATTAATTTTTTTCTTCAAATTCAAAAGTTAAAACAAACCTTAACTGTATTGTTAAAGCCAACGGGAATGGGTTAGTTGCACCGGGCGAAGGTAGAAAAAGGCGAGTTGCACCGCTGTTGAATTTGATCGGCGAGCGAGTTGCAACGGCAAAACGGAGGGGGGACGTACAATCATAGGGGAAATAAAATAAATAAAAACTTTGTGTTAAAAACTGACATAAAATTATACTTATTACAAGGTACGATCGTTTCGTCCGAAATTTTATTCAGTCTTCATCAGTTGTAACCCTTTGAGTTTCTACTGTGTAGTGAGATGAGGATTGCGACTGAGAAAGACTGAATAAATTTGCTTTTGAAACGATCGTATCTTGTTATTAGCATAATTTAATGTGTTTTTTACACAACGTTTTTATTTATTTTATCTTTTAACACCAGTTTTTGTTTTTTCTGTAATCATAGGGTAACCCAATGGTCTTGCAAAGGGCCAGCAGTAGCATATTTTCGAGGGGCCCCTTAGAGCGATGGCTGGTCCCAGCGATGTTTTTTGGGTCTTGCCTCTAGGGTCAGCGTTAGCATATTTTTGAAAGGCCCTCTGCAACGATGGCTAGACCCAGTAATGTTTTTTGGGTCTTCCAAAGGCCCAGCACTAGCATATTTTTCGTTTTGAGGGGGGAGTAAGATAAGAATTACAGTGCAACTCGTCTCTTGATTTGATTGATAGCTGTTGGCATGGGTGTAACTGAATCTTGTCAACCAAGATTGTAACATTAATCAAGATACATTATTTATTTATTTTTCTATTGACAGACTAGAAATTAGAATTACGTTGTTACTGTTAAAATTCTACAAATGATCTGAAGTTCTAATCTTTCTTTTTTCTTAGGATAAATGCCATTCAATTTGTTAATAAATAATTTTTTTTTTAAACACATTCCAAATAAGTAGGTTTTAGTTTGTCTGCCCTTCCATTTTATGTATTGTATTGTGTACCTTATTATAGTGCTAGCTCTTTCATTGAAACTTCCCAAAGGGTTGAAAAGGATTTTTAATTCAGAGCCCAATTAAAGTGAACAGATTTATTTTACAATACAGACATTACAACTTTATGTAACAGGCAAGAAAAAAAATTAAAAGAAAACAGTGGCGGCTTGTGACCAGTTCCAGTGGTGGGGCCCGAAAAAAAAGTAGTGGCAATTAAAATCGGGGAAAATATATCTACATATAGAGCAACCTGTTTTTGTATGGGTAAATGCATACACCCATTTTCATTATGCTCTTAAAAAAATAATAATTCCCACACCATGTTGCATTGGCACGCGGGGTGTGTGGGTGGGAATTTTTCTGAGGACATTATACTGCCATTGCGAATTTCTGTACTGTGCAGACCTTTCTTTGCAGGTATTTATGTTTAAGTGCTTTATTATATATATATTGGGTGAATATTCTATTTGTAAATTTGAAATTTTATTTTACTTTATAGGGAACAAGCTAGAGAAATGTTTTACCATGCATATCAGGCATATATGGTAAGTTATACTGTTCAATATGCTGTAAAATGAATAATTCTTATGCTGTTTTATATGTTGACCAAGAAATGTAAAAATCCATCACACAAAATAGTTATGTAAAGAGAAAAATTAAGGCATGTTTTGATTTTAGATGGAATTCAATAAAAATACCATCTTTTTAGAATTGAAAGTAGGAAACTGAAATCTGCATAGTTTAGTTGTACAACAAGCATAAATTATAAAGACTAGAACAAAATTATATGTCTGAATGTTATGTAGTTGACAATAACTGAAATGGGGAAACAATTTGTGTAGTTAAAAAGCAGAATTTATGTTAACATTAAAAGATAACATTCACCCTACAGAATTGCTAAAAAAATATAATGTAATGAATTTTAAATCAAAATAGATAAATAAAATTTCAGTACTAACTGTTATATAGTTTGAGATTTATTTAAATTTGTTTAATTGTATAGGTTGATTGACCAAAAAATTTGCATTCCCGAATGTTCTTTGTTTTCACTTTGATGTTATTGGAATCTAATAAATAAAATTAGACTTTTGTCTGTACATTACTTAGAATTAAAAAAACTGCAATTTCTATCTGTTTCAAAAATATGGGAACCCAAATTGACCTTAAAATGAAATATGTATGTCATTCCCTTACAGCACTCGTATGTTCCAAGTATGAACTATGAACATTCGTTTTATACTTTCAAGGTACATAAATTAAAAAACACTCTAACATCTATGTGTCCGGGCAGAACACATGTTGAAAACATAGAAAACCGGTTCTAATTATGTACTTCTCAAACTTATCTAGAACCATTAAATGTTTGGTAGGATGTCCACATTGGGTTTAAATTATGTTCTCTTTGAACATACTATATCGATATGATATCACTGCCCTCTTCCTTCAACCAATCAACTGTGGAAATGAATTTTATTGCAGCTCAATTTGATTGTCTGTGTATTTTCCACTAAACACATGATTGAAATTGATATCTTTTGTCGAAACGATTTCTTTGTATTGAAACTAAATATTGTTGTAAACAATGATATTTAGTTTCGATTTTATACTCCTGAAATAATTTTCTTTTTGTGCATACTTTTATGAATTTTAATTGAACTGTTACGCTGCAGTTATTTATGTTATGCACAGGTTCTCAAATGCCCGCGATCACTCAACAGATAGTAAATTTTTGTAAGTGAATGAGAATGTTAGCTGGCTTTCAAACCTTTGTTTGCAAAATCATGTTTATTGTTTGAAAAATTAGTGGGAAGGATTGATATTTTCAAATTTAATGAAAGTTACTAGTCTGTTGAATATGCATATACTTATTGATAAATACTTTCTAGTACGAGCATTGATACCCTTTTGAAAAAATTGCTGAATTATGTATACCTACAAATTAAATAACTCAAATTCTGTTAACAGTGCAATGTTTTTGTGCATTATCTGCATAAATTGAATCTTGCAGAATAAATTGAACTGCAACTTGGGGAAAAAAAAAAAAAAATCTTTTAATGTTCCTAAATTTTATGCTTATTAGATTCCAATAGATTTTTCTTTGAAAGCCAGAATTTCAGTCTGATATATGCAGAGTTGTCAGATTTGCTGGCTGGGTAGCTCCTCGTTTTCCCCACCGGGGTGGGTTTTTTACCTTAAAAAACCCATGGGCTTTTTTTGGTAAAATGTTTTTTTTAAAGAAACTTTGATTTGCATCATTTTAAAAGAAATATCTGAATAATAATTTAATTTACTGTAGAAGCATTTAATTTCTTACAAAATTTTAAAAGTTCCATTTCAGTTTAAGATTATTTTTATCACAAATGAAACTATAAATCCTAATTTCATTCTGTTCTTCCTATGAAAAATAAAAATCTTTGTTTTCTATCAATCCTAATACAGCTTAATATTTACTTTTAGTAATTTTTAAGTGAAATTTGTGTTATAGAATTTTCTATGATCAAACAAACAGTACAGTAACAGCTTGACTATCCGGAAAGCACGGGAAGCGTTGAATGCCGGATAAGTGAAAATTCCTGATAGTTGAGCTTCTAAAAAAAAAGATAGGAACATTCGTTGGCAAAACCAGAGGGGGAGGGGAGGGGGCATTATGCGTGTGCACACTGCTCAATTTTTATTTATGCAGTTTTGTAACAAAGTTTTAATTGAATTTATGCTAATGCATGTTTATATTGCAAAGATGTTACAAGACTTTTATTATAATATGTCTTTGCATCCTTGGGAAGATTAATAATAAATTAAAGTAATAACACCTGCCGATTTTCAAAGCTTAAAAGCTTTACACTAAGAGAGTGATAAAATAATAATAATAATAAACCGAGTGTTATTTCCTGTCCCCCTCCCTTCCTCTTGAGTTTCTGTTCAGAGATAACATAGTCAAATCATTGGAATGCCTAAGACGGAAAGTAGGTCAGGAATCACCACATTTAAATAATCTGCAATCAGCATTTTTGCTATGTGATTATTTTAGTGCAAAAGATGAAACATATCATAGTTCTGTGTTAATCATAAAAAAAAATCTGATGTGTCCAACACATGACTTCCTTGCACGTCTATTAAATCAAAAATGTTTTTTTACGCACTTCCTCTAAACTTATTTGTTTGAAGGATATAAAATATCAATAATAGTAAGATATAGCGATTTCTAGCCAAACATTTCGATATCGCCAAGCTGAGTTCAATTTGAAAGATTTCTTTCTGACACTTTATTTGGCGATATTTCACCAAAAGCCGACAAACTTGAAATAGTTTGCGAGATTTTGGGGATAGCCAAAGTAGTCATTGACCACAGACTTTCAATGAATTGAATGCATCCATACACCTTAATGTGTTTAAAGTCATTTGGCTCACCCTGTAAATAAATTCCCAGTCGATTGCTGTCAAAAAAGATATTGAAAACCGTTAGATATTATAATATAGTTCTAAATACCAAAGTTCAAAATTCTACGGGTTAAAGTTTTAGAGTTATACAAAATACGAAATAATTTTTGGCGCCAAATTTGGCAATATTTCGGCGAAACTCGTCAATGTCGACGACATTTGGCGAGATATTAAGCATGGACCAACAATGACAGATTATCGCCAAATTTGGCAATATTTCGCCAAAACTCGCCAAGAACGATGACAAATGGCGATACTTTGGGCATGGACCAAATGACTGACTATCGCCAAATTTGGCCACATTTCGGCAAAACTCGCCAAGGTCGAGGACAGACGGCGGAATTTTGGGCATGTACCAAACAATGACTGTCTACAATTGTATTATATTGAAGATGTCCATAGACATTAAAGTACTGAAATTCTTTTCGGTGGTCCTGTAAATAAACTCTCCAGTAGATTTTAACCAAAAATCGAGATGCACAACTAGATGTTACAACAATCTTATATATGAAATTTCATAATAGTTTTTGAGATTTGAGAGTTAAATATGCACACACGTACACAAAAAAGTCGCCAAGCTTGGCGACTTTTGGCATAGTTCTTGAGGGAGGCACGTGACCGTGGTCGGACCATTACCTAACTTATGTGGTAGGACGGTATTGTGCTTGAAATGGATGAATCTCCTAAAATTGCCATTGACCGTAATGTATTGGAAATCTTTTGAGTGTTCCTGTAGCAGAACTGTAAATGATAAAGACACCTTTTTTAATGGAGAAATTCATTTTCTAACTCTTTACAGCATATATCACTTCTGAGTCGTTTGAAATAGCCCAATACCTCTAAAAAACGCTTTGATGAATTTCGGCCCATTGAGCGTAATGTATTTCGAATGTTTTGGGCGGTGCTGTAGATAAACTATCCAATCGAATGGAACCAAAAGGGGAGGTGCACAACTAGATGTTACAACTATCCAAAATATGAAGTTTCGACATTCTACGCCAAATAGTTTTTGAGATATGCGAGTTTAATGAATTTCGGCCCATAGAGCGTAATGTATTTCGAATCTTTTGTGCTGTCCTGTACATAAACTATTCATTCGATTGCGACCAAAAGGGGAGGTGCACAACTAGATCATAGAACAATCCTAAATATCAAATCTCAACATTCTACGACCCATAGTTTTTGAGATATGCGAGTTACATACATACGTACATACAGACGGCATGGAGTAACTGACCACAATAAACTCGCCGCTGGTCAAAATGAGTTGCAGACGCGTTAATATGATCGTGCATGCTAGCCTATGATGAGATGCATCGAAAAAATTCTTAAAATTCAATTTAGAGGTAGTCAAAATCGGATTTTTTGTCGAAATTTGGCCCCCAAAATTTTTCGGGATCACATTACTTCCTTATACTACGTACAAGGAAGTAAAAATATAAGAACTTTTTGAGAATAATGTAAACATATTGCTATAGTAATAAACAGTATGATCATGGTTTTATCTCCTTGTCGTCCCTTCTGTGCTTGCAGACGTAACAGTGAAATGTTGTGTTTTTGTAATCATTTAGGCTGTTTTTCTTTCGTATTTTTAAACACACCATTGTAATTTATGAAAATATTAGTATTCTCTGGTAATTGGAAATTTGCATCTGTTGCCACCGTACTTTTTGGACAGCTGGAGAGGGGGGGGGTCACCGTACTAATCAATCTTTTGAGAAGACATAAAAAAGAAAAAGAGGGAAGCTGAAATTTTTCCGGTTACTTGAGCTTTCCGGTTACTTGGATGCCGGATAATCGAGCTTTTACTGTATTCTATATAGTAGTAGTTGTTTAAGGATAATATGTAACTGCAAGGATATAAAGCTATACAAATGCATCATTTAATTTTTAATGAGGAAAAGATGTTCTTGCAAAAATAATTAGGGTCATTCCATGTCAAATCAACCAAAAAAATGGAGTTTTGACACCCATGATCACGGATTTTGATAAAATTTGGCATGAATGCTCCTTATGTGGTAGTAAGAAAGCCCATGAATTTTTTTGCCCCTGGTACTGATGGTTTTGGTTTTGGTTTTATGGCTCCTCAAACTTTTGAAGATTTCAATTTTTGGATCATTTTTGAACAAGATTTTAAGGCAACACTTCTAAACAAAAAACCTTCTCATTTGTTCACTAATTGTTTTATCTTTTTGAAATTTTGTACCCTTATTGATTAAAGTATAAGGATTTTATAAATAAATGTCTAACATTGATAAATATTTTTTTGTATTTTTTAAAAATGCTACAAATTGATTTTTAAGAAAATTTTTGTGAGTTCACTTAAGAGGCCTCTCTAGTCGGCTTGCGGAGATTCACGTCCCAATGCTTTCCTACGAAGAAAAGTGCCTTAACGCCTAATCATTTTTCTCGGAAAGTATTTGGTATTTTTACATGAAATTTTCTTGTGTGAATCTTGAGAACTGTTCGCAAGTATTGCGTGAATCAGATTTGGTTTAATTAAGCCGAAAGAGGTTTTATTGCAATCTGAAAAGCAACACAAATTCTAAAACCGTTATTTTCATTTTTGACGATCCGTTATTTCAAAATCCCACTCTTTAGCAAAATTTTAACTCGCATAAGTCATTGTATAGCCATCTCACTATTGTTACATGCTTTTTCAGTGTTTTTTCAATGACAACTTTTCGTTATTTTCAATTAAATGTAAACGTTATATGCTATGAAATGTATGATTTCGACGCGAATTTCATCCCCCCACCTTGGTAACCATTAGTTGCGGTGATTGATGAGGTGGGCGTATATTGACCCATTGACCCCCTGTGGTGTCCTCACTTCCCACCCCAGTGCCTCCAGAAACATTCTCTTCACATTTCAACTTTCGTTTGTGTGTGTATCTGTAAAATCATCTGGCTCAGTGCGTTTTGCAAAGCCTTTTGTAGTAACAAGTGTTGTTATTTTACTGCTCTCAAGTCTGTCGAATACTTGCTTTGAGCAGTGTGCATTCTCCCGGAGCTCATTGATCCACCTTATAAAATGTCTCTTCGATTCAGAAATCCTTCTTACATTATTGACGCAATTAAACCTAATGAAGATAAAAAAAATTAATAAGAAATGAAATTAAAACCATCTATAGCCTTTTTTTTTATGGTATTGTATGGTATTTTTTTCTTTCAGCAAATGCAATGTAAATAAGTGTATTTTTATGTATGTAAATACTGCGCTTTATGTGAGTGTCTGATACGGAGTTCTATGAAATGATGCAGTTGATAGTTCACAGCAGTGGCGTACGCAGACTTCCTTCAAGGGGGGGGGGTTATAGACATAACTTTGTGTTAAAATGCGTAATAGTTAAGTTGAAAATTGAAAATTTATAATCATTTTATTAAAAAATTTTTGGCAAGGGGATTTGAATCCCCCCCCCCCCCTTGCATACGCCACTGGTTCAGAGGGTCATATTTTACTTTTGGAAAACTCATTTTTTAATCCAATTCATTTATTGTATGTTATACATTACAAACAGCTAATGTGAAACAAGCACCCCTTGATTTATGTTATTTGTTTACAACTTATTGGTAGTATAGTTATCTTCGGAATTTTAACCAGAATAGCGGCTTTTTTTTTTTTTTTAAGGTTTTGTTTGTGTGATATTTTTTTTCTCAGCACATGCAATGTAAATAAGTGTATTTTTATGTACTGTAAATACTGTGTTTTATGTCTACGGAGTTCTATGAAATGATGTAGTTGATAGTCCACAGGGTGGTATTTTACTTTTGGAAAACAATTTTTTAATCCAGTTCAAAAATTAAGAGGATGCTAGTTGAGGATAAGACGTTAAAGTGGTGATCATAAATCCTTCCTTACGAGTTCTACAAAATAAACACATTACAAATAATTCGTAAAATTGGGTTTTAAAATTTCTTACATTTTTTTACAGGGTTTCTACGGATTTCCCAGCTTTTGCTTCCCTGACTTTTCCCTGACATCTATCATGCTCTTCCCTGACTTTTTAAATAGCGTGCTTTCCCGAATTTTGCGTTTCTATTTTTAATTTTACATCATTTAATTAATAACTTTTTATATATTTGTCCCCTTTTTTACAAATAATAATAATAATAAAATCAATATACACAAAATTATTATTTGACATCTGGATTCTAACAAAAACCATGTTTGATAATAATTTAGGATCAAATTAAGCATATTTCAACTGAAGAAGTTATGTTCATAAAGGACACATTTTAAAATTATTTATAAGGTTAAATAAGAAAATGAAAATAAAATAATTTCTACAATTAGGTTCGATCAGGAAGTATTTTCTTGATTTTGCTGTATATTCTTGCATTTCCCTGACCTTTCTTCAATTTCTTCAAATTTCCCTTACTTTTTTCCCAAACCCTGACTTTCCAGGTCTGTAGAAACCCTGTTTTATTACTGCATTTATTTTCATTACATCCAAACATAGAATTATGTGAGGGTTGGCAGTACTTTTGCTTAACAAATAGTCAATGTCTGCCTGTACACTTGACATAGCTAACGCAAAATTCCTACAAGATGTTCCTCTGTCAGAAGAAACCTAGATCTCGTTTTCATGGCTTTCATCCTTGAAAATAGCTGCTCACAGCAATATGAGACACAGTACAAGAGACAGATGTAAATAGGCTCGAGCAGTCTTTTACAAAATTTCTATCAGATAAAGGTTTGTCTCCCCTTCGCAATTTCTTCGACAATCAAAAACTGATCTTAGTAGCATTCTCAGAATTTAAGTTTATTCTCCACAGCACTTCTTGGAACTATTTGCTTTTCCACTTGAAATACTACTAAAAAGGATTGCTAGCCTGTTTCTGCGATTTTCAAAAAGTAGTAAGTGGGCAGGATTTAAACAATCGCCGGGCCATATGTTGGACAACCCTGCTATACACCAATTAAATATAGAGAACAGCAGAAAAAAAAAAAAAAAAACTAAAAAAATCTGGAGTGACTCCACTCGACTTTCCGAACACTTACGATTAAGATCATTTCCAAGCATTTAAATAAATTTTAATCGATGAATAATTCAAAGATATACATTTACCAAATTGAAACTCAATCGAATGCACCATTTAAACGCGAGCACACTTTCAAGACTTTCTCCCCATAGGCCATAATATAAAAGAAATCTTTGTCCTATCCCCGCAGAAAAGCTATAAGTCCTATATACATCAAAATCAATAACAGTCTTACGATGGTGGTTTATAACAAATATATCCAATTAGAGCACAATCGAATGTACCGTTTAAACGCTAGCGCACTTTCAAGAATTTCCCCCCATAGGCCATAATGTAAAAGGAATCTTTAGCCCTGTAGAAAAACTATAAGTCCTATATACACCAAAATCAATACAGGTCTTGTGATGGTGGTTTATAACACATATACCCAATTTGAGCTCAATCGAATGCTCAATTTAGGAGCTATCGTGTTTACACACACACACATCTCGTAAAAAACAGCATAACTGAATTCAGAAGACCTCAAAACGTGTCAATACACCAAAATCTCGAAGCCAAATTTTTTCATGATTGCCATACTTTCCTTACATGGTACATGTTCGGAAAATAAAAATCCCGAAGTGCAATAGCATTAAAAATAAATATTCAGTCATGCTGTGAATTAGCTCTCTATATAATTTTATATTTTCTTTCAGAAAGAAATTTTTAACTGTCAGTTTTGCAACCTTTATAATAATTTTTGTGCACAATTCCTTTTCATTGGTTTGTGATAAATAGTTCTTTTGCATAGTACAACTTGTTTATTTGATTTTAATTTTTTTTTTTTTTTTTTTTTTGTTGTTAAAACATTCGATTGAAAACTGAGTTTGGGATTTAGACAATAATGATGGAAATTAATATAGGGAAAATATAAAATGTACAGAGGCACAATTTACTACTTGTCTCTCTAGACGAAGTAAATATCGAGAACGGAAAAAAAAGACTGATGAAAACGCAACAGTATTAAAAATAAGTCATAGTTGTCCCTATATTTCCTTTCAGAAGGAGATATTTGAGTGTTAATTTTGTAATCAGTATAGTAATTTTTGGGCGCAATTTCTTTCCATTATCTTAATTTGTGATAAAATTATAATTTGTAGCACTGGCCTAGCCAGGATTTTGTTTCGGGAGGGGCACAGAGAGTTTTGTCCAATTAATTAATATTCTTATTATTAATTGTTATTAGAAATACTTTAATTCATTAATTTTTAGAAATATTTTAATTAATTAATTAATTAATCTTAAAATTATAATTATTAATTATAATTAGAAATAATATTCTAAGTACTAATTATAACTAAAAATAAGATTCTAATTGTTATTTCTAATTATAATATTACTTAATTAGTAATTTCACAAAAATATCCTTAAATATATGTTTAAAGATGCTATTCAGTATTAATTTTGCGAGTTAATTATTAATTCTTCAATATAATTATCTCTATAGATAGATGCTTATGAACCAGTTTGTCTGGCGATTATCGCAACCAGATAAGATTTTTTTTTTTAATCCAGGCCCGTATCTGCTACTACAAACAGTCTTATTCTACAGTAAATATATCTAAAGGAAGATACTGAAAAGAAAACTAAATAAATGATTTTTAAATCTCAATAAACGACCATAGTAAAAAATATTTCTATGTAAAATTTTCTTGTTATAACAGGAAATATATCAATCTATCCCGGATTGTCAGTCAGCTCATTTGCAGCTGCATATAACTAATACATACAGGTTAATTCAAAATTAGTGTGACCAAATTTAAAAGCGTATAATTATTTATGGTAAATTTTAATTTATCACCAGTTTTATTTTGAAAATTAAACGTTTAAATTACCAATCGAACTACTTTTATTAGTGGGAGTAAATTTTGGCTCCGAATTTAGATCCTCAAACCCCAAACGAAATTTTTAAGCTTTTGTAGGATGGTTGCTCGAATTCTGTTATAAATAAAGCATTTAAAATTCAGAAAAGGCATTTTTCTAATGTATAACTATCTAAACGTTGAAAATAAATAAAATTTGGCTGGCAATTTAGAGCTCCAGGGGGGAAATGTGGACGAAAAGAAGTCCTTGGTGAAAAAGAAAAAAAGAAGCTGAAAAGACTTATCGTTGTAGAAAATCCTCTTCCTCAAAGAACTTTAGAAAAAAAACTACAGGTATCCCAATCGACAATTTGTCGTCAGATAAAGAAAATTGCCTATAAAAATTGAAGAAACTAGTTTGTAATCAAATATCTGCAAACACTGTAGAAAAACGAAGAAAACGTTCTTGGCCTCTGTAATTAATGTTACGCAAAGGTAGATACAAAACATGGATAACTTCTGATGAATCGTTGTTTCGTCTGTAAGTCACAACTGGCAAAAAGAGGTTTAATATATTTCACGCGAACAGCGTCGCAAAGACGCAGCTGTTTTGCAGAAGGCAAGGTGGACATTAGGTTCTGTGGTATAGAGATGAGTTCGGGCTCATTTTTTGAAGCCCGAGCCCGAGCAATATTATTTAAGCCGGAGCCCGAGCCCGAAATTTCAGCTAAAGATTAAAAAAATTCAATTACTTCATTGATAGAATACAATAAATTTTGCCGTTTATGCAAATTAAAGTTTTGTTTTGAGACTGAGTCAAATTAAAAGTCAAAGTCAAATTAAAGTTTTTTAATTCTTTATATCCATGTTTATCAAATAATGTCGAATCTCATGACTAACTAAGTAATATAAGCCGTCGTTCTGAAATACCCGAAGAACTTCACGCGCCTTCTAGGCGCCTGTGCCACTATTTTTTTTTATAAGTACTCTTATTTTCCTCATGAATTACTTTTTAAAATCTGTTTCAAGGAGTATGTTCAATAAAGAAGAAATTTTTCACGAGCCCGAGCCCGCCCGAAGCCGAATGCAATTGTGAATTACAGAGCCCGAGCCCGTCTCAGCTCATTCCCATCCCCCCTCTACTGTGGTATGGATGGGAATGTCCTCTCAAGGCTTAATAAAACCATGTTTTATAGGACCAAAGGTTAAAATTGATGCTAAATATTATCAGAATAAAGTTCTGGAGCACATGATCAAAGAAAGTTAACGTCTTTACCATGGGCGCTGGCAGCATAGCCCCCCCCCTGGATTTTTGTATGCAGTGCTTTCCCTTGCTCTTTTTTGCTCTTTCCAACATGGTAACCATGCGTTAAAGTAGTCTTTGCCCTCCCCCCCCCGGGTAATATTCTGTCGGTGCCCATGGTCTTTACCCCCAAGAAAACTTTGTTTTACACCAAGATTCTCCACCAAGTCATACTGGAAGGCCCCGTAGCAGAAACACGGCGACAATGTCGCGGACACAGAAATCTGCTTGCGGACAGTTTTTGTTGGCATATTTAAAAAAAAAAAATATATTTTTAACTGTCCGCAACTTTCGGGAACATTTTGCCACGGCTCGTTACGCTGTCTCCGCTCTGCGATGACGTCACTAACGTGAAAAACGCGCGAAAAGGAATGGCCGAATCTAGCTTTAACACACCTCTGAATTCTTCTGGTTTCCCTTTTTTATTACCCCAGCACCATTTTGGATTCGTTTTGCGGCCCATCGCAAAAATGCATTTATTTAAAATGGCCCTTCAGATAAATACGATTAAATACAATAACCCCATCATAAAAATATGAATGACTGATTGAAAACGGCCCTTCTACGAAATTACCTTCTAAATTGGACCTTCCTCACAGATATTACTCATTAAAATGTCTTTTACAAATGTTCTATTTTTTTTCAGATCGAAATATTATTATCATTGCTTTTTTCATCTTATGTTTTCATTTGCACGAGCTGATTACCCTGAAAGTGCCCCTACTGCAATGTTTTGTTTTTTGCTGACTCAAGTGAGAACTCGATCGACAGAACTACGTGCGTATTTCGCTTAGGAATTGAGGGAAGAGGGAAGAAAATATAGTTGAAAAACACAAAACTGTTTTAAGTCATCTAAGAATTTAATTTCCTCAAATATCAGTAGTTACGTTTGATAAATACGTAGTTACGAATTATTAACAATTATTATTCGAGAGTTCGTCTCCAGTTGTTTAGTTATTCCTCTTCTCTGTTTTAATTGTTTTGCACACTTGCAAGCTTTTTCGCTCTTTTTTTTTCCCCTGAACGATTTACTCTATTTAACCGGCTTTCTTATTACGCATTATTCATAATTATTACAGATATTTACTAACCATAAATAACTACGAATGATATAAAAAGTGTCTTAGCAAAACTACGTTTTGCGATTCTGAAATTAAGTGGGACTTCCAGAAATTGATCTGAAAATTGCGAATACAGCACTTGAAATGTATTATGTTTTGCCAAAATTAAGCTGGTGTAGCTGGGGTTATTTGCGCCCGGTGCAGCCCTTTCGTTTTCTGCCACATTCTACTAAAGGCCAGAGCAGACTTCAGTGCTTTCCGTATGCTAGAATGGGTACTCAATGTATTTATTCGTATCTTCAAGACGGATTGCGGAGAAAAGTGTCCCCATTGTATGCTAGGCATGGTTTTGTGGTTTCACGGGTTATCCTTTGTTGGCAAATCCCGACGGGTCATTAAAAGCCTATAAATGTTTCGACCCTGTACTGTTCCCCCCCTTTTACAAAGCGTGCACGTGCAAATTGACCTTTAAAAAACTCTCCTCATAATATGCAGCGTACGGCAATCGCACGCGAGTCTGCGCTCGCCTTAAGTGTCAGTATTCTCCGGTCGCTTATCTTTGTTTTTATCTCGCCACCTTCGCAGACTGCCAACCCCCCCCCTCTTATTACGCCACTCTTTTGCTTATAAAAAAAGTGGCGTAATTTCAGAATTAGGTAATTCAGACTATTGATAAGATTTGGTATTCTAAATTTACAAATCATATACATCTTCTGAAATTTTGAAAAATTTCAACGTTTTACTTAATGAAGAAAAAAAAAATTAAAGCAAAGATAAAGTAATTCTGGAAAAGTAAGTCTTCAGAAAACAAATAATTGTCATAGTCTAACAGGTTATTCTTAGAATAAACTATTATCAATTTAAGCTTATTTTGCTCTCAAAAACTAAAAAAAAAAAAATTTTTTTTATAAATAATTCCGGAAGTTTTTTTTCTTATGAAATTGTTTAAATACTTTCTGTAACAGAATGTTATTTATTTTAATCAGCCAGTTACAAAACTTGCTGCTTAAAATAAAATTTGTAATTCATACGATTTTAATATACTTTTTTTTTTACATTACGAAATTGAAGTTTAAGAAAGATTTATTGCTTTTAAGGGAACAGTTTAAACCAAAGGTCAAAGAATAAATTTTCTTTCTGCTTGCTAAATTATAAAAATTTTGACACCTTATTTTTAATCATATGCCAATAATATCATGAGATACTGCAACTTTTTTTATACACTCAGCGCAATTTCATTGGCAAACAAACTCTTTAGATGGCTTTTTCTCCATGTTCATATTTTCTTTAATTACATGTTTTAAACATACTAAGGCTTTTTTTTTTTTTGTGTGTGTGTGTGTGTTTGTAATAAAGATTTAATGTTTTTTTTTTTTTTTTTTTTTTACATGTTCTTTATTACTGTACTTATCTGATAAATTTGTGCATGGAATTAGCCTTCAGTTTTTTTCCTTTTGTATTTTACAGAAATCATATGAAGATATGTTACATTTTATTGTTTTACACTGTATCGTATATTAGTAGAAAAACTATATTAGATGCAATATTAGATGTATCTGAAAATCCATGCACAGCCTTGTGTAATGTATATTTGAAAATCTTTTATTATTTTTTTAATTGGACAAAATATTTTATTTTTTTAGTAATTTTTTTAAAATCAGTTTTTTAAACTTTTTTAATAATTTTACTTAAATGTGCAGTTTAAAGAGATTTATTTTTTCAAAATGTACTATTAGTTGAACATTGAAAGGCATCCAGTTCATCATTTGTACTATAGTTTAAAAAAATGCTGAAATGCTATTTCCTTAAAGGGACTTAGTTAGCATGCCACAAAAAAATTAAAATTATTTAAAATATTTTTAACATTATTTCTTACATATCTTATTTATAATAATCATTTTTATTGATATATTTTAAGAATAAAAGAATAGTGCTTTTTTAAAAACTTATATTCACATTTCATGAATGAGCAAGCATCAAATTAGAAGAGTATGTGTAAGAGGAAGAACAAATACATTTCAGTAACTAAATGGTGCTGTACATCCAACAGTTGGATGCAATACAAAATTTGTATATGACTCTGAAAAAAGGGAAAAAAAAAAAGGAACTAATTATGCACTCTAAGTCAAAACACACATTACAACCCTACAAGTTTTGTGGATAAGCTCTAGTCCTTTTCAGATTATTTCGAACCAGTTTTCTGTAATATGCTATCTAACTATACTTTATCATGGAACTCAAGTACCCTTTTTGAAAACAGGCTGTCCTTTTTTAATCTTTTCCTGGCAGCCTTTTTTTTTTTTTCCTCTAGAGTCAACACTATTTAACAGCAGTGGTTTAAAATTGTTGGTTTTATGTATGAAATATCCTCTAAAATTACACGCAAAATTGTGCAGACTGATTATGAAACTCTGAAAGTTTGCCGCAGACAGCTACAAAACTTTCTGCCACTGGGCTGGAAGGTCAACTATCAAATGGCTGAAAGATTAAAAAAAAAAAAAAAACTTTATTTCTCCTGAAAAATGGCTAACATCATCCTTGACTGTGCTAATTGCGATTATTTTTTTATGGGATACTTAAAAGAACAATTAAATAGACGTAAGGTAAGAACACTTTAAGGGATTTATAAAGCAATCAAAGAGGAAGTTGGAAAAATACCTCCAAAAATGGTCTAAAAAGCTCTTTTGGCGTGACCTAAACGTTTACGTAAAGTGTACTATGCTAAAGGAAACCACATTGAAAATTTCGTGTAAATAACTTAATTCAATAAAATTTTATGATGCTCTGAAATTGGTCACGTTATTTTTGATCAACCTGTATTTTATAATGAAGGTCATGCAAACACAAACCTATTATTATTTTTATAATTAACAGCCACAGAACAGCGACGTTAAAAAAATAAACCTTTAATTATAATGCACAGGCTGTACTAATTCAGTTTCTTATTGCAATTAATAAGTCAAAATGTTCAGTTTTATGCAGTAACACATAATTAACCTAGAAAATCTTTTGACTAGATTTTTTTATTTACCTTTTTATTTTTTCAAAATGCTTGTTTTTAATATAACGTTGCTCACAAATTTAAGATATTCTAAATAATGCAGATACAATATTAAAATAAGAAAGATATAGCTTGAAGAAAATCATCCAAAACTCAGGTTTCTGGAATAAAGTTGATCACTAGATTAAAATACCCTACACAATTCAAATACAATATTAAAATAACAAAGATATGACTTAAGGAGAATCTTCCAAAACTTTGCACTTCTGTATAAGGTTGGTGACAGGATTAGAATATTATAAGTATACAATGCAGACACACAATATTGAAATAACCTAGACATCACTTGAAAAAAAATTCCGAAACTCTGCTCTTTGGAATAAGGTTGATCACAAGATTAAAATTTTCTGCATATTGCTTACAAAATACGGATTAAAATAACACAGACGTCACTAGAAGAAAATCTTCGAAAATTCTGGTTTTTGGAATAAAGTTGGTTCAAAATATATAGAATTTTTCTACTTAAGCAGTCTTAAAAAATATAATTAATTGCAAATTTTCGACTTGAATAAGTGTTGAGTTGTTAATTAAATCTCTTCAAAGTACATCTTACATAATATTGGGAAGATTAAATGGTAAAAATACACCGGAATTGATTTCTTAGTAAAAAAGGAAATAAACAGACGCACAAAACTTTCCAGAACAGATAAGTTCTTAAAAAGATTGAGGGGGAGGGGTTGCACTCATCGCTAGTTGGTGAGCCATAAGTCAGGGGGGGGGGGGCACTAGAGAAGAGATGGACTCAGCCCGAGCCCAAACCAGGCTCGGGCTTGTCAGAAATTTCTCTTTTATTGAACGCATTCCTTGTAGACAAATTTTAAAAAGTGATTCATGGGAGAAATAAACTAATTAATATTATTTAATAAACTTTAACGAATTAGGTAGTGCATTGATAGTTTGCTGTTATATTTGTCTTTAATTATGCACAAACGGCAAAATTATGATATTCTACCAATGAAGTCATTGACTTTTATATACCAGGGGCGTAGCCAAGGGGGGGGGGTCATAGCCCACCCATGAGGAATTTTTTTTCCATACAAAATGTATATTATTCACTCCCTTATCACACACATGTATGCATATATGTGATTTGCAGTAGTCGTAACCCCCTCCCCCCCTGAAACATTTCTGGCTCAGCCCCTGCTATTAGCAGAAATTTCGGGCTCGGGCTTCGGCACCCTGCATAAGTACAAACTTTTAACATACAATTTAAAAAACAAAAATGAAAATAGGTCTGTTTAATTGTTTAACTTAGAAGAAAATATATTTAGTAGAAAGTCACATTTTAATGAGCAACTTAATGTCTTATTTTAGAATCAGAAAATAAAGGTATTGAGCTCCAATTTTTCAGATTAATTTCAAAGCAAAACTGCTGTTCTCATTGGTTGCGGTTTGAAATTACAAAGGAAAGCACTTTAAAATATTTAATTTTTTTAAAACTGTGAGTAGTAAAAATATTAAGAAGAAAAAATCACTGGGAGTAATTTTTATTTAAAAAATACAGACTTAGTGGACTGTTGATAGACCTTATTGAGTCGTGAGCCGGATATCCGAAAGAGAAGTCGGATATACGGTGATTGTGATTCGGATATCCGATGATATTTCGGATATTGATAAATCAGCCGGATATCAAGTGCCTCTCTAGATATTTCAAATATTCATTTATTCTTTACCAGAGCATATAAAATAGTATTTATAAAGTTTTATAAAACTTTAGAACAGAAAAACAAATTACAGATTTACCCTCTTGTCAGTTGAAAGGATGGGTATAAAGGAAACATTTCTTAAATTACATATTAATGAAAACACGATAATACAAATTTTTCAACATACTTAAGACGATATTATGTCGTATGTATTATGTCATCGTTTCTATTATCATTTAAAAACACACAATGAAATATTGAGTATTTACTTTACTTTCTTTTCCTGATGTGCTTTTTGAAAGTTTTCTGGAACTATCTGTTCATCTATGGCTTTTTCTGCTTCCTGTAGATTTGAGTCTTCATTGTTAGCAGGAAAAAAAATGTATAATTTTTGGAATTTTATTAAAAATTTCTCCTATACTTCTACTCAACGGGCACTTTCTTGAGGCCATAATCTCTGTTTGAACCCACCAACTGGACAGAGCAACACACTAGTCAAAAACACGAGCGTCTGGACCTTGGGAATGGTGAAAAAGGGCCAGCTTCTGCCCCTCCTTGAAATTTTATCGTTAGTAGGAAGTAATATTTTTGTATGCACTATACACCATAGTTTAAAAATACTGCAGGTGGTCATGAAAGCTGATAACACTTGGGGATACATACTTTTCAGGGTACAACGGTAACGAGCTCAGGTTAAAGGGAGGGGGAAATTTTTAGTATCCCGGGAGTAGGATATTGCCCCGATGTATATTTTTCTGGTGTGTAGGCGTATCGAAAGTCACCTCGGCTTGGTGATTAAAGGCACTTTTTAACCTTTTTATTGACTTATTTTTTTCTTCGTTCTCAATGTAAAAGGATCTAGAAAACGTTTATCAGAAAGATTAGACAAATATTACACAACAAGGATTCTGAGATGATCATATATATATATATATATATATATATATATATATAACAACTGAAAAAATTTCGGGAGGGGGGGGGCACGGGCCCGGTGGACCCCCCCTGGCTACGCCAGTGATTTGTAGTGTTTATCAGATTTTTAAAATTAATAATTATTTCTTTTTGAAAGTATTTGATTTGGAAACCGAGTTTGTTATTTTTCATAATTATAATTTTACTGCCAAAAACGTAATCTAAAATGTGCCTATACCGTTTATTACTTATCTCTTTAGACCACTGTTTTTATGAAATAGCAACCAAAAATAGATGGTTTTGTCAGTGGCGGATTAATACAAGTTTGTCGGGGGGCGGGGCGATTAGTTTGTCTGTGTGTGTGTGTGTGTGTGGGGGGTGTTAGTAAGAAGATTGACAAATACATCTATTTTATGGAAGTCAAATAGGATCTTTTACATAAGATTCTTTTTTCTCGGGGGCGGGGGGTGGTGCGTTTTGTTCGATCAATAATTGTTTTCTTTTTTTTTTTTTTTCGTTTTCTAACGCTTTTCTGTCTCCCCAACATCCCCCCCCCCTCTCTCTCTCTCTTTTTTTTTTTTTTTCAAAGGAGAGAGAATGGAGGTATAATTGATATCGTAAATTATCTAATTGTCTCTTGTAATGACCTTTATATTATCTTGTTGAATAAAAGAGCTATTAAAAATCTTGTATTTTCACATTTCAATTTCTGAAATAAAAACATGAATGCGTATTAAAAATTGAAAAAAAAAAACGCTCTTTTTTGTCTAACAGAATTGAAGATAATGTGTAATATTTTTATGTCACTTAATTTGACTTCTAATGGAAATTTTATTCAGCATTTTAATGTATGCATACACGGATCATAATATTGTTACTTTGAATATTTTATTATTATTATTGTTTTCATGAATAAATATAAATTGAAAGAATACTTTGCTATATAATATACATTATATTTTGATACTATGGTATATATTAAACATCCCTCCATAAATATACATCTTTACGGAGTCGTGTTTGTGTATATTCAGTATTTTAGTTATATTCAGTAGAGGCCTCTTAAAAGTGAAAACTCACTAAAAGGAAAAGCTATAATCAAAAAACATTTTGTTCAGAAAGAAGCTTATATATATGCATTATCTTAGGATGAAAAAAATTAATGGTTCCGTCATTCCTTCAGATTAAAAAATTAGCATTTTTATCATTTTTGTTATGAAATTCTGTGTACATTACAAGTCAAATCAACAAATAAAATCGATTGTTGGCAACAATGTTCTTGGATTTTCATGAAATTTGTCATGAACGTTCCTTCTGCAGTAGTTACAAGCCCTGCAATTCCTTTTTGTCCTGGTGTCAATGGTTTTGATTTTTGGTGTAGTTCCAATTTGGAACACCACAATTTTATTTTCACAGTTAAGAAAAAAAAATATCAGAAAAGCGTTGTGTTAGTTTTTAGAATGAAATAAACCCAGGATTTCACTTGCCGCCCTTTGCGTAGAATGTTGTCAAAGCAATGAGGACTAAAGTTAAAAGTAGAGAGCGGAGATTTCAGAAAAAAAGGTGTGTATATATTATCTATCTTTTTTAAGCTAGTTTTTGATATGTTTGCTGATTTCAATTGAAAATTTTCTTAAAAGTATGACCATAAGTTATAAATTCATTATCTAAGTTTCTTATGTAATAAAATTATAAATGAAAGAAAATCCCCTTGTTAAAAAACACACAAATATACAAAATAAATCCAAAAATGCTACTATAAAACAAATCGTTTGCATTTGAGAAGCATGAAATGGCACGAAAATTTCATCAGGTTAACGCCAAATCTATCTATCTCTATAATAATAAAAATGAATGTTTGTAAATCTGTCTGTGTGCGGTCTCCAGACAAATCTACTGCACACAGAACTCTGAAAATTTGAATATATAAGCACATGAATGCCGATAATGTGCACCTGAGAATCAGAATTTAAAAATTTTAATTACTTTTTTAATTATTAATTAAAAACCATTCTAAAACGGAAATTTTCTTACCCTGTGTTATGAATTTTGGGAGCAACCCGCTGTTCTGGGGTTTAAAATAGTTTAAAATTCGTATTCTATGCATTAAATAGTTAAATTTTGCTTTTTGTTGTATTGATATGTAATGATCTGGAAATCTCGGGTTCTATGGGTCGTAGTCTTCGAAAACCTAATTTTTGGGGACTTATTTTTGGCACCAATTTTGGCGATATTTTGCCAAAACTCTCCAAGTTTGACGATTTTTCTGTCATTTGGCACGTTTTTCCTAATGGGACCTTTTCATGAAATTTTTTATGGTACTTTTTATGGTATTTAATACGTTTAATGACCTAACATTTCCTAATTTTAAGAAATTTAAATCAAAAATTGTGGATTTTACAAGATAATTTGCTTAATTGGATGAAATATTTAATAACTCCATCAATTTTAATGCAAATTACACGATATTTCTGGGGGAAATATGTGACGGCCACGGCAGTGAGTTGTCTTTAGTGGTGCGTTTGTAAGTACGTACCTGAAACTCTGGAACCATTATCTGCACATTCTGTTATACAAGTGCGGCCTAGAGTACTAATCTGGAGTTGCAGTTTACATCTCAGATTTTGTAAATCGCATAATTTAAGGGGTTCACGGGCAACGTCGTGCGGGACTGCTAGTCTCAAATAAAGCACTGTGATCTGCATGAAATGCTTACTTTTTTTAACATCTATCAGGGTTATTTATTTATTTAAAAAAAAGAGCACTGTGTGTTTTATAAGAATGTGCTTACTGATCACATTTAAGTTCTGAAATTTTTTATTATTCTATAAGCCCGAATATAATACGATATTTTTTGACTGATTATTTTGCACTAAAAATCTCATGCTAAACTAGATAATGGACTTCTTAAATATCTTTATGATAAATGTCAGTGTCGTATTACATTGAGTCTAATATGGTAATTCTATTTTGAATGGGAAACTTTAGTATACTGTAAAGGTGCTGATCTTTTATTTCGTTTTATTTAAATGACTGAAATTACTATGTTATTAGTGGTTGCTTAGAGCCATTTCAATTTAGGTATTTAGATTAAATCAAAAATGAGTTTAATGTTTGCTTCTAGGAAATGTTTAGCCATACTTCAGTTTAAAAATGTTAAGACTGCTGAATATTATTTATGTATCAACTCTCTCTCTCTCCCTCTCTCTCTCTCTCTCTCTCTCTACTCTCTCTACTCTCTCTCTCTCTCTCTCTCTATATATATATATATATATACAGGGCCCGACTATAACGTGATTGTGCCCAGGACACTTTTCAAATTATGGGCGGGGGGGGGGATATGAACTTTCATGTGTATAAATAGACAAAATTTCTGCATGGCATAAATCTTGCTATCTCTAATCAAAAAATTTCGGGAGATATATCCCAATACCCCCCCCCCTTGGCTACGCCCCTGCCCTATATAGCGCCTTCTTACCAAGTTGATATTGACAGGTAAAAAAATGGGTACGTTTCCGTTTTGATAATACTAATGGTAATGTGTCAATGTTAGCAACCTCGTATTTTTCTTATGATTACATTATTTGTTACGTAAATAAATTGTTTAGCCATTGTATAACTTTGGTTGTATAATACAAAATGTGGATTTGACAATCTGGGACTTTAATACTGAAAAGGGCGTGGCTGAATTTCTCCAAGAAAAGGAAATATTGCACAAGAAAAGATTTTGCTCAAATAATCATAACATTGATATTGTAAAATCCATGTCTCTGATGTAGAATTTTATTGTACCTTTTCATATACATTGTTATAGTTAATAAAATATGCTAGTATGCTAACAATGGCAACTTTATATTTACTTTTTATGTTTACCTTATCATTTTGTTTATTTTAATGGCGACAGGTGCAAATAATTTAAGCTGGCAAATTTGGTGATGAGTGGTGTTATCTAAATGGAAAAATACCCGAAACTGTTTAACCACACATGAATTTTCAGCTTTAATACACATTTAATACATTCTACCAGAAAGCATTTCACATTGCCATAAAGAATAAATTTTGTAATTCCTCAAAGGAAGTTATAAGTTTCACAACTTTTTAAAAAACCATCTCAAGTTATTTGCTTTTATAACAAATTGAAAAAAGAAAATACTTACATTCAGCTCTGAAATTCAAACACCGAAGCTGCTCAATTTTAGAAGGGGTACTTAAAAAAGAAAAGAAAAATTACACTAGCTACTAAGCATGAAATGTTATTGTAAATAGTGCATATTTATTTAATAATTAATGGCTTTTTGCGAGATATTTTGAAAGCGAATTCATCAATAACATCATTGAAATCTAATGGAGATGTTAACTCACTCTCAATATGCAAAATACTTAGAGAAGATAAATTATCCTGCTTTATTGATGAACGTAATCTGTTTTTTACCCTTCTCAAAACAGAAAAAGAACGTTCACTTGTGCAGTTTGAAATTGGCATTGTTAATAATATTTGTAAAGCAGTATCCGCATTTGGAAAAGTGTGTGCAATATTTTGTGATCTTAAAATTTCCAATTTTCCACCTGCACTTGTGAGAAGAAATGAGAAAACTGGTTCATTTCATCTACAAAATCATCATCAACATCTTCATTGTATAAGGCATGAAATTTTTTTGCATCTTTTTTTAAGCTTTCTGCAGGGCAACTTTTAATTAGGAAACCAAAACGAGTTTCTATTTCAGAGTACGCTGCCTTTCTCTTATGAAGTTCAGATAGTAGTGCATCACAAATCACAAAAAAACACTGAATTTTAAATGCTTCTGGACCTGTCAAAACCACACTATCATTTTGGCCTTCATCAAGAAAACTATTCTTTGGTAGCCTAATTTTTCTTTTGAGCTCATAATCTTTTTCGGCTAACTTTGTTGCCTCATCTTCATATTGTTCAAAATTGTCTCGTACTGACTGTACAAAATTGATCAGTGATTCAAATAAGGGTTTCAGTACAGATATGTTAGCAATTGATAACTGTGTAGTTTTGTTACTACTATTTAAACGCTGTAAAATAGTATCCCAAACAACAAGCAAAAGAGCAGTTTCCAATTTTTCAAGCTTTTTTCTTAAAGCTCTTGCTTCATGCTTAATGGCTATTTTTTCAGTTTCGTCCGCTTCTATTAGTTGCAAAGCCTCTACAATCTGGTGGTAATTGATTTTGAGAGACTTTGCAGCATCTGCAGCAGCAGACTGCCTAGTTGAGCAAACAGGCTTTAAAGTTAATGCACCATCTAACGTTGTAGATAAACCTTCCCATCTGTGTGTTGAACTCGAAAAAAATACATATATGCTCTGTACCAGTCCAAAAAATGAAGCTGCCTTTTCACAACATTCAACTGAGTTATGTCCTACCAGATTTAAAGAATGCGAAGAACAGGGTATATATTCTGCTAGTGGACTCAATTTCTTTATTTGAGATTGCAATCCAGAATATTTCCCCGACATGTTGTTTGCATTATCATACGACTGTCCACGACAGTTTCTGATATTGAGATTCGGGTTCTCTAGCAAACCTGTAACATTATACGTTAAATGATATGACGTATGACTATGTATATGAAGATATTTAATAAACCTCTCAACAGGTTTCCCAGCTTTATTTACATACCTTAATATAACAGCTAACTGATCATTGTGGACAAATGTCAGGCGTTGAATCAATTATTAATCCAAAGTATTTGGATTCTTTTACTTCTGCTAGAATAGTATCTAGTAGCTTTTCACCCATGATTTCAATAATTTCTGCAACCACTGTTGAAGATAAATAAATGACATTTCCAGTGCCAGGATTACCATACATGGTTAAATGCTCAGCAATAAATGGATCGTGTTGTCCAAGTAACTCGAGCAAACCTCGAAAATTTCCATTATGTGCAGAACCTAAAGTTTCATAATTTCCATAGAAAGCCAAGCCACGTTGAGAAAGAAATTTAATACAAGACACAACTCTTTTTACCACATTTCTCCAGTACAAGCAGTTCGTTTCACATTCTTCAACAATCTTACAATCAATATGAGATACTGTTGACAAACGTTGGGAAAAACAAAGTACTGAATTTCGGTGAGTTACAGAATTTTCATGCTCCTGCAATCTTTCTGATGTATTTTTCCAATAGGAAAAACCACTTTCACACAAAGCTTGGTTGCCTAAAAAGTTTGCAAAGATAGCAAAATACAGCCTTTCATTGGAGAATAAATAAGCCATTCTCGTTTAACAAGTTCATTGTTCTTTTTTCTTCTATAAAAATTACTTTCACAAAGCGATCGGCAATTTTTTTTTAATAACACATTTAGCAGAATTGATTTCATCAATGTTTTGATTAGGCTTATTGCGTATAAAATACTCATAAAATTGATCATTAATTTGACTAGGCCAAAGCGCAATATCTTTTGCCGCACGCAAATAAAACTCGCCCTGATCATTGTTTTCTGTTATATCAGAAATTAAAATACTATCACTTGAAGGCTGAACTGCAAGATCATTAATTTCTCCTTGGGGCTTGCTGAAATGTTCAGAATCCTCATTGATGTCATTTTTACTATTTTCCACCAAAGTGATTGTTCGACTCTCTGGATCCTCATTAATTTCATTACTATTTTCCACAAAACAGATTTTTTGACTCAGTTCTGAAATCATCTTTTCACTACTGTTTTCCACCAAAGAGGTTTTTTGAATCTAAGTCCTCGCGATCCTGTGACAATATTTGGATATATTTTTTTATTGCACCTTCAGAAGCTTTCAGCTGAGCATTTTGCTTGGCCTTTCTCCGCCTCTTTTGCACTCCTGATGGCTGTTTGCCCATAGTAAACTTTAACAGTGACAGTTCAATTACTAGGCACAAAAAATAAAATAACAAATAAAAAAGATAACGATAAAAAAATTTAAACTATATATTAAAACTAATGATCACTAGATGCATGCACGAGCACGTGCATGAAGCGAAAGCATGAGTGAAAGTAAAGAAACATAGCAGTAGCAAGATGTTGCCAAAGCGGAATTACCAAGAAAGAAGTTTTAATAGAAACCATGGTGACAACTATCTTCAGATGCTTTCCTCATGGATCACCGAGCCATGGACAGAGTGGAGCGTAATATAACGTTACAAAACTAGCAGTGATACTTTTTAAAAGGTTAAAATGTAATACGGCGGTATTCCATAGTTATTTGATAAACATATTACCATAACCTCCGGAGATATATATTTCGGCTGCCCATCATCACAGACGTCTTCAGTCTGTCATTCCCATGGGAATGATGTTCTTCCCCGCCTCCTCTTCTTTTGCGCCGTTCATATTGCGCAATGTCATTGTTCGCTAAGTGAGACTTAAAAATAAACTGTCAGGTTTTTCACTCACTAAGCGACATAGTCTAATACTATTTAAAATTAATGCAGAGAGTTAAAAGCTTAAAAGCACAGTGGAATCTAAGAAACTTGGCAGTGGCAGTGTGTAAAAAATGACTAGGATTGATGACACATAAAGATTTAAAATAACTTTGTTTATTGATGCATAAAAAAAAAAAAAAATGTCACAGATAACATATTTACTACAGCAACAGCGTAGGAACTTTCATATCATAAAAAACACAAGCAAGGACAAGTCAAAGTAAGCTAACACTAGTTTAAACTGTTGGGTCCGTGGATGAAACGCCAATTATGTCATGAAAATGACCCACAGTTTGAGTTGTACCACTAGAGATGAAGGCTTTAAAAATTGACGACACTTTATATTTTCTCTACTTAAATTTATTTAAACATTGCACAAAAAGAACACTTACAAAACAAAAAAATTTAAAAACAATTTCAGATTTTAAGATAAACCAGGCCATCTGCAATAAATTTAAATGGAAAAATTTCCAGTTCCAGTTATAAAACATCTAGCAGAAATATATCATGCCCTTCCCATGACTAGGGCAACCTTCTAGCTGTATCAGCAGCCTGGCCTGTGTGTTTTCTCATAAAGCAGACACTTTATATACTATATAAAACAGGTTAATTTTACAGTTACAGAAAAAAAAGTATGCAACATTTGCATAAAATAAAGGTTCAATAAATTTGCATATTGAAAACAACCTCAGAAAATTGCCTTTCACTTCAGGCTTTTCACTCTTCACCCATGGTTTAAACATTAGTTAAAAGTCCTACCCTAACCAGAACTAATTCTCTTACCCCCATGATTCTTTAGAGAACCTAAGCATCTATTTAAAGTAATTAAAAAACTTTGTAAAAAACACACATAAGAAGTAATAGGTAAGAGGATACGCACGTTTCGTTCAAAAATTGTTTTGAACTTCATCAGTCCAAGCCCTTCGTCGTAAAGAACACAGGGAACTGAAAAGAGATAAACAAGCAAGATGTTGCCACAAGGGGCAAAGAAAAGTCGAACAAAACCATGGAGAGGGGAGAAAAAAAAATTAAAATATGGGATAAAAAGGAAAGGAAAGAAGCACAAAAAATACAGAAATAAAAAAAGGAATAAATAAAAAAAAATAACTTTATTATTTTTAACTGATTATTTTAATTTTATTATTTTAACTGATTCTCAGAGAGATGCTCTTAGTTTAGGTTTGAATTTTTCTCGTGTTAGTAACGTTTCGGTTTCCAAACTTATTGCTCCTATGGAAAACTCCTTTAAAAATAGTAAACTCTCTTCTAACCAACTTGATACTTTGCGACATCTTATTGCTAATACTATCTCTTCAAATAATATGCATGCCAAATCTAACCTTTCTCGTTCTCAAAAAACTGCTCTCAAAGAACTTAATTCTAACCCTAATTTACTCATTACTAATGCTGATAAAGGCGGCCAGACTGTTTTACTTGATAAATCTTCTTATGTTGATTGTATTAATAACTGGTCCATACACTAAATTAAATTCTGATCCTACTAACAGTCACCTTTCTGAAATTAAACACACTGTGAAGTCCTCTGTAATCTTAAATGCTCAAACTAAACGTTATGTTATTCCCTCTATTGCTAACTGTGCTCGTTTCTACGCCCTTCCTAAAATTCATAAACCTTCTCTTGCCTATACATTTTTAGAAAGTGAATATATCAACCTTTCAAGTATATTAGGCAAGTTGGAGTGTATAGGCTGATTATTTTACCAACTATGCGAAAAATTCCAGAGCTGGGGCTCGAACCCAGGACTACCGCTTAACGTGCGGGTGCTCTACCACTGAGCTACTCTGGGACGATTCCCAGATGAAATTTCTCGCTTTTGAACCGTTGGCATTTATCATCTTCCTCTGCAAACCACAGATGGAGCAGATGAAACAATTAATTCGCGACAACTCCATTACGCCGCGGAATTTTTATACATTTTTAGAAAGTGAATATATCAACCTTTCAAGTATATTAGGCAAGTTGGAGTGTATAGGCTGATTATTTTACCAACTATGCGAAAAATTCCAGAGCTGGGGCTCGAACCCAGGACTACCGCTTAACGTGCGGGTGCTCTACCACTGAGCTACTCTGGGACGATTCCCAGATGAAATTTCTCGCTTTTGAACCGTTGGCATTTATCATCTTCCTCTGCAAACCACAGATGGAACAGATGAAACAATTAATTCGCGACAACTCCATTACGCCGCGGAATTTTTATACATTTTTAGAAAGTGAATATATCAACCTTTCAAGTATATTAGGCAAGTTGGAGTGTATAGGCTGATTATTTTACCAACTATGCGAAAAATTCCAGAGCTGGGGCTCGAACCCAGGACTACCGCTTAACGTGCGGGTGCTCTACCACTGAGCTACTCTGGGACGATTCCCAGATGAAATTTCTCGCTTTTGAACCGTTGGCATTTATCATCTTCCTCTGCAAACCACAGATGGAACAGATGAAACAATTAATTCGCGACAACTCCATTACGCCGCGGAATTTTTATACATTTTTAGAAAGTGAATATATCAACCTTTCAAGTATATTAGGCAAGTTGGAGTGTATAGGCTGATTATTTTACCAACTATGCGAAAAATTCCAGAGCTGGGGCTCGAACCCAGGACTACCGCTTAACGTGCGGGTGCTCTACCACTGAGCTACTCTGGGACGATTCCCAGATGAAATTTCTCGCTTTTGAACCGTTGGCATTTATCATCTTCCTCTGCAAACCACAGATGGAACAGATGAAACAATTAATTAGCGACAACTCCATTACGCCGCAGAATTTTTATACATTTTTAGAAAGTGAATATATCAACCTTTCAAGTATATTAGGCAAGTTGGAGTGTATAGGCTGATTATTTTACCAACTATGCGAAAAATTCCAGAGCTGGGGCTCGAACCCAGGACTACCGCTTAACGTGCGGGTGCTCTACCACTGAGCTACTCTGGGACGATTCCCAGATGAAATTTCTCGCTTTTGAACCGTTGGCATTTATCATCTTCCTCTGCAAACCACAGATGGAACAGATGAAACAATTAATTCGCGACTCCATTACGCCGCGGAATTTTTATACATTTTTAGAAAGTGAATATATCAACCTTTCAAGTATATTAGGCAAGTTGGAGTGTATAGGCTGATTATTTTACCAACTATGCGAAAAATTCCAGAGCTGGGGCTCGAACCCAGGACTACCGCTTAACGTGCGGGTGCTCTACCACTGAGCTACTCTGGGACGATTCCCAGATGAAATTTCTCGCTTTTGAACCGTTGGCATTTATCATCTTCCTCTGCAAACCACAGATGGAACAGATGAAACAATTAATTCGCGACAACTCCATTACGCCGCGGAATTTTTATACATTTTTAGAAAGTGAATATATCAACCTTTCAAGTATATTAGGCAAGTTGGAGTGTATAGGCTGATTATTTTACCAACTATGCGAAAAATTCCAGAGCTGGGGCTCGAACCCAGGACTACCGCTTAACGTGCGGGTGCTCTACCACTGAGCTACTCTGGGACGATTCCCAGATGAAATTTCTCGCTTTTGAACCGTTGGCATTTATCATCTTCCTCTGCAAACCACAGATGGAACAGATGAAACAATTAATTCGCGACAACTCCATTACGCCGCGGAATTTTTATACATTTTTAGAAAGTGAATATATCAACCTTTCAAGTATATTAGGCAAGTTGGAGTGTATAGGCTGATTATTTTACCAACTATGCGAAAAATTCCAGAGCTGGGGCTCGAACCCAGGACTACCGCTTAACGTGCGGGTGCTCTACCACTGAGCTACTCTGGGACGATTCCCAGATGAAATTTCTCGCTTTTGAACTGTTGGCATTTATCATCTTCCTCTGCAAACCACAGATGGAACAGATGAAACAATTAATTCGCGACAACTCCATTACGCCGCGGAATTTTTATACATTTTTAGAAAGTGAATATATCAACCTTTCATTGGTAAAATAATCAGCCTATACACTCCAACTTGCCTAATATACTTGAAAGGTTGATATATTCACTTTCTAAAAATGTATAAAAATTCCGCGGCGTAATGGAGTTGTCGCGAATTAATTGTTTCATCTGTTCCATCTGTGGTTTGCAGAGGAAGATGATAAATGCCAACGGTTCAAAAGCGAGAAATTTCATCTGGGAATCGTCCCAGAGTAGCTCAGTGGTAGAGCACTCGCACGTTAAGCGGTAGTCCTGGGTTCGAGCCCCAGCTCTGGAATTTTTCGCATAGTTGGTAAAATAATCAGCCTATACACTCCAACTTGCCTAATATACTTGAAAGGTTGATATATTCACTTTCTAAAAATGTATAAAAATTCCGCGGCGTAATGGAGTTGTCGCGAATTAATTGTTTCATCTGTTCCATCTGTGGTTTGCAGAGGAAGATGATAAATGCCAACGGTTCAAAAGCGAGAAATTTCATCTGGGAATCGTCCCAGAGTAGCTCAGTGGTAGAGCACCCGCACGTTAAGCGGTAGTCCTGGGTTCGAGCCCCAGCTCTGGAATTTTTCGCATAGTTGGTAAAATAATCAGCCTATACACTCCAACTTGCCTAATATACTTGAAAGGTTGATATATTCACTTTCTAAAAATGTATAAAAATTCCGCGGCGTAATGGAGTTGTCGCGAATTAATTGTTTCATCTGTTCCATCTGTGGTTTGCAGAGGAAGATGATAAATGCCAACGGTTCAAAAGCGAGAAATTTCATCTGGGAATCGTCCCAGAGTAGCTCAGTGGTAGAGCACCCGCACGTTAAGCGGTAGTCCTGGGTTCGAGCCCCAGCTCTGGAATTTTTCACATAGTTGGTAAAATAATCAGCCTATACACTCCAACTTGCCTAATATACTTGAAAGGTTGATATATTCACTTTCTAAAAATGTATAAAAATTCCGCGGCGAAATGGAGTTGTCGCGAATTAATTGTTTCATCTGTTCCATCTGTGGTTTGCAGAGGAAGATGATAAATGCCAACGGTTCAAAAGCGAGAAATTTCATCTGGGAATCGTCCCAGAGTAGCTCAGTGGTAGAGCACCCGCACGTTAAGCGGTAGTCCTGGGTTCGAGCCCCAGCTCTATAATTTTTCGCATAGTTGGTAAAATAATCAGCCTTGTTCCCGCAAGTGCCGACAATCCAGGTTAAATTTGGGAATGACAACACCCGGGAAACAAGATTGTTGTTGAGAAGTGATTGGCCATGAGTGAAGAGTGTTATGGAAACAAGGATAGCAACTGAATTGAGAGACATCTACTTTTATTTATAGCAGTCTGGCACAGAAATGTATCACAGTCAGAAATTACTTGTAGAACAGGATTTCATTGCAAGAGAACTATTAAATATCACAGCTATGCTTTATCACAGTTAGGCACAGAAAAATATCACAGTCTGAAGAAACTCATAAGTACTGGCAAAAATGGTCTAATGAATTTAAACTTCACAAGCCGTTTAGATTTCAATTTCAAAAGCTGCTTTACCTTGAAGAGAACAAGTCCACAGGGAGAACTTCAGATCCCTAAATTACGATGAAACACGATGTTCTATATGACGGCACTTCAAACAGAAATTCTAACATCTATTTCACTTTAAAAACAGGTTAAAAAAATCGGCATTAAATGTTGATTAAAAACGTACTGTCATTTTAAAGATTAAATAGAAGCAGGTTTAGCTGGCTAAAAATAACATGTCTGGAGCTTAAAGAGCATTACCACTCGCCAAAAACGTCTGTCAACTGTTAATACAGCCTGACTGTCTAATTGCTTAACGGCGACGATCGGCCTAACTGCCTCGACTGCTGTCGACCTGCTATCGGTCTGCTTATCTGCCTATCTGCTTATCTGCCTATCTGCTACTCTGCCTATCTGCTTCGATTACGGCGGAAGCCCCTCCTTTTATCTGTCACTGCCGACTGCGCATCTCATTTCTGAGTTGTTCTCCGGCTGCGCGGTTGAACGGCGTTTACCGGGCTTCGGGAGCGCATCGGCGATTGGATGAACAGTTTTCTCCGGGCGATACTCACTTCGCCAACCAACCATTACGCCCGTCCAAGATGGCGACTGTTGACGAACTGGAGATCGGAGCCGTGCGCCTTAAACGATTGTTGACGCAAGCCACGGTTAAAGCGAGGTTTAAATTTAACAAAAAATTATTAAGTTTATTTAGCATTTGAATTAAACTGCTTGGCTTTAGGAGTTTATTTAATTAGCTTTAAGTTGTTGAAATTTTATCTTAACCTTTTATTGTGGCGCTTAGAGTTGGAGAGTTTCACAATTCAGGTAAGTCAAGAATTAAGTACACATAAGAGTTGGGATATTTATTGTTCACAAATAACCATTGGGAACAAGCCTATACACTCCAACTTGCCTAATATACTTGAAAGGTTGATATATTCACTTTCTAAAAATGTATAAAAATTCCGCGGCGTAATGGAGTTGTCGCGAATTAATTGTTTCATCTGTTCCATCTGTGGTTTGCAGAGGAAGATGATAAATGCCAACAGTTCAAAAGCGAGAAATTTCATCTGGGAATCGTCCCAGAGTAGCTCAGTGGTAGAGCACCCGCATGTTAAGCGGTAGTCCTGGGTTCGAGCCCCAGCTCTGGAATTTTTCGCATAGTTGGTAAAATAATCAGCCTATACACTCCAACTTGCCTAATATACTTGAAAGGTTGATATATTCACTTTCTAAAAATGTATAAAAATTCTGCGGCGTAATGGAGTTGTTGCGAATTAATTGTTTCATCTGTTCCATCTGTGGTTTGCAGAGGAAGATGATAAATGCCAACGTTTCAAAAGCGAGAAATTTCATCTGGGAATCGTCCCAGAGTAGCTCAGTGGTAGAGCACCCGCATGTTAAGCGGTAGTCCTGGGTTCGAGCCCCAGCTCTGGAATTTTTCGCATAGTTGGTAAAATAATCAGCCTATACACTCCAACTTGCCTAATATACTTGAAAGGTTGATATATTCACTTTCTAAAAATGTATAAAAATTCCGCGGCGTAATGGAGTTGTCTCGAATTAATTGTTTCATCTGTTCCATCTGTGGTTTGCAGAGGAAGATGATAAATGCCAACGGTTCAAAAGCGAGAAATTTCATCTGGGAATCGTCCCAGAGTAGCTCAGTGGTAGAGCACCCGCACGTTAAGCGGTAGTCCTGGGTTCGAGCCCCAGCTCTGGAATTTTTCGCATAGTTGGTAAAATAATCAGCCTATATACTCCAACTTGCCTAATATACTTCTCTTGCCTTTCGCCCCATTGTTTCTAACATTGGTACTGCTTCTTATAACCTTGCACGTTTCCTCTCGCATACTCTTTCATCTTTGACTGCTAGTAATACCCACACTGTTAAAAACTCTTATGATTTCGTTAACAAAGTTAAACTTCTTTCTCCTACTAATTGTAAAATGCTTTCTCTTGATGTTAAATCTTTATTTACTAATGTTCCTATCCAAGGTGCAATTGACTGTTTGGAAAAGCGTTTATGCGAGTTTCATTATTCTTCTATTGAGATTAAAGAGTTTATAGCTTTAGTAAGCGTTTGTATTAAACAAACTACTTTAATTTTTAATGGCTCTTTCTATAAACAAACCGAGGGTCTTGCTATGGGTAATTCTCTCTCACCTGTCTTATGTGATATTTATATGCATTATTTTGAAGAGAAGCTCTTCAAGGTCTTTAATTTTCCGTGCTGGGTCAGATATGTTGACGATACTTTCGTTCTAGTGGATTCCAATTGTGATATTTCTAATTTACTTTTGATTGTTAATTCTGTTGATCCGTGTATCCAATTTACTCTAGAAGAGGAGTGCAACAATTCTTTACTTTTTTTGGATGTTCTTGTTTCTAGGAATCCTGACGGTTTCTCTACTTCTGTTTTCCGCAAGCCCTTTTCTATATCTTTACCTCCTCATGCCCTATCTAATCATCCTTACCAGCAAAAACTTTCTGCTTTTTACACTTATGTGTTTCGTGCTATCAAAATTTGCTCTGATTCTTCATCTCTTAATAATGAAATTAGTTACTTAAAATCCTTAGCTGTTTCTCGTGGTTTTAGCCCCTCTATTATTGATAAAGCTGTTTCTAAATTTAATAAGCCTAATACTTCTACTAATACTATTAATTTTCACAACGAATTAATTGTACTACCTTTCTTTTCACCTTTATGCTACAAAATTTCTAAACTTCTCAAAAATTTCGGTTTCAAAGTCATTTTTAAACCGGTTAATAAACTTAAATTTTCTTCCCTTAAAGATCCTATTCCTACTGAGAACCTTTGGGGTGTTTATTATATTCCTTGTGGATCTTGTGATTTGGGCTATATTGGTCAGACCAGAAGAGCTCTCAAATTTAGGCTCAAAGAGCATGAGAGATATGTTTCTAAGCACAAACTTTTCAAATCTTCTATTGCCTCACATTGTTGGAATTCCAATCATCGTTTTCAGTTTTCTAAGGCTAAGATTTTGTGCACTCCTCAGTCTTTGTCCCATCTGGATTTTTTGGAAGGTTTTTCCATTACCCAGCACTTAGATTGTCTTGTGAACGATTGTTCTTCCGTTCCTTTCGTTCATTCTGCTTGGAAGTTGCTGTTGTAAGGTTCTTTTCACTTTCTTCGTCTACTTCCCCCCTTTTCCCCCCCTGTTTCTTTAATGTGTATGTACGTGTGTTACTGTCTTTCTTTTTCGTTTTTATTTAAAAAAAAAAAAATTATATATATATATATATTTATTGTCTGTCCTGTTCGTGGTTTTTATTTTATTAAAAAAAAAAAAAAAAAAAAAAAAAAAAAAAAAAAAACAAGTGTGCTATTTGTTTTTTGTTTGTTTGTTCTGTTTTCTCTTTTTTGTGTGTGTGTTTGTACTAGTGTGTTCCCTTTATTATTATTATTATTATTATTATTTTTATTTATTCCTTTTTTATTTCTGTATTTTTTGTGCTTCTTTCCTTTCCTTTTTATCCCATATTTTAATTTTTTTTTTCTCCCCTCTCCGTGGTTTTGTTCGACTTTTCTTTGCCCCTTGTGGCAACATCTTGCTTGTTTATCTCTTTTCAGTTCCCTGTGTTCTTTACGACGAAGGGCTTGGACTGATGAAGTTCAAAACAATTTTTGAACGAAACGTGCGTATCCTCTTACCTATTACTTCTTAAGTGTGTTTTTTTAATTACTTTATCGTTTAACACCAGTATTTTGAGTGATGTTTCACTAAGCATCTATTTGTCAAAAGGAAGACCCTTAATTTTCAGGAAGCATGACATCATTAAACTACTGGGCCATAGTTCAGAGGCTATTTCCATCCAGCAGCAGTAGTCAACAACTAAACACACCAACTTTATTAAATATTGAGCTTAGGTTTTTAAATTTTACTTTGGAGTTGTCTTGGGTCTTCAATGAATAAAAAGTATATTATTTCAATTTTATTTAATTAATTAATTTTTTTTTTCAATAAGAATTAGGGGTTTTATTTTGTTTACATTTTTAACATATTAGAGATACTACTATTTAGGGTTATGAAGAAGTTTAAAACCATTTGAATTTTATTTTTAAACTGATATTAATTACTTTTAGTTGAACTTTAATACAATTAAGATAGGTTTAACCCATGGGTGAATAACATAAACAAAACTTAAGCCTAATTGGCACATGAAAAAAAACTTTATGAAATAGATGGCTGATGCAAGGCCAGGGGAAAACAATTGGGCAAAATAAATTTTTAGCATCTTAAATTTGAATTCAGTTAAATATATTTAGTTTAATAAAAATTATTTAGCTCCAACAGCTTCAAAGCTTCAAAGAAGCTTAAGTAAGTTCCTAACAAGTTTATAAGTAAGCTCAACGCTAAACATTTGCACAAGTATTTATACCTACCGCACTACGCAGTTACCGTAAAAATACGGGTAATGAGCATGTCCCCGTCATCTCAAAGCAACACGTTCGCGGAAGTTCAGCCGCCTGGCGGGAAAAAAGTGTAAACACAACATTCCGCGAATGGTCGGCAAATGGTAAACATCGCCGTTAGTGATGAAAAAAATAATTTTGACTTGGTAAAGCGTACGGGAGCCGTACTTGGCTCCAAGTATGTCCAAATACTTATTCATAAAGCATAGTAAGAAATTAAAGGAGCTTCTAAAAAGTAAGTAATATATTTGACATGTTTAACAGTGACAAGAACATAATAGTAGGGGAGCCCATGGTGTTTTTGGGGATTTACTCGAGCTCGTCAGATGAACATAGTGGGGATTTCTTGCATCATGTTGAGTACCTCCACCATATATAAGTCCTGTATCTAGGGACATGCGTCTAGGGCAGCTTATCAGATTAGTAAAAAAAAATTGATCGGCAGAAATACTGAAGCGCGCCAGATTAAGATAAGGTAGGTTAATTACTAGCTAAAAAGTGTACATTCAGAATATCTGACAATTTGAATGTAACGTAAGGGAGTGGGAGGGTTACAAAATTGCAAAAAAAAAAACGTTGTCGTGACATTCTCGAGCGCGATTGAATTTTTGTTATTTTGAAGGAAATGATGCAAGAATCACGAAAAAAATATAATCTGCCGACTTCCACGAGCCGAAGTAATAAAAATACGAGCCAAAGCAATAAAAATATGAACCAAAGCAATAAAGATCGTCAATGAAGATTAGAGCGTGCAACAATAGTTCGATCAAAGATAACGAGCACGTTCTTCGAGTTAGTGTAGATGACAAGGAGTTCTACATCTTTGGTCCTCAAAAACAAGAACAGCAAATTTTCAGAAAGAATTAAGAAATATCAAATTCAAAGAAGCTTTTGTCAAGTTTTTAATTCATCATTGAGCTGATCAGGAGATGGCTACTATTATTAGTAACGAAACTGCTAGCCTCCCGCGCGTTTGTTTCCCCTCTCCGGCGTTCGCCGAAGTTAGTCGGCGACTTCGCTCGCTGCGTGACATCACGTTTTCTCCCGCATTTCTTCTTTTACGGTTTTCTCATGAGCTGTGATCGCCGCAGCATATCTCCATAGTAACGGAGACGTTTTGTTTCTGATTGGCCAGTCAGAACTTTGTTTTATGCAAATTAACTTTTGCACATGTGAATTGTAATGTAATGTACGTATATAATGTGTTTCTTTTGCCTGCGAGTTATGCTATTCGATTCTAGCTTCTGTATCTTCTGTGTATGCTAGTTCTGTAAGATGCTCAGCAAGCGTCCTACAGGACTGGCATACAGGACGGCAAAAAGGTAGAAAATAAAATGTATAATCTGTCAACTGAAACAACCAGTGAATTAGCCCTTTGGCACTACAGGTTTAATCATGCTAATATGGATTATTTAGTGCATACTAGTAAAAATAATAGTGTTCGTGGATTACCCACATTAAAAATTAATAAAGAATCTTGTACGTCGTGTAAACTAGCTAAAGCGCGAAGGAAGAGCTTCAAACCTATATCGAATATTAGATCTTCGAAACCGTTGCCCGTTGCGTCACTTGACGGTAGCCAATATTTCTTAACTGTCACTGATGATTACTCTAGGTACGTAACTGTTTTTACTTTGAAGAAAAAGTCGGAAGTTTTTTATTGCTTTCAAAAATACCAAAGAGGAATGGAACGGCGATTAAATTTAAAAATTGTAAATGTGCGTACAGATAATGGAATGGAGTTTTGTAATAAAGACTTTAAAATTTTTCTTGACAAAGAGGGTATTCATGCCGAAAGAACAAATACTTACACACCAGAACAAAACGTTGTTAGTGAACGGTTTAACTTAACAGCGATGAACGCAGTTAGGGCTATGCTTCATGCCAGCAGTTTAAATAATAAATTTTGGGGCGAAGCAATTCAATGCTTCGTACACACTTGGAATCGGATGTCATAAAAATAAAGAGAAAACACCATTCAAACTTTTTACAGGTAGAAAACCAGTAGTCTCTTACTTTAAAATGTTTGGCTGCACAGCCTATGTAAACACACCGAAGAATTTAAGAAATAAATTAAGCTTAAAAGCAAAAACCGGCATTATGGTAGGGTATCCGTCGGATACTAGAGGTTATCGCATATTTCTTAAAAATGAAAATAAAGTAATAGAAACTTCAAATGTTAAATTTAGTGAGAGAATTAAGTCTGTGGAAGCCGAACTGGAACCCAGTAAGAGTAATAAAAGATTTGTATATTTTCAAAAAAATGATATGGATTTAACCAGTCTTGAGCAAACGTATGGTGAAATCACCCTCCCGCCAGATGAAAACGTCATTTGGATTAGACGTGCTGTTCCGCGAAAGGATGGAACGCGAGTTGATATTTATTATAACATTGAGGGTAAAAATATGCGTTTAAGATCCGGTAATGAGGTAGAGAAATACTGTAAAGGGCATAACATTAAATTTGATAGTAATCTGTTTGATTTTAGTGGTAAGAACACTTATTTCGGAAAAGTGGCAGATCAAATAAATTTAGATGAGACAACAGACAATTGTCAACCTGAAGCGCTTAATATAGAAATGAAAATTCCCAGTAATTATAATGAATGTATATCGTCTGCGGAAGTCGAAAAATGGCAGTGTGCCATGGCCGAAGAATTAAAGATGATGCATGCGCGTAATGTGTGGGAACTAGTCCCTAAACCTGATAATAAAAAAATTATAGGGAACCGCTGGGTATATAATTTAAAATGTGATGAAAATAATAGGATAGTAAAATATAAGGCCAGGCTTGTAGCGCAAGGATTCTCGCAATATAAAAACGACACATATGACAAAGTATTTAGTCCGGTAGTTAATTTTTCATTAATCGGACTATTCTTTTCAATTCTTGTATGCTTCTTTAATTGGTGTTACTGTCAAATCGATATTAAATGTGCATATTTGTATGCACCTCTACAGGAAGAAGTTATATGTATCAGCCACAGGGATTCAAGGATCCCAACCCATCCTGATCACGTTTGCTTACTTAAAAGAGCTTTGTATGGTTTACGGCAGAGCGGTAAAGAATGGTTTTGTAAACTTGACCGAACACTAGAAAAATTAAAATTTAAAAGACTAGAATGGAGTAATTGTACATACGTATATAGTGATAATGTTGTTCTTCTCATGTATGTCGATGACATTTTAATTTTTGGAAAAACATTGGACTGCGTCAACCACATTGTAAATTTGTTCAAAAATGAATTTGATATCACTGTTTTAGGAAAAACAAAAATGCTTCTAGGAATTGAATTTGAAGAAAAGTTTGGAAAGTTATACATCAGGGTGTCTACCATCATGCGAAGGTCACGAAAGTCACGGAAAAGTCAAGAATTAGAAAAATGGTCACGAAAGTCAAGAAAAGGTCAAGAAATGAAGCACTAGGTCACGATTAGCGACTCAACTCCCTTTTCCGTTTCATTCAAATTCTTAGTTGACGATTTTCGTAACTAAATTTTATAAACTTTTGTGCACCATTTTTGCAGTTTTGCTAATAAACCTACAGTTTACTGCATAATTCTGTCGATCTTTGTTGTAGAGATATTTAATTTTGAAATCGGGGCTTATTCGCTGATCACCCTGTATATTAATAGTGTTAAATTTAAAAGTATAATTTTTCTTCATTCTATCAGTATGATGCAGGGGTGCAGAAACTGTTTTTACTCTCAACATTTCCCTCAATCCAATTGCAAATTTCCCCAAAATTGTATGATGTGTTTATAGACTTGCATAAGTTCTGTATTACCATAAGTGTAAAAATATTTGCAATGTACAAGCTACATACATGCTTACTAAATAGCAATTGGTCCAAGTTAAGAGAAAGCAAACTGCTGATCGGGGAAAAAGTTGAAAAAAAAAAAATCACTTTAAAATAGGAATGGGAAAGAATAACTCGAAGAATTTTGTAATTCATTGTTAAAATCGAAATTAGTTGTATATTTTCTGCAAAATTTCCCCCATCCTAGATTGCCGGATTGTACATATTCTGCATCCCTGGCACGAATGTATTTTTTATATTAGTGTTTCGTATTTGTTATGGTCAAGAAAAAGTCAAGAAATCAAGCTTACTTTATATGGTAGACACCCTGTACATGCATCAACACAAGTACATAGATAAAATTTGTGAACAATACGAAAGTTTTAATTTTCCACTATCAACTCTCCCCATTGTTAAAGGCTGTATCCTGTCAAAGACGGACAGTCCTGCATTAGAATCGGAAAAAAATGAAATGTTAAAGTTACCATATAGAAACGTTGTGGGATGTTTGTCGTATCTCGCGAATCGTACGAGACCAGACCTTTGTTATGCTGTAAATATGTTGTCACAATTCCAAGAAAACCCCGGTGTAAAGCATTGGAACGCATTATTGCGATTATTGGGCTATGTTCAATATACAAGAGATTATAAACTTAATTTGTCAGATGTAACTAATGTAGAAATTAACTGTTATTGTGATTCAGACTTCGCATCCAATAGAGATGACCGCATTTCTATGGGCGGGATATTGCTATCATGAGTAATGCTCCCGTAATTTGGCGTACGTTCAAACAAAAGTTTGTAAGTCTTTCTACCATGGAATCGGAATTTGTTACTTTAACGGAAACTTCTAAAGAGGTTAGTTGGATAAAACACATCTTAGATGAATGTAATGAATTGGGAATTGCTGAATTACAATTAAAAGACAATAAGATATTTTGTGACAATGAGGCCGCGATTAGATATGCAAAATCGCCTATTGAGAACATTCGATCTAAGCACATTGACGTAAAACTACACTTTATAAGGGATTTAGTAAATGATGAACTTTTTGAACTTAGATATGTTCATAGTAAAAAGAACTTAGCTGATGTATTTACGAAGCCACTCCACAAACATGGACTGAATAAGTTTTGTGAGAATATATTTGAACGAAGTGTATAATATGTTGTTTTCTTGCATAAGAATATTTGTGGTTTGTGTTAAGAAAAAAATTAATATGTATTTGTAAATAATTCTCCAGAATACGTCTAATAAGGTTTATTGTATAATATTGTGTTGCATCGTTTAATATATATATATACTAAAGTGTTTTTGAATTTAAATGTGTAAAGGTTTTGAGTAATTTTGAATCTTTCATGTTTTTTGATAATGTATACTTTTTTTTGCTGCGATCACGGTGCATGAGAGGGGAGCCGCTTGCTAGCCTCCCGCACGTTTGTTTCCCCTCTCCGGCGTTCGCCGAAGTTCGTCGGCGACTTCGCTCGCCGCGTGACGTCACGTTTTCTCCCGCGTTTCTTCTTTTATGGTTTTCTCATGAGCCGTGATCGCCGCAGCATATCTCCATAGTAACAGAGACATTTTGTTTCTGATTGGCCGGTCAGTACTTTGTTTTATGCAAATTAACTGTTGCACATGTGAATTGTAATGTAATGTACGTATATAATGTGTTTCTTTTGCCTGCGAGTTATGCTATTCGATTCTAGCTTCTGTATCTTCTGTGTATGCTAGTCCTGTAAGACGCTCAGCGAGCGTGAATGTATTTAAACTTTACGATGTTTCTTTTAATTAAAGAACTTTTAGTTTCTTAATGATGTCTCATCATTTCAAGTGTTAAATCACCACTGCTGGTAAAAATGCGAATAATTTCTGCTAAGAGAAACAATTCATCTTAATCATGATATGTGTTATGTATATTCAGTTACTGATAATAAAGTTACCTGAACAATCGACCATGAACTCTCATCTCCTGATCATGAAGAAGCAGATACAAAAATTGTATTTTTGGCAAGTCAAATAAAAGAAGATTCTACAGTTACAATCAGAACTTCAGACACAGATATTGTTGTCATCATGTTGGTCAATATGGGACATCTCCAAGCATCGGTTAAAATATGGATGGATCTTGGAGTTCACAATGCACGCCGTTATATTGACGTATCTGCTCTTTATGCTAAGCTCGGCCCAATAATTTTGCTAGCGCTACCAGCTCTTCACGCGCTAACAGGATGCGATTACAATCCGGCACTTTACAGACGATGCAAAAAAAAAAAAACCTCTGCAAATTTTTATGGGTTCAAATCCTTTTCAGAAGACATTTGCCGATGTAGGGTCAGAGGATCATAATATAGAAGATTCTTTTGACATTTTACAATTTTTTATCTGCCACTTGTATGGTTTGAAAAAATTAGCTGATGTCAACATTGCAAGAATAGAAATCTTTAATAAGACCTACAAAGTGTCAGATACGTTGCAGCCTTTCTTACTGAACGTCCGTAAATACGATGCTTGTTGCTTGCCTCCTTGCCAATCTGAGCTACAGCAGCACTTATTGTGAACGATGTATATTGCGTGCTTGTGGAAAAATGCACACAATAAAACTATGATTGACATGTCACCAACAGATTATGGGTGGACAAATGTTGATGGAAAATTTCATATGACTTGGTTTGTTGGCAATCAGAAATTTATTGCTAGAACTTGGATGTTTATCCAACTTCAGTAATTCCTGTAACACACTATTTGTCCATTTCTTTGTTATGGGAAGCTCAGTCACAACACATTCTTGCCAATGGATAATGTCAATGTAGTCATTGCTTTTGAAATTTACCTTTGGAATCTGAAACCTACTAATGCTCGTTGTTTGTTCTGAAGATTTTCTGGCCTTTATGATACGCTGAAAGGCAAGCTGATAGACAGATATTCCGTCGTCAAATAACATTGCAGCGAGTACATTTTCTGCATGAGCAAAATACGCATTGTTTTGAACAACATTTTTCATTATACCCTTTAAATTATCTGGGAGATACTGAAATCGAGATATAAAATCTTGCAAATTCTTTTGGCCATCCTGAAAGGCACTGTTACACTTGATTCTAAATCATGTTGTCACGTATACATTCATTATGAATGTGGCTAATACAATAAGTTGTGGTGTTGGATAAGATGTTCCAAAATACAAACGCAAAATGCGATTTGCGAACGATAGCCAGCGAGAATGGGAAAGTTTTCCTGGGTCTCTATTTGCCAGATCTAGTGGGCAATAACCAGAGGAAACAGCCTTACAAATTTCCCACAAATAACGTTGAGCATTGCTAAGATCTCCATCTCTTGCATGGATTCAAATCAATATCAGATTCAAATAAAAATTCAATTTCCTGGAACTTAGTGATAGGACGGTTAGTGCACGTCTTCAGGGACTTACCAATCAATCCACTGAATGTGCTTTGTCTTGATGTTTTCCCATCGACTGTTTCTGTAAGGTGGCATAAAGGCAGTTTGTTAAAATGAAATTGACACATTTCTTCAATGCGCGGGAGAATTGAGCTTTTCTTCAAGGCGTCTAATTACATCTGCATTTACACCGGTGTTACTCACTTCCCCATCACTTCCAATAAAGGTTAATTCTGATAAATGTCCCAAATAGACAGAACTGGGTTCTTCAACTAGTGTAATATGCTCCTTCCATACTTTTCTCTTATGCCACTTGCTATCATCCATTTTCGTAATTCTTCTAGTTTCATCCTTCTTCTGTCAAGAAAGAAAGCTATGATCTTGTGATCAGACAGTGGCGGATCAATGCAAGTTTGTCGGGGGGAGGGGGTTAGTTTGTCGTTGGGGCAGTTAGTTAGAAAATTGACACATACATCCATTTTATGGAAATAAAATAGGATCTTTTACATTAATTTCATTTTTCTCGGATGGGGGGGGGGTCGCTCCCTTCAGCCCCCCCCTTAATCCGCCTTTGTGACCGGACGTATTTACCTCATCTTGAATTGATTGGAGTGCAAGTGTGTTTTGTTGGAGCTAAGTAATTTTTATTAAACTAAATATATTTAACTGGATTCAAATTTAAGATGCTAAAAATTTATTTTGCCCAATTGTTTTCCCCTGGCCTTGCATCAGCCATCTATTTCATAAAGTTTTTTTTCATGTGCCAATTAGGCTTAAGTTTTGTTTATGTTATTCACCCATGGGTTAAACCTATCTTAATTGTATTAAAGTTCAACTAAAAGTAATTAATATCACTGAAAAAACACTCAAAATACTGGTGTTAAACGATAAAGTAATTAAAAAACTTTGTAAAAAACACACATAAGAAGTAAAAGGAAAGAGGATACGCGTTTCGTTCAAAAATTGTTTTGAACTTCTGAACTTCGTTCAAAACAATTTTTGAACGAAACACATATCCTCTTTCCTTTTACTTCTTATGTGTGCTTTTTACAAAGTTTTTTAATTACTTAATTAATATCTGTTTAAAAATAAAATTCAAATGGTTTTAAACTTCTTCATAACCCTAAATAGTAGTATCTCTAATATGTTAAAAATGTAAACAAAATAAAACCCCTAATTCTTATTGAAAAAAAAAATTAATTAAATAAATAAAATTGAAATAATATACTTTTTATTCATTGAAGACCCAAGACAACTTCAAAGTAAAATTTAAAAACCTAAGCTCAATATTTAATAAAGTTTTTGTGTTTAGTTGTTGACTACTGCTGCTGGATGGAAATAGCCTCTGAACTATGGCCCAGTAGTTTAATGATGTCATGCTTCCTGAAAATTAAGGGTCTTCCTTTTGACAAATAGATGCTTAGGTTCTCTAAAGAATCATGGGGGTAAGAGAATTAGTTCTGGTTAGGGTAGGACTTTTAACTAATGTTTAAACCATGGGTGAAGAGTGAAAAGGCTGAAGTGAAAGGCAATTTTCTGAGGTTGTTTTCAATATGCAAATTTATTGAACCTTTATTTTATGCAAATGTTGCATACTTTTTTTTCTGTAACTGTAAAATTAACCTGTTTTATATAGTATATAAAGTGTCTGCTTTATGAGAAAACACACAGGCCAGGCTGCTGATACAGCTAGAAGGTTGCCCTAGTCATGGGAAGGGCATGATGTATTTCTGCCAGATATTTTATAAAAGGCTTGCATTGGAACTGGAAATTTTTCCATTTAAATTTATTGCAGATGGCCTGGTTTACCTTAAAATCTGAAATTGTTTTTAAATTTTTTTTTTGTTTTGTAAGTGTTTTTTTTGTGCAATGTTTAAATAAATTTAAGTAGAGAAAATATAAAGTGTCGTCAATTTTTAAAGCCTTCACCTCTAGTGGTACAACTCAAACTGTGGGTCATTTTCATGACATACTTGGCATTTCATCCACGGACCCAACAGTGGTAGCCCCAAGCGTGGTTTTGCTCAGCCACCTGGGGTGAAGAAGACTTAAGAAATATGGTTTCTACTAGTGAACCCATAGGAACTGTAATGGCCTTTCCAAAGCTAAACCGGGATAATTACAAGCTATGGAAATATAGCATCAATATGTACCTAGCAGGCCAAGATCTGTCAGAATATTGTTCAGAGTCTCTAGTGGAGGAAGTCAACAAAGCAGCCAAGGATGTATCTGGCACCACTTCAGAAGTTAAGGATTTGAAGGAGGAAAAGAAAGCTTTGGCCATCATCTGCCTTAGTATAGAAGAAAACTTAAAAAGCCTGCTTTATGAAGCCAAAACTCCAGCTGAAGCATGGACGCTGTTAAAATCGGCGTTCGAGCCCTGTAGTCGAGCTAGAATAGCTGCTCTTAGAAGATTCTTTCAAATTCAGTATGAAAAGTCTGACGGCATGGACAATTACATTGGTAAAGTTTTGGAAGCTGCGAAAGACCTAAAATTGGCAGTGAAGGATATTGCTGATGATGAAATTGCTTTCCAGCTGTTGGACAATCTGCCAAATAGCTATGAAAATTTAGTCGTCCAACTGTACAGGCTACCTGATGAACAATTTACAACTTCAGAAATTAGAAAACAGCTGCTGTCCGTAGCTGATCGTCAAAAGTGCAAGGTAACGGAGACTGTTAATCATCAAGCTCTGGTCTCTGTGAAAAAGAGGAATACCTGGTCCAGAAAAGAAATAATATGCCACCAGTGTGGGAAGCCTGGGCATTTAAAGAGGAGTTGTTTTCAACTAAAGAATCGGCCACCCCAGAAAAAGGACTTTCAACAAAGGAAATTCTCAAACTAGCTTATTCATCAGTGTCCCCAAAAGCAGACTGAAGGGGACAAGCAAGCACATTTTGCAGCCCTCCTAAGTGAATCGCCCTCTTTAGAAGTTATGTTAGACAGTGCTGCAACATGTCATTTTATCACTAGAGGAAATGCATTCCAGAACCTCGAGCCTATGAACAGCAGTGCCACAACAGCAGAAGGATCCACAAGAATACTGGGAGTTGGTGATGTCAGTCTTCAAATCCCTTCAGGTACTGTTACTTACAAGTTGACTTTAAAAAATGCTTATTATGCACCTGATATGTGCAAAAACTTGGTTTCAGTCAGATGTTTATGTGAGGAGGGTTTTAAAGTGAATTTTTCTAATGATAAAGGAAGTGTCTGTAATGAAAAGGGTGAGGTTGTGTTTTTTGCCCCTTTCAAGGACAGATTTTATTCAATTTTAACAAGTTATATAAATAATGATTCAGCAGATGGAGCTTGTATTACAAACAAAAATTTAATGTTATGGCATTCTCGATTTGGCCATTATAATAGTAAAAAACTTGTGGAATTTTCAAAATCTTCAAATGTTATTGGTTTAAATAAATTAGAAAGTAAGGCTGAGGAATGTGAATTTTGCAACCTTGCCAAGAGCACTAGAGCGAGTCACACAAAAATAGATAGGATCCAAACTTCTGAAATTCTTGAACTTTTACATTTGGACCTCTGGGGCCCTTCCCCTGTCCCTTCTTTGGGTAATGCTAGATATTTTATGTCTGTAGTAGATGATTTCTCAAGATATTCATTTGTGTACACCCTTCAAACAAAAGATGAAGCTCTAAAATTTTTTAAACAGTATAAATCCTTTGTAGAAAAACAGAAAGGTAAGAAGATAAAAGCAATTAGAACCGACTAGGGAGGAGAGTTTATCTCAAATGAATACAAGGAATTTTTAAGAGAGCAGGGAATAAGGCATGAAAAAACTAACCCATATTCGCCCCAAATGAACGGGGTTGCCGAGAGGCTTAACAGAAGTTTATTGGATGGTGTTCGTTCTGTATTATTTCAAACTGAATTACCCCATTCACTTTGGCCAGAATTAGTGTTAACACAGAATTATCTCAAGAATAGATTCCCACATAAAAAGTTAAATGGTAAAGCCCCTCTAAATATTTGGATAAATAAAACATTCTCAGTGAAACACTTAAAAATTATAGGTAGTAAAGTTTTTGCCCATATTCCTAAACATAAAAGCAAATTTGATAAAAGAGCCCGGAAGGGAATTTGATAGGGTATGCTTCTAGCACAAAGGGATACAGAATATGGGACAACTTCAGTTGAAGAAACTAAGCATTTAAAAATAAATGAGAATGATTTCAAATTTGAAACTGAAAACAAAGATGTTAGTACAGTTGATATAAATTTATTTAATGATTTTAAAAACTTTGATAGTGATTCACTGAATTTACCTAGTCATGATTCAACCCAATTATCACCTCCTAAAATTGATTGGAAGAGGGTAGAAATATCAAGAAGGAGGGGGAAAACAAAAGGCTGTATAGATATTTATTACTATCCAGAAAAAGGGGTCAGGCTGCGAAGTAAAAAAGAAGTAGAAGAATATTGTAAGGAAAGGGACATACCATATGACCCCAAAGACTTTAGTTGGACACCCCAAAGGAAAGTAACAGTCAGTGATAGTAGTGTGGATGAGGATGAATCTGAGGAAACTAAATCTGAAGGCGAGGCACTTTGTGCAGATATAAAAATTCCAAAAACTTTTAAGGAATCCCAGGGTCTACCAGAAAAACAAAAATGGCACGAGGCCATGAAAACAGAAATAGAGACTTTAAAGAAAAGGGAAGTTTTTGAACTAGTTCCTAGACCTGACCAAGCTAGAGTATTGGGCAGCAAGTGGGTCTTTACAGTTAAAGAAAGTGAGTCGCAAAAGGTTAAAGTCTTTAAAGCATGCCTTGTAGCTCAGAGATTCCGACAAATAGGAGGGATCAATTATTTTGACACTTTTTCACCTGTAATTTCATTTTCCCTGGTCAGGGTTTTCTTTGTCATTTTTAGTATATACAAAAATTGGATAACTTTACATTTGGACATAAAGTGTGCATATCTTTATGCACCACTAAATGAATTGATTTACATTGAGCAGCCTGAAGGATTCCTTGGGAGAGGTAAAGAATCTTATGTAATGAAATTGGTTAAAGCCCATTATGGGCTTCATCAAGCAGGTAGAGAATGGTTTTTAGAATTGGACGGTACGTTCAAAGAATTGAGTTTAATAAAAATGGGTAGTTGTAACTGCTTATACATGTATAAATTTAAAGTAATTCTACTAGTATATGTAGATGATTTTGCAATCTTTGCTGAAAATAACAAAATTTTAAATGAAGTGGTAAATCTCATTATATCAAAATTTGAAATTAAAATTCTAGGAAAAATTAAAAACTTTTTGGGTGTTGAATTTGAAGAAGTAAATGGATGGGTTCTTATGCACCAACAAAAATATATTGAAAAATTAACAGAAGTTTTTAAAGATATCCCCAGGGTTAAATGCAAATTACCGCTTTCCCCGGGTGCAATGATAAATAAAACTTCTGAAGCAGTAAACATTGATGTTCCTTATCGAGAATTTGTTGGCTGCCTCTTGTACCTTGCTTCAAGAACCTGACCTGATATTCAATACTCTGTAATAGCTCTGTCCCAATTTTCAAGTGCACCCTCGTGGACACATTGGAAATACTTGTGTCAAATTTTCCAATGTGTAGTTAATACTAAACATTTTTCAATAAATTTATCTAGAATTTCAAACAATCATTTATAAAAGTGTATTCAGATGCCAGTTGGGCTTCAGACTTAATCAGCAAAAAGTTAATTAGTGGTTATGTTCTCCTGCTTGATGAAGTACCAGTCATTTGGAATTCGTCCAAACAAAAATGCACTGCCCTATCTAGTAGGGAGGCAGAATACATTGCTTTGTCAGATGCTATTAAAGAAATGTGTTGGTTACTAAGAATATTGGATGAATTAAAAGTCTTAAATTTAAAAATGGAAAAACCACTTGTTTACTGTGACAACCAAAGTACTCTGTTTTTTTCAAAAAATAATGTAGAAAATTCAAGAACAAAATATATTGATACAAGGACTTTTTATGTGAAAGAAAATTTAGACAAATTTCAACTTAAACATGTGTCAGGAAAGGCCAATGTGGCTGACATTTTTACAAAGGCTTTGCCCTTTGATGCGTTTTCATTCTATTGTGAATGGTTATTTGGCTAATGCAGGGCCTGGGGAAAGGGGGGCATTTTGTTGGAGCTAAATAATTTTTATTAAACTAAATATATTTAACTGAATTCAAATTTAAGATGCTAAAAATTTATTTTGCCCAATTGTTTTCCCCTGGCCTTGCATCAGCCATCTATTTCATAAAGTTTTTTTTCATGTGCCAATTAGGCTTAAGTTTTGTTTATGTTATTCACCCATGGGTTAAACCTATCTTAATTGTATTAAAGTTCAACTAAAAGTAATTAATATCAGTTTAAAAATAAAATTCAAATGGTTTTAAACTTCTTCATAACCCTAAATAGTAGTATCTCTAATATGTTAAAAATGTAAACAAAATAAAACCCCTAATTCTCATTGAAAAAAAAAATAATTAAATAAATAAAATTGAAATAATATACTTTTTATTCATTGAAGACCCAAGACAACTTCAAAGTAAAATTTAAAAACCTAAGCTCAATATTTAATAAAGTTGTTGTGTTTAGTTGTTGACTACTGCTGCTGGATGGAAATAGCCTCTGAACTATGACCCAGTAGTTTAATGATGTCATGCTTCCTGAAAATTAAGGGTCTTCCTTTCGAAAAATAGATGCTTAGGTTCTCTAAAGAATCACGGGGGTAAGAGAATTAGTTCTGGCTAGGGTAGGACTTTTAACTAATGTTTAAACCATGGGTGAAGAGTGAAAAGCCTGAAGTGAAAGGCAATTTTCTGAGGTTGTTTTCAATATGCAAATTTATTGAACCCTTATTTTATGCAAATGTTGCATACTTTTTTTTCTGTAACTGTAAAATTAACCTGTTTTATATAGTATATAAAGTGTCTGCTTTATGAGAAAACACACAGGCCAGGCTGCTGATACAGCTAGAAGGTTGCCCTAGTCATGGGAAGGGCATGATGTATTTCTGCCAGATATTTTATAAAAGGCTTGCATTGGAACTGGAAATTTTTCCATTTAAATTTATTGCAGATGGCCTGGTTTATCTTAAAATCTGAAATTGTTTATAAATTTTTTTTTTGTTTTGTAAGTGTTCTTTTTGTGCAATGTTTAAATAAATTAGAGAAAATATAAAGTGTAGAAAAAGAGAAAATATAAAGTGTAGAAAAAGAGAGAAAATATAAAGTGTCGTCAATTTTTAAAGCCTTCACCTCTAGTGGTACAACTCAAACTGTGGGTCATTTTCATGACATACTTGGCATTTCATCCACGGACCCAACATCTTTATCCTTTCTCGCTGAATTTTATACTGATCAATAACAGGTGTACTGTTACATCTTTTAGTAAAAATGGCAAACTTTAAAGGGTTTGGGGAGGCCAAAGAATTAATTTTACATCTGCTAGCTTTTTACAAATGCTTATATACACAAAATTGCAAATAAATGACCTGGTGACATTTCATATTTTTTTTTCCTTTAATGAAAAGAGCAGTTGATTTTAAAGCATTTTTTCCTATAATTTCCAAAATTCGTGGATATTGAGAAGGCCTAAGAGATTAAACAATTTCATCCAAATTTCAGGTTTAATTTTACTATAAAAATCGCAACTATTGCACATGGTGACGTTTTCAAATTTTTTAAAAAAATTGTTTTTCGCACCACCCTAATACACACACACACACGCACGCACGCACGCACACGCAAACATATACATATATATATATATACTGCATAAAAAAAGTAGGACATTTGGATTTTTTTTAGAAAAATAAGGAACCTTTCATTTTTACTGTTTTTTTTTTTGTAAGCAACATTTTACAGATCATTTAATAAGAAAATATCAGTATCATAACCATGATATTCAAAAATAAAACATTAATGACAACAGAAATAATTTCTACCATTTGTGTAAAAAAAATAGAAGGACAGTAACCCAATGAATAAAATACAAGCGATGTTAGTAAGGAATACTCTTCCCATTAGATTTTATAATTTCGAATATTCTATTTGGCAGTGAATCGTACAAAGACTGGATGTCTGTTTGGCAAAAATGATCCCATGAGCTATTCAATGCTTCTCGAAGCTCAGTGATCGATTCAAACTGTTTTCCACCAGCATATACATGACGAACAAGCATTTCCCAGATTTTTTCTACTATGTTAAGATCAGGGCTTTTAGCTGGCCAGGGTAAGACCTGCACATTATTTGAAACGAACCAGTTTTTAACTCCATTAGCGGTGTGAATGGAGGCTCCGTCTTGTTGAAAGATCCACTCTTCTCCTCCTAATTCGGAGCTATAAGGAAGAAACTCAGAATTTAGCAGCTTAATATAGTCTGTATGCTTTTGCCTACCACTCAGAAAGACCGGACTTGCTCTTCCTCCATATCCAACTGCTAACCATACCATCAAACTTCCTCCCCTCATTTGTCGAGTTGAATAAAATTGTTCTTCATTCTTTAGACAATGCCAGTAGTACTGGTAACCATCTGGACCATCTAAATTGAATTTCTTCTCATCTGAAAATATCACAGAAGTCTATTCTGTAGTCCATGACATGTGTTCCTTAGCCCAAGATAAGTGGTTATCAGTGTGTTTGTTTCCACTTTGGATGATGCTTCCGCTTTTTGAAAATTAATTTTTTGGATCTTTTAATGTAGTTGTAAACTGTTTGCCTTCAGTAGCGGACTAACGGGAGGGCGGAGGGGGCGGTCTGCCCCGGGCCCCGACTGATAAGGGCCTCCGAAATGTTAGAAAATTTTAGATTCCAGTTTCACATTTTTGATTTTAAGTTCCACTCAGAAAAACTTCTTGTGACTATACATAAATGTGTCAGCTAGGTATGACTATATAGGGAGCCTCGGCCTAGGGGCCCCTACAAAGACGCCCATAAAGTGGGAGGTCAAGGTAGGTCACTTGTCTCCCCCCCTAGAGTTTTAGTGCATTATCTAGGATGTAAACAGAACTGCGCCAAAAAGCAAAATCAGAAAAGAAATTGTTACAAGTGTGAAATTTGCCCCTCTCTAGAAAATTTATTTAAAGGCCTTTTTTAAAAAAGACCTTTTTTATAATAAAAATATTGAGAAGCTACAAAAGTTTTGCATGATTCTTTTCATTCCATGGCAAAACTATTTCCACGATACTCAAAATCAATGACCGACGCAAACGTTTTAGAGAATTGTCCAAGATAAGCAAGAATTTTCTAGAAACACTTAACACCTTTCTACAATAGACAATTGTGTCATACATGATTGGGGTCCTACATGATTGTTATCATTACATGATTGTGTCATTACATTATTGGTTAGCTAGTGCCCTGTAGCAGCTACCACGTTTAATTTTAAGGTATGTGAATAAGGTTTTGGACTGTGGACACAAGCTTTACTGGCTTATTATAATGGAGTTCCGTATTAAATCCTGTCTCGTCCCGAATCAAACTGAGCATCTTCGATTCGTTATGTTCATGCTACGGATCACGAATGTGTGGATGTAGTGCATTCTTTTTTTACGGAACATCTTTTAAAATATCTTAGACAAATAATGTTGCTTTAGTAACTTAGTAGCAAAAACAGTTCATAAGACACCCCTCGAGAACGTGTCATAGAAATAGGGAAGCGTGGTGGGGTGAACGCCCGGGGTACCCAAAATCAGTACCCAAAATCAGGGTCTCAAAATCAATATAACTACTTTCCCCCCCCCCCCCTTTTTTTTTTGCGGGAATACGTCTTTAAATTTGCTTCCGCAGTGGGAGGCAATTCAGAAAACTGATGATAACAAAATCGGGGAATACAGTTTGATTTTGCTGATATGCTGTTTGATGCTGCAGTTATATATCTGTCATCTACATCCAATCGGTATAACTATTTGCCTTGTAAATTATGTTCATTTTTATTTATTTATTTTGGCGGGGGGGGGGGGGATCACTTAGGCTGGGGTCAAGGAAATTGTTCCAAGTGTCCAACTTGGGAATTTCTTCACTATTTTTTCTCCAATGTTATTATTATTATTATTATTATTATCATCAGTGTTTCTCCCAAGATGCTTGATTGATAATCCATTTAAGACTCATTGCAAGACCAAATCGGGCAAAAAAAGAAAAACAGCTTCCATCACCATTTCAGAATTTGATGATTTTTTTCTTGTGTCGCCTTACCCAAAGAAAGAAAAAGTCTGAAATTTTTTTGATTTACCTCTTTTAGTTTTAGAGTTATGGTGTGTGTGTGGGGTGGGGGGGTGGTGAAAGTACCCCACAGGAGTGATATATAAATCAGGGCCGTACCCAGAAAAAAAGGGGGGGCCAAACAGTGAAAAGGGCCAAATTTTTCATAAAAAGACTTAATATTATTTTGCTAACAAAATTTTACATTTCGGGGGGGGGGAGACCCTCTGCCCCCTCCCTGGGTACGGCCTTGCTAGAAATAATTTTGGCCATTTTTGCCCCTTTTTTGTCTCGACTGTGACTGGCTCTGAGGTGCTTCGGAGACTGAGGTGACTGGCTCTGAGGTGCTTCCAAGAAAAATCCCAAAAAGTATCTCCCTATTTGGGACATTCCACACGCATGGAGCATTCCGTCTTTACTTTTAGAAGTGTAATCGACTGCAGAAATACTACAGAAAATTAAACTAACCCTGCATGTATTACAAATAGTTTTTTTACAAGGGTACTCATAAGAATTACATTGCGCTGTATGGGGATCTCTGTAACTACTAAACCGATACGAAAACATTTTTCACTGATAGAAAGCTGCAACTGAGTATTGTGGGCTACCTTTCGTGCATGTAGCATAAATAGCTCTTTTACAGTGACATTCAAAAGAATTTTAGTACATTACGCTAAATGGACATCTCTAAAACTGCTGAACTGATTCTAAAGATTTTTCCACTAAAAGCTACACTATGAGCTAATAATACTATGAGCTATAAAAGCTAAAATTCATGTATATAGTATAATTTACTGAACACTCAAAATAACTTGTAAATAATGTCATACCTGCCTCCATCAGTGGCGTAGGAACTTTGTACAAGTAGGGGGAGCTGGGGCGCACATTGTGAGGTTATAAATTGGGCTACAATTACTGCACTTTTTGTGGCATTATTGACCAATTTTAACAGACAAATAACCTTTTCTAAAAAATCCGGAACACGATCTTAGAAATTATTTAATAAAAAATATTAATAATGAAATCGAGCTTTGATTCCTTTATATACCGTGTTTACTCGCGTAATAGTTGGACATTTTTTGCCAATTTTTCATTGTGAAAGTGTAGGTGCGACTATTACGCGGTATAATGCACTTCACTGTATCTATATATGTACTTCACTCTCTTATGCTAAAACAATACTGGTATCAGAAAAATACATTATAATTAAAGGTACGTAATTTTCGCTTTTACGAAATACGTGAATTTATGGGAAATTTTCTTATATTTGAGAATGGATGGGAAATATAATCAATTTGTGAATCAACACAAATTCATGTGAAAATTTCTTATTTTTGTCAATGGAATAAGAAAAAGAAGGAAAATTCCGAACGGTTAGGTCGACGGACGCTAACTGGGTTTGAACCAGACACCTTAAGTCTCCCAGTCGAGAGCGCATATGCGGTCAGCAACCAATGGCGTGAAATTAAGTCAAAGAATCTCTCAAAATTAAACGCAAGATTCAAAAAGCTTCATATCCTAGCTGGTGCCGAAATCAAGGAAATTAATAAACGAATTGGAAAATTTAAGTTACCCACTTGCTCACCATTTGTGGAACAAATTTGAAGGCTTAAAACACTTCTTGAACAACAAAGTCAGGGAATTTGGATCTAAACACAAACGCAATGCTAAAAACTGCATCTGAAAAAACTTCCAAAGAAATTCCCTTACATGTGAAATTAAACACAATAAATGAAACATATTATCTCATTGGTCAATTATTTTTCCCATCTGTGGCTGCAAGTATGACCACCTTAAACTATATTACGCTAAAGCTTTTCAAAATTCGTTTCCTTCCGATTACTTCCTCAAAATGAGTTCATTGGTGGGTACACCGACTTTCATTGCTTTATGTTTGTTCGTGTGATTATGGCAACGCTACTCTAGGATGATCTGCCAAGGATGGGAGTGCCTTGGTAGGAGGACTTTCTAAGGGGTTCTAATGCATATTCACGTAACATCTGGAGAAAACCTACCAAAACTGAAGACCGTTAGACCGACAGCCACGCGATGGGACCCGAATGCGGGACCTTCACACTTTGGCCGTCTATCATTTCCAGTGACATAACCACTGTGCCATGGTGTGGCCCTTCATTGCTTTATGCTGCAGTCAATGAACAGGAATAAAGATCCCAAAGTTAAAGATATATTGTAAGCTAATAAATACTCTTTCTAAGCGTTACTGAAACAGCTTTACAGAGCATTTGGAGCCTACTGATAGCTTAGACACAAATCGCTTTTTAGTAGTTGTCAGGTCGTCGTTACGGACTGAAAAACGACTCTAGAACAGTCAAATGTTTTGAAATTGCAACAATGCTTTTAATTAACATTGAATATAAATTTTAAGTGTATAAGAATTTCGAATTTTTATTTACGAAATTTAACTACCTCTAATTATAATAAAATTAAAAACTTACTAAATATTTACAGATTATGTGCTGCTTATGAATACTCTGTTCGTCAGTTGAACAAAAAATAAAGGCATTTTTCTTCTGATGATAATATTTTTATAGACATAAAATTCGCAAATAATCTTTGAGAAAATTTTGACAAAGAATTCTAATAACATAATTTATAATAAATCTCTTTACTGAAGGCATCAGTAGCGCTATAGTTGGGAAGAGTACAGCTGATAATTTTCTATTTTCTAAATGAAGATCAAATACGTGACTGCGACTTTTCTGCGGGGAAAATATTTTGATGAGTTTTTCTTCTTCAAACAGGGATGCGACCATCCTTTGGGCCCGGGTTCGACTCCCGGCTTTGGGTGTGGATGTAAAATTGTCCGTCCTTGTGCTGTAAATTGTACTTTGCAATAAAAAAAATGTTTGAACTTGTACTTCAGAACAACTGAGATGAAAGCCACATAAGTGCTATAGATCTCGAAAAACTGTGCCTTTCAAATTTCAGGGATGCGACTACTACGCGAGGGCGATAGTTATGCGAATAAACACGGTAATAGAAGTATATAAAAAGATCGTCAGCTCTTTAATGCAGTTCAAGCTATTTTTATAAAACAAGATATACTTAATACCTAACTTTAGCCCCACCATGGCCGAGTGGATAAGACACTCAAAATGGTAGACGGCTGAAATGTGAAGCCGTCATGTGGCTGTCGATCTAATGGTCTGGAGTTTTGGTCTGTTTTCTCCAGATGTAACGTGAATAAGTGTTAGAATCCCGTAGAAAGTCCTCCATCCAAGGCACAACCCATCCTAAGCAGATATCACTTGCGTAGCGTTGTCATAAACATCACACTTGATACATAATTTTAGTTAGTGTTTCCCCTATAGTAACTGAAGAATTAATAGTTCTAAAAACATGTCTTCCGTTCTCCATAAATATTTCGTCATGTATCGAATACAGGAATACATATTGTTATTGTGACCAAGTATATCGGATTTGTGTGCTTGGCTCGTCAGAAGTGCTTATAATTTAAAGAATATTGAAATTTGAAGAAAAACTGAAATATATAAAATGTGTGTAAACAACATAAATTGTATCTTACAACTAATCAAATAAAAGTTCCGGAAACTAAAAAGAAATTTACTAAAAATAGAAATAAGTTTACCTTGAGCATGAGTTTTTTTTATTTTATAAATGTTTAAATCAGTATTCAATCATTATTATTATTATTTGGTAATTGTCTAATCTAATGTGATTATCAAAAAATCTTTGGATTGCTACCTCAAATGGGGTTGCAAAAATAATAACCCTGGGGTTACAAGGTGGATTTAAACGGAATCGAAAGGTGCCGAAATATTTTTCCTCTAAAAACAGGTTTCCTTTGAATAAAAGTGTCTTCAGCAGAATGAACTATATCCTTTCAAAACAAATTTAAGGTTCAGTGGTTTAGGTATGTTTTAATATGCGAAGTGTAGATAGTTAAAAGTTTTAAATGTACGGAGTTATGTTATCATAATTCCTATATGCTTTGGGCAAGCCGGTACCAGCAAAATAAAATGAGTTTTAGTTTCACGCGAACTTATTTACTAATTTTCTACGAACCAGTCGAAGCAGACTATTTTTTGATTTTACGAAAATGTAAAAGTAAAGAAAAAAAAAGTTTAATAGATTTTTCCAGATTTTTTTTTCAGTTATGAATGTTAGCTTTAGTAATTTTCGGTTAAAAAATATAATCTTAAAAGAGGGGCCCCAGACTCAGAGACCGCCCCGGGCCTCACTTAGCGTTAGTCCGCCACTGTTTGCCTTGACACATAAGTAAGTCCTGCTTGAATTCGAGCCTTTGCAGTACTTCCATTGCACTTTTTAAGCTCGTGAGCAACTTTTCTTCCATCGCGAGGCGTTAACTTTTTAGGTCTGCCAGTCTTCTTTCTCTTTCCGTTTCTGTCTGGATTTCTGATAAAGTTAGAAACTGTATTGGGGCTGACATGCAGTATACGAGCAATCTCTCTAACATCTTTACCATCATTTTGATATATATATATATATTATCTTGAATTTTAGTGTACCTTGGACCAGTCCGAGGTATGTCCGAAATAGATCATTTTTGCCAAACAGACATCTAATCTTTGTTGGTTCACTGCCAAATAGAATATTCGAAATTATAAAATCTAATGGGAAAAGTATTCCTTACTAACATCGCTTGTATTTTATTCATTGGTTTACTGTCCTTCTACTTTTTTTACAGAGTTTCAAATGGTAGAAATTATTTCTGTTGTCATTAATGTTTTATTTTTGAATATCATGGTTATGATATTGATATTTTCTTATTAAATGATCTGTAAAATGCTGCTTACAAAAAAAAAAAAAAAAAAAAAAAAAAAAAATTCAGTAAAAATATAAGGTTCCTTATTTTCCTAAAAAAATCCTTCTAAAAAATGTCCTTCTACTTTTTTTACGCTGTGTATATACTATATATATATATATATATATATATATCAGTGGCGCACACAAGGGGAGGGGGTCCAGGGTGTCTGGACCCCCCATCGGCTTTGATTTTTTTTTTTTCGATTGATTATTACCCTATATCTATAGTAAATAAAATGATTCCAAAACAAGGTAGCAATAGTTTCAATTCTAATAAATAAAAAAAGAAATTTTTTTCTCGTTTTCCTCAACTTTTCAAAAACGAACTGAAAGCGAACATAAAACGCCATCTTGTTCTCATAACTGAACAACTATTACTTTCCTTCCTATTGTACTGTGTAGTGTATTCTTAGGGAACTGGATGGGACGAGTTTTGATGAATTCCATCTAATGAAAACGAGTTCTTTCATCACTGATTTTTGTCAATCTGGAACATCCCTAAAAGTTGGACCCCCCCAGCCAAAAATCCTGTGTGCGCACCTGATATATATATATAGAGAGAGATAGATATACTACTGAATACATTAAATTTCAAAATTTTTATTGTATAAATGGCATTTAATTATTATTATTAACGAGAATAACAACCATTAACATAATTAATTTTTTAATATAATTAACTTTTTATTTTAATATAATTAATACTTTTTAATATAATTAACTTTAATTATGAATTTAGTTTAATAAAAAATTACAATATACTGCATAATTAGTTTACATATTGTTCTCTTTCTTTTATGGATTAGTTTTTGACAGTTTAAACCAGTTTTTGACATTTGTCTTGTCAAAAAACAGTTTTTGACATCAAAAACGCAACCCTTATTTAAATAAGAGATAATTTCTTGGCTGTATAATAAAAGCAGGTCTGGTTGCACTAACTATTGAAATTAGATTAAATCAATACCTCAAAATAAAGAAGTACAGTAGAAACCGCATAAGTGCATATCGATGTGGCAACAAAATTATGTGCACTTATGCAGTTTGTGCACGTATGCAAGCTTTTTTAAATTAACATATGTAGAACAATTTCTCATTGAAAATCTGTGTATTTGATGTTAAATAGTATAAGTAGTATACTAAATATATGTATATGTATATCTGTATTTGCGTATCTGCATTTAAATGATCTGTATTGTCAATGTATTGAAAAACTGATCATCTGTATTGAAATTACATAACTAGTTTTGATTTGGAGATCGTGCGCTAGGATTCGCTACGTGGCACTGCTGTGAGCGGGTGGATTTTGGGGGAAATCAGGATTAAAATTGAAGGGTAGAAATTACTACCGAGCGTTCTCTTGAGATTTCTCAGATAAACTGCAATTTACTTCTTTTTGGCTTGTTTTTGGATGTGTGTGCACTTATGCAGTAAAAAATCCCATTAGAAAAACAATTTTTTAACTGTGAAAAATGTGCACTGTAGCGGTATGCACTTATGAGGTGTGTACTTATGCTGGTTAACATAACATTAGATGCATAGGAGAGAAATTCGGGGTTTTCCTATCTTGTGCACTTAGGGGGTTTATGCACTTAAGAGATGTGCACTTAAACAGTTTCGACTGTACATACATTATGGAATGAAAGGAATTATAACTTAACTCTGTGTTATTCATTAACTATTGAAATATGCAGGTAGGTTTTTGCCATTCATTTTTTATATTGTTTTAGAAACAAAGAAAATAAAATAATTTGAGAAATTCTATACACTAGAATCTCGCTACAACGATATCCTCTATAACGATAATTCTCTCTATTACGATATTTTTTCATAGTCCTGGCTGAATTCCCTTTAGATTAATGTAAAACAGTTTTCTGTATTATGATACCCTTTAAAACGATAATTCTCTCTACAACGATGGTAATAATTATCCCTTACATCACAATAATTCTCTCTACTACGATGTATTTTTTTTTCTACGTTGCATCAGAAGCCCAACTCATGCACAGACATTGAAAGCTACACAAAGAAAGTCGAGGTAAAATGTGGTTGGAACGGGTTGGACCACGCCTCTGCCAAAGAACGTCTTCTAAGTTTCGTTTTGCTGATGTAACACTATGGTAATGAGAAAGTGCATTTCTCGTAAGGTGGAAGGGCAGTTGGATGACACATCTTTGATTCCTATCCCCCTCTTTAAAAAATGGTCAAGGATTCCTTTCACCGGAACTGATATAGAAAACGATACGTTCTTTTGTCTGAACTTGAGTAAGAATTTTAACCTCCGATAAATCCTATCGAGGTCGATTATTACACGAGGATATTTTAAATCATTTATGAGTTTTGTTTACTTTGAAGTTTGTTTAGTGAAAATCGAAAGCAAATGGCTAAAAGAAAACAAATATCTATCGAAGTGAAATTCAACATCATAAAAGATTTTGATAAAGGCATGAAGCAAAATAAATAAGGATAAATTAATGGGTATGTATTTTCAATTAATATCTAATACATTTTAAAAAACGCTTTTGCGGCATTCAGGTATTATTTATTTAGACATTATATATTTGTTATTCAAATATGCTATAAATATTTATAAGCTATATCTCCGCTAGAATCCCTGGCGAGGCGGCAAGGGTATTTAACTAAAATTTGTGAGTGTTGTGAAAATTACTGAAAACTATAAACATGTTTTTCTCCTTTTATTTATTATATATTACTTGCGAGGGTGTGCTGAATGAAAACAGAACACTTTCTGGTGATACCGCAGGGTATGGGATATATGAAGAACAAAAATCAAAAATCTTTTCGTTCCAATATCGATTCTCTCTATAACGATAATTCTCTTTACAACGATATATTATTTTGACCCCCAAAATATCGTTATAGAGGGATTTCACTGTATAAAGTTATTGAGTTATTGCTAACATTTTCTATCATATTTAAATCACTGGAATTTATTTATTACTTTTTTTACAATAAATTTATAAATAAAAAATTACATTAATACAATTTCTTAAATTACAAAATAAGATGATAAACCTTTGTCTAAGACAATAAAAATTATTCGCATGCTTTGTTTTACTACACCCACTCAAAAAAGTATTTATGTAAAAGTCAAATTTCTCACTTCAGTTTAGTAAGTAATTAATTTCTGAAACTTGCACAACTCGAAATTAAAGTTATTATTATTTGTGGATATATTTTAATGGTATGTCACTTTTAAGTTTCTATTACTTATAATTTACCAAGCTAATAAATATTTATTCAAAAGAATACACAGTGAAAGATTTTAGAAGTTAATTTATTCATTCATTTATTTTTATTTATTTATTTTTTGGAGGGCAGTGCATAGTTCCCTTTGTGAGTTAAACCCTAATTTTATGTTTGTCTATGGTTTGAAGTTTGCATTTCTATATGTGCAATTTTCAAGTTCAAGTACCAAATATTTTAATTTTACCCATTTTGCCCGCCCAATAAACCACAGGTTTTTTCACCATAAACCCAGGGTTTTTTTAATAAAACCTGCCCGGGTTGGGCTTTTTACAAAAAACCCAGATTTTTTTACAACCCTGGATATATGTTAAAAATGTAGATTCAGTTAAATGATAGTATCTACATGACTTTTCATAATACTGCTGCATTTCTTGCCATTATTTTCCTTGTTATTGGTTGCATCTAAAAATACATTACCTTGCATTTTTTCAAATTTTCAAGGCAGCTAAGAGAAAAAGTTTGATTGCTTCACATTATTTTAAACTTAGAAACATCTAAGAAATACACCCCCCCCCCCTCTTTTTTTAAATGGAAAAATTATTTTTAAGAAGTTGTGTTACTGTAGCCAACAGGCTTGCTTAGGAACACCAGGATTACAGCTATGACTTCATTTTGCCTATGAAGCATAAATGTTGAAATTTTCAAATAATTTGGTAAAATTTTATCACTATCAACATAGTATTGACTGCTTCTCAAATTCTAATCAGTACTAAAACAAGCTTCATTACTACACCCACTCCTCCAATTATCAGTGTCACTACAAACAAAATTTAGAAAACATTATTCAACCCTTGTATCCATGAGGTAGGGTTGCTAAGTCTAAAAAAAAAAATCTTATTTAGGCCAGGCCAGGGTGACTAACCTGGCCTAAATAAGGGCTAGGCCTGGCCTAAATAAGGATGGCTATCAGTTAGTATTTTGTATTCTTAGTATGTTCTTTATGAAAATATTTAAATCAATTCCCTAAAATCTAAACTTGGACTCTTAATCGAGGTTCAGATAATCGATGTTCTACTGTATGTCTATTAAATTTAATGTCATTAATGTGTTCCTTTATTCTATCTTTTATTTTCCTTTTTGTGACACCTATGTAGTGGACGGGAAGGTTAGTCTTTATAAACAAAACTTATTTTATAAACACCAGCAGTTTCCAAAGGATTAATTTTATCTTTATCGGAGCGAATTCTTTTAAAAATATTACTACTAGATTTTATGGGGATTCTGAGATTCTTTTTACAGGCAAGGTTAGTAAATTTCTCGGCAAGATCGCGACAGTAAGGAATGGGATGAGTGAACGTAGGTTTTGCTTTTTGAGCATTGTTGATGAAGTTTAATTTTTTCTTCCTTTCTTTAATTAACCGGTTAATGATATTATTGGGGTAATTAGCATTTTGCCATTGTTGTCGTATAAATCGCTATTCTTCTCTGAGTAATTTATTGTTAGAACAGATATTTAGAAGATCTATTAACATAAGAGGGGATCATCGAAGTTTTATAGTTAGAGGTTGTTTTAGAAGAGAAGCTGACTATTTTATTGTTATTGGTAGGCTTTTGAAAGACAGTGGTTTCTATATTGTATAGAGTGGTTCTTATTATTTTAACGTCAAGAAAGTTTAAAATGTTGTGTTGTTCAACTTCGATAGTAAATTGTATATTTTTATCCAGAGAGTTTATTTCATGAAGTATATTATCTAGGCTATTGTTTTCCACTATTGCAAAAATGTCATCAACATAGCTAAACCAGTGTTTTAATGTGGGGGTGAAATTTCTTTAAAATTATTGTTTTAAGATTTCTCATTTTCCACTCCACTATCACTCCAGAGATCAGGGAGCCCATGGGTACTCCCTTATTTTGTCTATAAAATTCACTATTAAATTGAAAATATGAGTTATGGAGGATAAGAGCTAGAGCATTTTTAAGTGTTGTTTCAAGATTTCTCATTTTCCACTCTGCTATCACTCCAGAGATCGGGGAGCCATGGGTACTCCCTTATTTTGTCTATAAAATTCACTATTAAATTGAAAATATGAGTTATTGAGGATGAGAGCAAGAGCATTTTTAAGTGTTGTTTCAAGATTTCTCATTTTCTCAAGAGATTAGTATATTGTTTTGGAATTCTGAGGGACCACAAAATTTTATCGTTACTGAGAGATTTATCGTTGTAGTGAGGTTTTACTGTACTAGAGTTAACCTTTCACATAAACTAGGAAAAAATAATTGTAATAACCTAGTAATTTGATTAATTAAGAATCAAGTGTATTTTGATTCAGAAATCCCAACTGAAACATTTTTCCTAGACAAACATACAGCATAAACATGGCTGTCAACATTGGAGGAACAATTTGAAAGTATTTTGAGGAGCATTTTGAGTTTTTGTGGTACAGTTTAATAGTGTGATTAAAAATCACTATAAGGTATAACCACATAAAATTATTTTTCACATAAACTGAAAGTTTATAACTACAATTTAAGCTTAATGCAGTAATTATATTGCGGGGGGGGGGGGGGAGTTTTCACTTGCTTTATAATAATTTCTGCCCTTTAAATTAAATATTTTGGCAATTTAGTTTCCATTGTAATTTTTAAAAATAATTTATTCTTATTCTATTCTTTGAAAAAAAAACAATTTTTCAAAGGTTCTTAAGTTGTCCCACTGTGCCACTCAAAAGAGCACAAGGGGCAACTTATTCAATAAGTTCAGAAATGGCCATCAAGCATAACCAAGGAAAATGATCATCTTGAATATGGATCTGAAATTATCCATTTTAATTTGGCCTTTCACCTGTTTAGAATGTGTATATTTTGAACTAATGCTAGACTGTCAGAGCCCACTGCATGCAAATTAAAATTGGCTGTCCTTTTTTACTAACTTTTGCTTTAAATTTTTGTTGGCCGTAAATTTAGACATCCATATGCTGTACATCATATCTTGCCCCCACCTTCCCAATAGGATCAGCCCTGTGTATATAGGAACCTTAGTTCAGAATTCCCATTCTGTGTTCCCTGATGAGAGCATAGCTGCCTCTGCTCCCTGATCGATATATTGCATTGTGGCATGAAGCAAAAAGCAATTTTTGAAAGCAAAAATCACAATCATTCAGAGTTGAGAAGGGGAAGGCATATAATCGGGATTTTAAAGTACTTATAAACAAAAATCTCAAGAGGAGGAATCCAAATTTCTTTAAAATCATTATAGCTCCTAGATGTGAATTAATTGGTGGCCAGACAAAAGAACTGAGTTCCCATTATTCCTGAGTTCATTTATTGACATTTGACCATGAATCTTTAGTTGTATTGGAACCCATTTGGTGCTCCTGTAAAAGAATCATAAATGGTACAGTTCTTCATAGAAATATCACACATATCAATGCATATTTACAGCAGTTAAAAGCAGAGCACAAATGGACTGACAGACAAGCCAAAATTTTAAACACTTTTCAACTTTGTTGTTAAGTATTAAAAAGGGGAAAAAAAACCCCTCCTTAATGGGTTAATGAAAATTACCTTTTTTTGTGTTTTGATTTTCAGACAATTTTGTGTTTCAGGACCATGCATATCCTGCTGATGAGTTGATGCCACTCAGCTGTCGTGGACGTTACAGAGATGTGGAACCTAACCGTGGAGATGTGGATGATGCTCTTGGAAAGTGAGTAACTCCCCCTTTCACAATCTCAGTCCCCCTTTCACAACTTCACTATATTCCAGAGACATGTACATAGTTCTTGAACATTCCTGCATAATCCTGTCTATTCCAATTTGATCACCCTGTCTTGGAAATATTTTTCAAAGTTCTTATTTTTGTGAAAACTGTCAAGGTTCATATCTCAGAGAAACCTGGAAAACCCAAAGAATTGAAAATTAGCTCTTGAAACTCAGGGAAATCTCATGGAAAAATTGAATTAGGAATTAGCAGAGAAATATTGTAGAGAGGAATTGGAATTAGCAGAGAAAAATCGTAGAGAGGAATTGGAAAGGGAATTCGGAAGGCAAATATGGAATTAAATTTAGAAAAATTAAGGATTGAATAAGGGGTTTCCAATTCCCAGTCCACCATGGAAAATAATAATTCAAGAACCGCAGATTCAAGACCCGTAGAATTAAATTTAAAAAGGTTAATTCCCGAATTTAATCCCGATAAAACAGACATTAGCTTGTACTTAGTTTCATTTGACTGTCAGGATAAATGTGCAAAAATTCAAAAGGAAAATTCAGTTTCACACCTTGTAGGACTACTACCAGTAGATATAATTAGCATTATAGACAGAGAACCGGATGAGCTAGGGATGGACGCGAGACCATGTGAGACAAGAAAGGGCTCAAGTCTCGTCTCGTCCTTTCATATCGAAGTATCGTCTCGTGGTCTGGTCTCGTCTCACACCCAGAGGTCTCATCTCGTGCGAGACCCCGAGACCGGTCTCGCATATTGTCTCAGCAAAAATGTCTTTTTACTTCTTCGTTCTATAAAAAATGTAGAGACGTTTCACATTTATCGTGGTCGGGCATAGTCGTGTATTATCTAATGTCTTCATATTTACTTCTGGGTATGAAGCATGAAAAAGTAATTGCATGCAATGGAATCGCCTTGCAAATTACTTTAAGGTTGTTCTTTTAAGAAATCATTCAACTTTTGAACAGCTTTGTAAAGAATTGCTCATGCTAGATACTCAGAAAAATTTGAGAAAGCCTCTTCACAGGCACTATTGAATTCATATAAACGTTTACCCAATAAAAGTTTTGAAACATTCTCAAAAAATAAATAAATAAATAAAAAAAATCTTAAAATATACGATATTTTGCAATATTTCTCTACACAGAAGTGAATCGCCTCATTTTGAGAGGCGATTTTTCTGCTAAAGAATTTTTTCTGGTTACATTAAGACATATAAGTTTACTGTTAATATCAGTTCATACTACAGTTTATGAAGAAGTCATATTAATTTTTTTTAGTGTCTAACCTAACTGGTTTGTTTTTAAAGCTATTCAAAAAATTTTTAGAACTTATTTCTTCGAATCTGCCTCTACATAACTGTGCATAACTAACTGTCAACAATTCAAATTTGAAAACAGAATTTTTTAAATAAGTAATCTAATATGAATATACATTATAAATTAGATAAGAAAATACGTTAAATAAGCCAAAAAACAAAATATAAACACTTGGTTTATCAAAAATGACAATATTTATCATGAACTGTTTTCTGAGACTAATCACTGCTGAGCGCATAACGCTCTGAGCTGAGAGACAGAAGATGCCTGGTTCCAGTGGTGTATCTGGAGGGGGGCAAAAGACATTTTTTTGTCCCATTTTCTTATAAAATCACTTAAATTTACAAAACAAGTCAATTTTATAGTGTAATCTTAATTCTTGCACGCGTGTGTGTGTGTGTGTGTGGGGGGGAATGTGCCCCTTTGCCCCCCCCTTCTGGATCTGCCAATGTCTGGTTCAAAACCAGGTTGCATCCACAACCTAGCCATTCAGGATTTCCATGGTTTTCTCTGAAACTTAACGTAAATACAGGCTAGTACCCCTTAGAAAGACCGCTCCGGAAGGCACCCCCCCCCGGCTTGTGTTATCTATTTGACGTGGATTTATAAGGGGTTCTTGATGCAAAGCACACAAATCCGAAATACATGTTACACAAACAAACAAAAAAAACAGACTAATTACTAGAACTGGTATAAATGAAAATAAATTATTTTTAGCTGTTAAAATCTTACAACTAAGTCAAGGCAACCATCAAGTTAAAAAAAAGACAAAACTGGTTTTTGATACTTCAGTAAGCAGTAATGCATTCAGGATTTTAGTTTAGGGGGGGGGGGGAAGGGAAATATTGTTGAAAACGATTATAGTATCTTCGTTATTAAATGAAAACTCTTTTATAAAAGATAAAAATATTCTGTTTGACTGGCGGTGGAATACTATCTCACTATCAAGGTAACTTGATTATAGTGCCATAAATGATTATCTGCTGGTTTTTTCATCGACGTTATAACCTAGTTCAACTGCATATAATGTACTGTTTGAAAGTAATAATTTAATTAATTAATTATTTTGTAAAAATACTTTCAGAATATTTAAGACAATTTTTAAAAATAAAATATTTTAATTCATTAAGTGGAAATCTCTGTTTTTCATAGATTTTCAATTGGATATCTTAAACTTTAGGGGGGGGGGAGTTAGCCCATATAGCCTCCTCCATGGATTTGTCTATGTCCGTAAGGATTCTCAAACATTTTTACTCACTATCAAATTCTATTGAAGGGAAAATTTACAAAAAGGTCAATTCCATTAAAGGGGAGGGAGGGGGGTGTAGATCGTTGTCTATGTCCCTATTCTTTACCCATTTATCTAAAAATTTATTGATCACTTATCAAAATTGGTAGTACTAAAGGTCTGTATATATTATAAAATTATTACATTGTCATGTAACACATTAAAAATAATAACACATATGTAATAATCAAAAAGCAAGCATATGCGCTCCTACCAGCTTATCCAAACAAACAATGCAAGCAACAAGTTTATATACTATCTAGTTATCCAAACAACACATTTAAAATTTTTTAATTCATATGCTTTTACATATTTTTTTTTAACTTTCCTGAAAACGAAAAAAATCTTGCACTTTTTTTCGTGTCGGTGTCATTTATGTTCTGTTTCACAGTTCCAATCCCAAATGGATATGAGGAAATGAAGCTGAGGTCTGAAATAGCAGGAAATAGGTAAAACTATCCCCCCACTCCGCCTCCTTCTGGGAGGTCTATTTTAGTCAAAGACCATTCCGGATTCGGATGTAGGGAAGACGACATACAGCACAAAGAAAGAATGGTCCTCTAAATATTTTCCCAGGAAAAAAAAAAAAAAAAAAAAAAAAGTTGAGCTCTCATCTTATCTTTCTCCGAATATCCGACCTCCAAACAATTCTCCCCTCCCCCCAGCCAAAGTTCTGTGGGCCGAATTTCTAAAAAATGAGGAACTTCCTGTCCTCAGGGCATGCTCGTGCTTACCAGTGACTCTTTTTTCCCAGCAGGCATTCCCAGCTATTACACGGTTACGATTACACTAAGTCTGCTCACCCCCCTCTTCTACAAATTTGAACCCAGTATTTAACTGAATGCTAAGTGAAAATACTAGTGTTTCTATTTGGCATTCAGAGTGCGAAACATTTTAGTGTAAAAATGATTAAAAAAAAAAATCAAATACTAAAAAAAAAATTCACTTCATGAAAAGCTTGGGGGCAATGGGACTACTGTGCATACTGTGTACTAAAAAATCAGGTCACTGTCCATGGAAAATTATCTGAATGCCAACTTTGAATACAGATAAATACAAAATACATGATTGTATTTATCTGTATTCTTTGCACCCTTTCGGATGCCCACTCCTTCTTTACATTTTTTATTGCACATCCACCCCCTACTCATCTAAAAAAATAAACCCCTTAAATATTCTGTGCTTTTTTCCTGGTGTGCTTTATTCTGGTTCGCTTTTCTGACTAATCATGTAAACATATAATTTCACGAATATTTCAAAATATGAAAATACTGAAAAAGTAATTTTTTGTTCACCTCATGCTGGAAGCTAATTATTAATCTGTGCTAATTGCTGTGGGACAAAGTTTTTTGCAAAATACGGTCTTGTCGCCTTTAGAAAGATTTTGAAGTACCGACCATAACTGTTGGGATTAAAGTTTTAGAAATTTGAACTATACCTATATCTAAATGTTGATGCCGTAAAATAAATATTAATCATTACTTTTTTAAAATACAAATAAATCCCCAAATAAAACTAAACAAACTATCCCAGCCTTATTGATGGTATAGATAAAAAAAAATGGTACATTGCAGTTGTAAATTTTCTTTATAAAATGCAAAAACCCATAACTGATCGAGGAAAAAGAAAATACAACTCTAAAGAAATACACTTAAATATAATAAAAATATCTCGTTTATTATCATATATGACCATATCAAATTTATACACTCGTGCTAGAAATCATAAGTTTTTTTTTTTATCTTTTTGCATCCTCAAAATATTTCAACATTTTAACAAAATCTCGATTAGATTGCATTATAACAAATATCTCACTCAAATTTTACAAAATTTCAGTTAACCTCGGACATAGCCTTTATCCGATCATAGTAATCTCGTGACATGAGGTACGCTAGACCCTAAAATCTAATCTTTGAACATCCAACATTTTTACTCAACGATTTAAAATTATTAATCAGATTAGTACCTATTAAGCCCTTAATTAAACAACTTAAAACATATTACTCAAAATTTGCTATTACAAAAGCCTTTTAATACACTTAAGATTTAGCACACACTAAGCGCAACACCTCATGTCACAAACCAAAAAAAATATGTGGCTGACAAAGGAAAAAAAAAAAAAAAAAATTAGGTTAAAAAGAAAGTAGCATGCATAAAAAAAGGGGACTTATCCTAGGATCATGGTCGTAAGACGAGAGGGCCGTCTCCTATCTCATATCACTCTTTATGTAGGCAGACTCATCATACCGTCACAGCCAATCGACGCCATACCGAGACCAGAAATTGAAGAGAGAGAAGAGACAGAGGCAGTCACTTGCTCCGGTATTTATTGCCATCACCATACTTTCGTACTCAGACTGCTCTTGCTGTAGAGAAACATCGGCCATGGAGTAGATGTTTTAGTCAGCACCCTTTATTGACTTCGTAATTACGGTCTCAAAAATTACGTGGTAAAGTACGATGTGTGTATTTTATTAAACGTACATTATTTGTACTTCCATTTGAATTTAATATCTCCTTATAAAAAATTGCAACATGGAGAACACATCGTGAACAGCCGTAAAAATACTTGTTTCTTGAATCTGGCAACATCAAAGATGCGGGAACACATGTAGCTGCCGGGATCGCAACGGTTTTACTGACGGTTCCAAAAAAAAAAAAAAAAATGCTACCAAGTAGCGATTGTTGTAAATCAATAGAAAATTAGTAAAAGATTAGAAATGTTAAATTTTTTTTAATGTTAATATATTATTTAAGGGAACTAAAAGATCGTTATAAAAAAAATATTTGTCAGCCACTAAAAAAAAATTTGTCAGCCACAAAAACACAAAAATTATTAAATACAAAATTAATTATCAAAATCATTAAAAGTTTTCAACATTCGTATAACCCATCATGAAAGAACTATATCAGGTATTTCACTTAGAAAAATATGTATCTGTCATTTAGCGTGCAACTAACGAGAAGCACATGGATCTCTAAATTACAAATCCAACTTACACAAATCCCTCATAATGTCCCAACATACCCAAAAACTTAATTTCTCTGGGCAAAAATTATTTTAAATATAAACTTTTTAAATTATTTTCATTTTTCCAATTCAGAACTTTTAATAAAAGAAAAACCCGTTAATTTCCAACTTTGTCTGAAAGTTATTTATTCTTTACGACATAACATAACCTATTTTGTCTATTTTAACACGAGACTGCGAGATACCTGACCTGTGATATCTTGTGGTCTCGTCTTGCACCCTGTATTCTCGTCTCACACCCTGTGGTCTCATCTCAAGGTCTCGTCTTGTGGTCTCGCGTCCATCCCTATTTGAGGTAGCAGAAGATTATGACCACACAAAGCAGATGCTTTTAACCCAAATCTTTTAGGCAAAAATTTGTATCCAATCAGAAAAATCAAATGCTAACCTGGAAGGACTTTGCATTCGAGTTGCACAATTATTTGTGAGAATGGCTGGATGGTTTAGCAGTTGACAATTTCGGCACTCTTAAGGATCTTTTGGTTGCAGATCAAATAAAGAAAAGTGCAAAAATTGAAAAGTGTGAACACTTTATAGGTAAGTGGTCAGAAATAAAAACTGAATCCGAAATTGTAGAGTTGCTAGATGGATATGAAAGCATAAGAGCAACAGGCCCAAAATTAAAGGATACGAGGGATGGTAAGATACAAAGAATGCGATCGTTCGGGTACGAGAAGTCCCAGGAAAATAAGACAAAGTATTCCCCTCCTAATGGGTCGACAGCACATAGTTCGGTAAATCTAGATAAGGCTTTTGAGAGAAGGGTCACATTAAAGTGTTTCGGTTGTGGTTCAGAATCACATCTTCGCTCGTCCTACCCACGATTACAGAAAAAAGTGTCATCTAGTTCAGTAAATAATGTACAGAAATAGAAAAGCAGGATCTCTTAGAATCCTATACATTCCCAGGTACTGTAAATGGTCAGAGGATTGAAATCATAAGAGACAGTGGTGCAACATTAGATCTCATATCTAAAAAGTTGGTTAGCCCAGATGAATGTACAGGAGAACAAATTTGGATAAAACAACCGCTAAGTTTAGAATTAATTTGTTTATCACTGGCTCACGTGGAGATAGCTGTAGATTTTGGGAAAATTAACACTAAAACACTGCTGTATGTGGTAATCATTTGGACCAAAATCGGTATTTGTTTGAAAATAATACTGCCACAATGATAAAAGAACAGAATGGATGCAATTTTTTTTTTGGTTGAGCAATTAAATGCTGTCCAAATGCACTCCCATATGAGGAGCTTACAAAGCAAGGCCAAAACGGCTAAACGAGATTTGGAAACCGCAGGCGAGTTAAAGGTAGATAAGTGAGAAGAGCCGAAAGTAGCATTCCGATTGAAATGGAAGAACCTATTGAAATTCTGATTGAAACGGAAGAACCAATTGAAGTTCCGGTATTGAAAGCAGAAGCTCCAGAATTAGATCTATTAAAAATAGATAAAAAAAGGTTCTTGGAGGCACAGCAGAAGTGTGAGGAAGTAAGAAAATTAATTAGCTGAGTAAGCAAACCAGATGCAGAAAAGGCAGATAAAACGTACTCGCTTATCGATAGAATCTTGGTTAGAAATCGCAAAGTTTGTTTTGGAAATGTCACTAAATTGTTAGTACAGTGGCCACTGCTTAATTGGATCAACCGCTTTATCGAATCAAATCACAGAAAATGGAACAAAATCGCTCTTTTCGAAGACTCAATCAAAGCCGCTGCTTTTTCGAATCAGCCGCTATATTGGATCGAAAATTTATGACATGAACGTGAACCAATCAAGCAGCGGCCACTGTAATTTCTAAAGCATTGAGACATATGGTGAAAATGCTGTGTCTCGAAAGTACGTCAGTGTATTTAGGTGGAACTAAATTCAAAGATAAATTGGTTAGATATTTTTATTGGCCAAATTGCTATAAGGACATGGACAAATTTGTGCGTAGTTGTGACCAGTGTCAAAGAGCAGGGTGCCTGAATGAGAAGGAAAAGGCTCCCTTGAAATTGGTGGTGAAATTGGTTCCAGTGATTCAAGAGGTTTTTAGTAGGATTAATATTGATACTTGTGGTCCCCTACCTTTGACCACTGAGGTAAATCGTTATACTGACCACAATTTGCATGGCGTCAAGGTACCCAAAGGCTATACCGCTAGCAGATATTAGCTCAATTAAAATAACAGAAGCATTGTTAAATATTTTCAGTCGTACAGGATTTCCTCGCGAGGTGCAAAGCGACCTCAGAACGTCTTTCACTTTGGCCTTAACTACGAAGAGTTTTTGGATAAATTTGGCATTAAGGTACACTATAGTGCTGTACTTCATATCTGGAGTCATCCTGTAGAAAGGTTTCATCGAACTCTATAGCGACTTTTGAGAGAGCTATTCCTTGAATCAGTTACTGATTAGGATAAACATCTATCAGCTATTTTATTAGCCTTCCGTACTGTGGTACATAAAAGTACAGGTTATACACCATCTGAGTTATTGTATGGGAAAAACTTACGAACGCCTGAAACCTTGTTAATGGAACATTGGCTAGATCCTCCTCCAGAAGAGAAATGTGAGAAGGCGACTTAGTGACAGAATAAGTTTTTAATTTGATAAATCGCTTGAAAAAATATAGAAAATTAGCGATAATGAAAGTAGAAGAAATGCAAGGGAAATGAAAAGTATGGTACGATAAAAATGCTGTGAAAAGAATGTTCAAGGAAGGAGATTTGGTCTCAGTTTTGTCTATGACTAGACCAAATAAACTTTCAGTGCAATAGATAGGTCCTGGAACGATCCGGAATTAAAACATTGGAAACAAATTATGTAGTTGAAATTCCTGGTAAGAAAGATAGGACTCAAATATATTACATTAATATGCTCAAACCGTATCACACTAGGCCCGGACATATAAACTTGTTAAATCATGACGACAATTCTAAATTACAGGAAGATCAAAATTTGGATATTCCTTATTTGGAAAACAATCCTACGACTTTTGACTTTCAAGAACTAGTTAGAGATAGCGATCTAGAGAAAAAGTTAACAGTTGTTCAAATTAACCTATTAAAAGAAGTATTGGGTAGGTTTGCTTTATGTTTCTCTAATGATCCGGGTACTACCAAATTAGTAGAGCACAATATTACTTTAATCAGTGATAAACCGATAAGATCCAAATGCTAATCCCGCTTCCCAGAGATTAACCGAAATATTAAAATCAGAGGTCCAAAAGATGTTACGGTTAGGAATTATAGAAATAGGCGAGAGTGATTATACCTCACGATTAATCTTAGTAGAGGCCCCAGGGAAAAACCCCAGACCTTGTGTAGACTATAGAAGGCTGAATAAAATCATTAGGACTGAATATTTTCCACTTCCAAATATTGGGGAGCGTGTAAAAAAAAGTATCATTGGCTAAGTACATTATGGTATTAGATTTAGCTAAAGGATATTGGCAGATTCCTTTAAGTGAAAGAGCACAACTTTATCCTGCATTTTGTACTACCTTTGGAACGTTTTGATGTCTGAAAATGAGTTTTGGGTTGAAGAATGTGCCATTTTCTTCAGTAAACTTATGTCAGAAGTATTAAAACAAATGGAAGATTTCGCCGTTCCTTATTTAGATGATGTTGCAATATTTTCTGATACTTGAGAAGCCCATTTAAAACATAAGTTTAGTTCTAGATTGAATAAAAAAGGCAAACTTAAAAATCAAACCCACTAAATACAAATGTTCACAAAACAGTGTAAAATATTTATGCCATATTGTTGGGAATGGAGCACGTACTCTGGCTGAAGCAGAAACTGAAAGCATAAAAAGATTCCCGACATCACGGATCAAGATGCAAATCCGGGCGTTCTTAGGATTAGCCAGATATTACGGTCGCTACATAAATAATTTCTCAGTACTTGCAGCTCCTTTGATGGATGCGTTGAAGGGCAAAGCAAAGAAGGGTGAAATTTTTTGGACAGATGCATGCAAAAAGGTGTTTCGTGCATTGAAAAAGAGCCTCACGGATAGACCAGTGTTACATGCCCCAAATTTTAATCGTGAATTTATTTGCAAGCAGACGCCTCGAATTCGGGAATAGGAGTAGTGTTAAGCCAAGAGTCAGAAAACGGAGAACACCCAATTCTATACCTTAGCAAAAAGTTTTCGGAAGTGTAAAAACGCTACATCACAACTGAACGAGAATACACTAGTATCGTGTATGCAATTAAAAAATTACACTATTTAGATGGTCGGAAATTTATGATCATTATGGACCATAATCCTTTACGTCGGTTACGTACAGATGCTAGCTCAAATCCTCGATTAATGCATTGGGCTCTGGCTCTACAACCTTATGATTTCGAGATTAAACATAAATTGGGAGAGTATCACAAGAATGCTGACAGTCTCAGTTGAGCAGAAATTGAAACGAATCCCGCTACCGGTTAAGGCAAACTTAAGAATGACATAATTCTTGAGAGATAAGACTACAATATATGTTTTTCTCTGTTTTTAGTGAAGCTTGCATGTCTACTCTTTTTTTTTATGTATCATAATAAAGAAACGTAACATTATGTTTATTGTAATTTTGTAGTAGAGAATTTTGTGCATCTAAGTCAGAATGAAAAATGTAATTTCCAATTTTTTTTAGGAAACACAAATTTTGTGAATTGTATTTGTCTAAAATAAGAGCTCTTTTATGTTCTTGGCTTAGCAAGAGTAAAAAGAATAGATTTAAAGGATTTTGTGTTGCTGTATTTGTTAATACTCTGTTGAAATTGCATTGAGTAAGCTATGGAATTATTATGTATTTAAATGGAAACTGATTTATATCATTAATAAGTGTGTTGAATATTATCATGCATGAATTGGAATTCTCTCTAGTACTTTTCAGAAGGTCACAAGGTTAAAGATGCTAAATAAATATATTGGCTTTGTATGTGTGGTATTCAATAACTCTGAATTAAATAGTGTGACTCTAGAAGGAATTTTTCTAAGGAAAAATTCATTGGAAGAGGGAGGAGCTGTGAGGTTGCCCAAATAATTACGAATAATTATAACTTATGGAGATATATCTGTGACGCTCCCTTTTTCTTACCCTTATTACTTGAATCTCTCCTTCTAACCATTGATCTGGGCAGTATCGTAAAGTATTCGACAAGAAGCTATAGATCTTTGATAATGTGCAGTACTGATGTTATAGAATGCATAAATCCCTGAGTGTTTCAAGGGCTCTTCAGAATTTGACACTAGCGATTTGAGAATCTCATAACTTATGAACACTTATATAGAATGCATACTTTTCATGAAGCATCCCATGTGATTCAAGCATCCCATGTGATTGAAATCCACTTGAAATTCCAGCCCAGAGCTGAGATCAGGAGCTCAAGTCAGAAAAGAAATGAGTTTCAGGCAGTGACTAGTGCAGAGGTACTTTCCTCTGGTTTTGGGCTGGTACGGCCAAAAATTTTGCCTGAATCCACCATCTGACTGTTTAAGTTCCAAATCAAATTTTTTATGTGTTTTTGTGTCGTCTAATAAAGTGACTTGTGTGAGCAAAAGGGCTCATCTCTTTATTTAGCACGCCACAGTGTAATACATCCTGCTTCTCCTCTTTTAACCCCTTGCTTATGGCGCACGAACTCAATTCGGGCTGTGCAAATGCACCAGTTTTGGAATGTTTGACCTGAGTTAATTAACAAAATTACAGAAAAGAAAATTCCATTTTTGGCATGTTTTTCTAAATTATGTTCCACAGGCAAGGCATTAACACTTATTATCACTTGCTTTTTTAACTAAATCAACTATTTTATTTTCTCTGTTCATTTTAGTGTTAAAAAATAAACACTTATTCACTATATAACTTGTCAAAATGTATAGCATATGTAACACACACATTCAGTTAATAAACTAATGGTTTCAAAGGAATTAAATATTTTCGCTCTTATTAGAGTAATGAATTACATAAATTTATTCATCATAATTTATGTAGGTAGGTTAAAATATCAAAGCATTGAAATTTGATGGTAAATGTATATAAACAGTGAAGAATTATTATCACCATATATAGCAATTTTGTTTGAGAACAAAGGGCTCTTGATATCCACCCTTTGTTATCATTACGTTATACAAATAGTAATACAGTATTAAGACAAACACTTATTAATATGTTTTGACTAACCACCATAGCATATGTTTTACTAACCATTATGGTTGATTTTTGTCAAAATATGTTATGTGGAAGTTTGTCACATAGCAGTTTTTATTTGACAATATTCTGGGTGATACACATAGAATTTTTTTTTAAGAAACCACAGTTCCCGTGTCTTTTTATACAAAAATTTGGTTAGTAAATTAGTCATAATAATCAAAATGTCGAAATCTTCAAAACGTGCACATAGCAGATATTCATTTGACAACGATGATATATTTATGTAACACCTCTCTTTAATGTTCTGAGATTTGTGTTAGTTTGGCAAAAGATCACCATGATTATTTTAATGATGATAGTAATCATCCCAGATCTGACAGAGAATAAGGCTTATTTTCTTAAGTCACTAAATGTGAAAAATGTAATCTCAGTCTTTCGATTCTGTTTTCTTCATACCTGAGAATTATTTCAAGTTGATTAGTTTGAAGGTATCAAAAACACTTACAGATAAGTGCATACTTCATACCTGCTAACTTTTACAAATTATCTGTCAAAATATGGATTTTGGTGTTAATTTACTGATGTACGGATAGTATTAGTACTTTTACGGATTGTTTGGGCGATTTTCAGCATTATCAGTTTTTTTCTATTTAATCTTTTTTCATCTGTCTAGGGAATATATATTTTCTCTTCAGCATTCTTCAATTTAAAGCTAAAATGCTGTAAGAATAAAAACTGATTCCTATTTTAAATTTATTTTTTTAAACAACTATTCCCCTTCCCTCCCCCAAATCTAGGAATCCAGGAAAGGAAAAAAACTTTTTTGAGCTGAACAGGTTCAGTTATGAATAAAAATGATATACAAAAAATTAAAGAACATTTTAACAAGAAATAACCTTCATTTAACAAGTTATTAGTAACAAAAAAAAAAAAAAAAAAAGCCTAGCTTTACTGGTGTGAGATGGAATTTACTGAAATGTGAGTACAATTTTACTGATGTTAATTTTCTCAGGTTGGCATTTATGATATTTAAAGTTGGGGGAGAGGATTAATTTTTCGATCATGTTTATTTACAATGTTCTAATATTGATTTCTTTTACAGTTTTTCACTGACGCTTGTAGATACATTGGACACTCTAATAGTAAGTAAACATTTTTCTCTCTTCAGTTCTTTCTGCTAATACAGTAAAAGCTCAATTATCCGGCATCCAAGTAACCGGAAAGCTCAAGTAACCGGAAAAATTTCAGCTTCCCTCTTTTTCTTTTTTGTGTCTTCTCAAAAGATTGATTAGTACGGTGACCCCCCCTCTACAGCTGTCCAAAAAGTATGGTGGCAACAAATGCAAATTTCCAATTACCAGAGAATACTAATATTTTCATAAATTACAATGGTGTGCTTAAAAATACGAAAGAAAAACAGCCTAAATGATTACAAAAACACAACATTTCACTGTTGCGTCTGCAAGCACAGAAGGGACGACAAGCAGATAAAACCATGATCATACTGTTTATTACTATAGCAATATGTTTACATTATTCTCAAAAAGTTCTTATATTTTTTTTTATGATTAACACAGAACTATGATATGTTTCATCTTTTGCACTAAAATAATCACATAGCAAAAATGCTGATTGCAAATTATTTAAATGTGGTGATTCCTGACCTACTTTCCGGCTTAGGCATTCCAATGATTTGACTATATTATCTCTGAACAGAAACTCAAGAGGAAGGGAGGGGGACAGGAAATAACACTCGGTTTATTATTATTATTTTATCACTCTCTTAGTGTAAAGCTTTTAAGCTTTGAAAATCGGCAGGTGTTATTACTTTAATTTATTATTAATCTTCCCAAGGATGCAAAGACATATTATAATAAAAGTCTTGTAACATCTTTGCAATGTAAACATGCATTAGCATAAATTCAATTAAAACTTTGTTACAAAACTGCATAAATAAAAATTGAGCAGTGTGCACACGCATAATGCCCCCTCCTCTCCCCCTCTGGTTTTGCCGACGAATGTTTCTTTCTTTTTAGAAGTTCAACTATCCGGAATTTTTACTTATCCGGCATTCGACGCTTCCCGTGCTTTCCGGATAGTCGAGCTTTTACTGTATTTAAATATGCAATACATTTTGTAGCCTAAACATATGCAATTTGTACTCCATAGAAAAATAGAAATCTTAGGAAAATTTATAACTTAATATCTTGCTCAGTGTGTGTGTGTGTGTGTGCACGTGTTTGGTAAGATATTTAACACCTTGTTTTTTTTTAACTATTCCAAAAAGGAGGCGGTGCTATGTTCAATGTATATCTTTATATACACTGCGTGATATTGAAAATGCAACACCAAGAAGAAGTGGTCAGAAAATTATGCAAATTTCAGGGTAAATGCACCTTGCTGAGTTATGTTAATGTTTTAAATTGGCAACTCGCCAGTGCAAAAAGATATACAAGAAGGAAATGGTAGAACGGACAATTTTTGTTAAAGTATTGCTGCTAGAGAAATTGTCGTAGAAATTTTATTCTTGTCTCAGAGGACACGTGCAACCAGAGAATGCCAGGCCACCACCAACAGAGGCAGTTCCAGGAGACCGATGATTTTACGAGGGACATGGTGATCAGACTGAGAAGGGCAGGTTGGTCCATTCGGTAAATCTCGGCAGACACACACCTGGATGTGTCTACTCTACACTGGCTGGGGAAAAGATGGTTGGAACAAGGAAACAGGGCATGTTTAAGGGGTGCTGGTGCAGCCAGAGTTGTGGTGTTGTCACTATATTATCACTTTTCTTTGGTTAATAATTAATTTACCTCTACCCAGAACATTTTAGTAATTTAAGATCTTTCTAGTTTAAAAATTTAAATAACCACTGTGTAATTTCTTACTTTTGGGGGGCTGTTAATTATTTATTTTGTTTTGGCAGTGTAAAGTTTTCTCTTTTGTTTATTTTTTTTTTTGTGATTAAATTTTCTCTTTACCGGCCGTTTTTTGCCTTCTTGGTGTTTAAAATTAATGTTCACCTTTTAATTGCCGTTCTGTGGGTAATCAGCACCTTAAAATATAGTGGCTATACTTCATACCTCCCTTTTCATTATGGTTGTTTTGATGGGATTTTTTTTAATTTTAAATTAATTTTCGTAACTTCCCGTAATCCTGCCTTTTCCTTTTTTTTTATTACTTTATTTCTCCGGTTCGGTTAGGCGTCTCCCTGTGAATTTTCAATAATTTTTTCATCTTTTAAGTTTGGCTTATGATTTCACGATATTGCATCATATGGCCTGCCGGTTGCATCAGATCTCGGAGATGACGCTAATGTTTCCTGTGCTTTTCCACCGAAATTTGTTCGAGAACATTCCGTCTTCTTCAACCACATGGGACTGTTGCTGGGGCGATTCACAGGAGTCAAAGATTGAATGACAGACGCTGAGGAGAGCGGTGCTGACGTGGGCGTGCTTCTGCGCCATTTTTTTTTCTTCCCCCCCCCTTTTTTTTAAATGTACCACCCCTTTTTCTTTTTACTTTTGTTAAGGTGTCATTTTGTTTTTTCCTTTTTTGAGCCTATTTTTTTAGTTTAAATTTTTTTTTTTTTTTTACCATCGGTCATCCTGTAAAAATATAAAAAAATAAAAATGTGGGATTGTAAATGTGGGAGTGTAAATTGTGAATTTCAAGCAAAACATGATTTTCAACTAAATTAAACTTTTTGGTTTGCAACCATGGGTACCCAGGGGTTTTAAATTTTTTTTTTTACCAACATATATGAGTGCTACCTGATCTCTTTTGCAGCACTGGAGCAGGTGTTATTTTGATCAAAATCTTTTGTAATTGATTTAATTAAGCTGTGTGTTGTGCCCTAGATATGAATGTAAATTTCACCTTTTATTTCACGGTTAATTGTTAATTGCTGCTGAGACTTGCTTTTAATTGTTCTTAAGCAACAAGTTACCAAAATCCCGGCCGTCTTCTTCAACCACATGGGACTGTCGCTGGGGCGATTCACAGGAGTCAAAGATTTAATGACAGACGCTGAGGAGAGCGGTGCTGACGTGGGCGTGCTTCTGCGCCATTTTTTTTTCTTCCCCCCCCCTTTTTTTTAAATGTACCACCCCTTTTTCTTTTTACTTTTGTTAAGGTGTCATTTTGTTTTTTCCTTTTTTGAGCCTATTTTTTTAGTTTAAATTTTTTTTTTTTTTTTACCATCGGTCATCCTGTAAAAATATAAAAAAATAAAAATGTGGGATTGTAAATGTGGGAGTGTAAATTGTGAATTTCAAGCAAAACATGATTTTCAACTAAATTAAACTTTTTGGTTTGCAACCATGGGTACCCAGGGGTTTTAAATTTTTTTTTTTACCAACATATATGAGTGCTACCTGATCTCTTTTGCAGCACTGGAGCAGGTGTTATTTTGATCAAAATCTTTTGTAATTGATTTAATTAAGCTGTGTGTTGTGCCCTAGATATGAATGTAAATTTCACCTTTTATTTCACGGTTAATTGTTAATTGCTGCTGAGACTTGCTTTTAATTGTTAAAGTGTTCATTGTGCTGCATATTATGTTTAAATATTTTTTTTCATGATCTAATATGTTAATTGGTTAAATAAAATGTTTCAATCCCATCTTTTGGTTCTCTTTACTTTGACAACGATCTACACTAAGGGCGGCAAGAAAAAAGCTGGGTTATTTTCATCATTCAAAACAACGCAAAACTGGTTGGTTCTTTTTTAACTGTGAATTTTAATTGTGGTGTTCCAAATAGGAACAACACCACAGAGTGACGTCAGCACACGTGGATCAATGCATCCACCGACAAGCGGTGGTGGCCCCGTAAGCTACTTCAACCTCCATTCTGTGACATGTTCAAGACACCTTGGATGTTCTTATATCTACCACAACCATTTCCCGTCGATTGGTTGCTAGTGCATTGCACTCATAGCATCCGTTAAGAAGATTGCCATTGGCTCTACAACATAGATGCCAATGACTGCAATGGTGCCAGACTAAAGCGATGTGGACGACAGAATGGCACATGGTCGTGTTCTCAGATGAGTCATGCTTTGGTTTCTCCAGTGATAGTCACCACGTATGAGTGTGGTGTTGATGTGGAAACAGGTCCAATTCGGCAGCAATTGTAGAGTGCCCCCCCGCATGACAACATGGCATTATGGTTTGGGAAGCAATTGTGTGTGACTCCAGGTCACCTCTAGTTCGTATTCATTGCACTATGACGGCTCAATGATATGTGGATGATGTGCTGCGGCTGGTGACACTCCCCTACCTTCAAACGATTCCCAATGCCCTGCATCAGCAGGATAACACTTGACCGCACACTGCTAGCATCAGCTAATGTGTTCTGCAAGGTGTAAAGACACTTCCCTGGCCACCATACTCTCCTGATCTGTCGCCAATCGAACACATTTGGGATATGATTGGACGCCATTTGCAGACCCTGCCCACTAGCCCATTCAGAGGATGAATTGTGGCAAATGGTTGACAGAGAATGGAGAAACATTCCTCAGGACGTCATCCATACTCTCATGTACTCAGTACCTAGATGTGTTGCTTCGTGTATCGCCATCCATGGTGGTCCGACAACCTACTAAGACAACGCTGCTCTCCCTCTGTATTATGCATAACATTTTGAAATAAAGATCACTTATTGTTCACTACTGTCTCTCTGCTTGCCGAGTTTCAACACTTTCTGGCCATTCCTTATGGGTGTTGCATTTTCAATGTCGGGCAGTATATGTTAATGAATGCTGGCATGTATGTACAGCTGCAAAAAAAAAAAAAAAAAAAAAAAAAAAGCCCCACCCACTTGTTCTTTATTTGGCCGTTGTTTGTCTTACAACAGTTCATTCGTTTGCAAATAACGTATACTTTAATTTTTTAGTGATTTAATTTGCATAAAGGGCCATCTTCACTGTCAAAGGGCCATCAAATTCTGCATGAACTTCATTTTTATCAATGGCAACATCCTATTTTGACTTCATTAAACAAAAGAAAGCCTTCAAATTAACCTAAATATAAATTTTCACCGATTTTCTATGATAATTTCTGGAGGTATTGTGAATTCTTTTTTTGTGCAATTTTAAGGGGTTTTCACCAAATTGAAAACCACTATGTTTAGGTAGGTTCTGAATTTTTCACCTTTCATTAATTTCGCTCATGATAGTATAAAGAAATAAATATCATTTACAAGGAAAATAATGTTCTAGTCTTGAAGTTTTTTGTACAAAGATATCAGGTGTGGAAATTAGAACATTTAGTCTGTAGTCCAAGGACCAGTGACACCATAATTTCTTTGGTCTGTATACATGATTTTAGTAAAAATGTAAAACAGCTTCTTCCAATTTTGAAAATCTTTCATTTTGAAATTGTTATTCAGTATTTGAAGCATAGGTGGCTGGTGCACCAAAAAAGTGGGGGGGGGGGCAAAAGAGATGAGAGTATGTTAGTTGAGGGCACCCCTAAAGCTGAAAAATCGCCCTATTATAATTGAATTTTAATGTCATTATTGATTAAATGACCTTCCCTAAAAGAACCGGGATCAAAAATCAGAACGCATGCCCACTGAAGACTCCCTCCTTCCAATTCAAAGTAGAGACCTGCACAGGCTGGGCCGAGTATGTGATTTATAAATCTGTTGTTAACAGGCCAGGCCAGACTCTTGTTTAGTGTTAATTTTTTTCGCCTTCCTGCAACCTGCAAAAAAGTTAATATTAATAACTTCTTAATATAAAATGTCTGAAAAATATTTATTTATCGATCTATTTGGTCATCTTTATATATTTTCTAATTTCTGGAATTTTCGAATTTTTACTCCTCAACTATGCAACATACAAATGTGTAAGGGCCGGGCCGTAATGTTTGTTTCAAATGTGTTACGGGCCCGGGCTGGGCCTGCAAATTCAAGAATCGTCGGGCTCAGTCCGGGCCGGGACTCAGAATTAGAGACCTGCACGGGCTTGAAAATAAAGTTCCATTTCAATTCTTATGAAATAATAATATGAGAAGAATATAAAACACTTACTTGTTAAGTAAATCTTTCTTTCTTTAAATTCTTGAATCGATCAATGATGTTACAAAATGACAAACTTCCAAACACGGAGAGCGAGGAGGTCACGAATAAATTCATTTATTTGATCTTACATTAATCCTATCCTAATAAATTATTTGATATTATATTATGCAATATACATCCGTGCTATAAATTAGAAGAAATACAGCCTGCGATTTTTGTTTTTCGTAAACTCCTCTATTACCTTAGTAAAGTCAATGTTTATAGTATTTTCGATTTTCAAAACAGCTAGTGCAGAAAGCCTCTCTTGACACATACTATTTCTAAGGTATGATTTTAAAGATCTTAAGCATGAAAAACTTCTCTCACATGATGCAGTTGAAACAGATATCACAAGGAAAATTTGGATTAGTTTTGTCAAATATGGAAATTATATCACAGAGTTCCTTTTCAACAAGAAAATTGCCTCTTTTCCTCAGTTCTGTTATCTCCGTGGATATTTCTGGCAAAGAGTCGATGTAGTTTTTGCACATTTTCTGAAAAACTTGCATTTCTCCCTTTAATTTTTCCATATCAAGATCACATATTTCAGAGACCTTTTGAATTGATTTAATATTTATAATCTTTGATGGATCAGAACATATTACATCTTTTAGAGATTGAAATATATCCAACTCATTTTCTTTGAACCTTTCGCTTATTGTGTTTAAAGCAGCATCTATAATTGGGAAAGCAATTTCCGTTCGATAGAACGATTTAACATCTTGTGACATGCTGAAGAAACCACCTCCAATTTTCGAAGGCACTTTTCTAGAGCGTGGAAGTTTTGGAGAAGGGAACGATTATCCTTCACAAATATAGTTAACATATTTCCACAACTTTTCGAAAAAATCTTCATTTCTGAATTCTTGCAAGCATTCCTTTGTTGCATTAACAAACTCTTTAAGTGTTGATAAAATTAGAGATTTTGATTGCAAAGCTTTTGAAAGTGTTATCTGTAGCTTTCAAAACTCTTTGGGTCAGAAGTAAGCAGAAAATGAATTGGAAACTTTCGATATTATTTAGCAAAGCTTCAGCTTGCGATCCATTTTTAGGGTCAGTTTCTGAGATTTCTTGAAGAGTATTTCATCAAAATTCTGCAAGAAGGTGTTGCAAGCTTCTACACGAAAACTCCATCTTGTATCACTTAATGACTTAAGTGACTTGTTGCCTCCCAAAAAGTCTTTATTTTTCAAATTTTCTTTTTATAAAGAAGTTCGTTTCGCCAAAGCAGTAAAAAAGTTGTGCAGTTCCTTTAAAATGCTCTTAGAATTTCTAATTTGTGTTTGTTTGCTACATGCGTCAACATTGCACAGATTCAAGATATGGGCATAACAATGCACATAGAAAGCTAGAGGATTTTCTTGAAGAATTCTCGCTGCTATTTTTTTTTGTTGCTTCCCTTCATATTTGCTGCACCATTGTAGCATTGAGCACAGATTTTTGAAGGAGGAAATTGAAATTTTTCCAAAATATTTTTTATCAAAATGGCTAGAGTTTCTTCTTTAGTATTGCCTGTTTTGAAAAACCTCAAAAATCTTTCATGCATGCTGAAATTTTCTGGTCTGACATAGCGAATTATGATTCTAACTTGTTCGTTGTGTGCTATTTTGGCTGTTTCGTCTACAAGTATTGAATAACAATCCGAGTGAATTGCTTCACTAGCTGTCGCTTCGCAGACTTGTTAGCTCATGAGCTCTAAAACTTTGTTTTGGATTTCCTTAGTGATGTAAGAAAAATACTTTGATTTTTCTATAAAGAATTTTTTTATCAAACCGTTGTCTTTTGAGCGAAGATTTAATAGCTCCAAAAAAGTTCCTCTGTTGTTTGACTGCTCCTTTTCGTCTTGTTCTCTTAACACAATGCCTTGTCGAGCACAGAATAACAAAGTTTCTCGACTGAAGGTATTTTTTGTTTTCTTCAATTTCGGATGTTCTTTGGGAAATTAATTGAACTGCAACACTCCCTTTTTTTATTGAAGATTCGTATGCTTTAAGTCTTTCAGTTGAGGATTTGTGTACTTCAGTAATTTCATGACTTTTGAATTTCTCAACCCCTTTCTTCCAGTTTTGAAATCCTATTTCGGTGAATGTTTTTTCTGAACAACCTAGAACTTCATTTTTAAATAGCCGACATGTGAAGCAAAATGCTCTTCTTTTCTCCATAGTACTCTAACCACGCGATTTGGTCGTACCAATTTTTTAAAAATTTCCTCCCTTTATGTATCGGACATTCAAAGTCTAGAGGCTGATGTAGGCCTTCGTTTATTTCATTTTTCCTGTATTTATGATGATCTGAAGTTAAAGTGTCTCCAGTTATCTTCAGTTCTGAATCCAAGTTATTTGCACTGAGACTTGATGTTTGTAAATGGTCAGGCTGTGTTTCCTTGAAATTTAAACCATCACATTTTTCATTTTCTTTTAAATTGCTAAGCATATTTTGACCTGCATTTTCCGTAACTGGAATCTTACAGAAACATCATGTGATGGTCGGTTGGGTTTTAAGCCGCTTTGCTTTTAACATTTCAAAAACAAATATGAATATGGAACAGATAAAGATCCGGAATCAGAAAACCTCAGGCAGCATGTGCACAGTCAACCTACTGCTTCGAATTAGCAAATGGAAATGAAATGTTCACGAGATCGTTACATCTGGGCAGGGCCGATTCTAGAAAATATAGTTCCTTTCTGGTAATTTCTAATTCACCCCCCCCCCCCCTCCACACACACATAATCACACACAATCTCTCACAATTAAATCCCTTTCTAAATGTTCAGATAAATATGTATTACTTTCTTTTTCTTAAATGTAATCTTAAAAGATACTATAGAAAAGTCGTTTATAATGCCTTCCATGAATTGTATTCATGGGTGCTCAGTTTAACTCTTTAGCTCCCAAAGAGACTCTCATAGCTGTTGGTTCCCATTGAAATGGCAGAAAATGGCCTGTCCGCCCTTTTCCCATGTAACCTCCTTTTTTAAGTAGCATGAGAGGCTTCCTGTTATGATAATACGAAGATGGTCTATTGTATCTACTCCAGGAAGGTAGCAATGACAACATTTTAAAGTAACTTTACGCTTCTCTCTCGCTTGACCGGAAATTCGCCCAACGCTTAAACCCACTTAAACCCAATTCATCAAAAATCGTCCACCTCATTCTTCAAGCTTGTTAAAGGCCTCTGTCCATATCATCGAGTGGTTCCCGCCATTACAATGTATTTGAATGGGGATATTTGGCCACGCTTTCCACTGGGCAACAGTGAACTGCCCTCCACTGAACAATAGATGGGGGAGGTGTGAAACCGCAATATTATTCAAGGTCCCCAATTACCTTTTGTCAATTTAATACCGGAGTATCTCCCTCTTTCTCTGCGGTCGGTAAAATTTATTGCTTACAAGTGAGAATTGGCCGCCCCTAATGGCCCCTACTGGTACCAGCAGGCAGTTCCCACTCAATGTGGAAAGTGGTCTTAATCCAGACACACCTGTAAGGGGGGAAGGAATTCCTAGAAGGCTACACTCCATTTTTATGGGAATGAAGGCCCTTGAACAGTTGGAGGTGATAAAGAATAATTTTCCCTCCTTTTATCCAAATAAAGGAAAAGGAATGCACATTGCTGCTATTGTCAAGAACTATTTTCTTCCCATCACAATTACTGTGACTTGTTTAGAGAAAACGCATCGAATTTATCTCGCCAAAAAAACGTTAAATGCCGGAAATCTAACTTTCTTGATGGGATTTTTTAACATTACAAGTATAGGAAGATATTTTTAACCAATAGAAAATGACATTATAGCTGGAAAAATGGTTAATACGGGTAACGTTAAACCGGGGTTTCACTGTATATATATATATATATGTAATGTATAAAAAGGTAATTTGGGTTTTACTAGTTTGGGTATTGTTCAAACCGGTACTTTCACTGTAAGTTTTACTTTCCTGTCATACTTGCCACGCGCGCTCTGGAGCTATGTTTTATTTATTTTGTTATTTGTCAAACATCAGGCCGTCGATTCTGAATTCTTTAGATGTACACGTGTCCCCACGCCCTTGTGTTCCCGGATGCGGGTCATGTTGGTAAATGTGTGTGGTTCGATCAGAGATAAGAGAGAGGAGGAGTTGTGTCTTCGCAGACCACGTGGTGTGGTAAGCGTAAATACTCCCGCACATCGAAAATCGGGGGACTTCTGCCACTGGAACTGCTTCGTGAGTCCACGCTGATTCTTGTACCCGTCTCCCCTCCCCTCTTCTCATTCTAAATTGTAACTTAATTGTAATGTTCAATAAACCATATTACCTGCCTTAACTCTGAAGCTTACTTGAAATATCTGACGTCTCATATATATATATATATATATATATATATATATATATATATATATATATATATATATATACCGTAGAAGATCTTTATAATGCAAACTCCGAAATGTAAGCTTTTGCATTATATAAAATTTTGCATTATATGGATCATTCACTTATATCATTAAACTTCCCTAGTAAACATATCAAAATATAGCTGGAATACATAAATATAATGTTTAAAAATAATTTTTAAATACAATAGTACTACTTTAAAAAACAAAAAAATGCAATTTATTTATTTACAGAAAAAATAAATAAATTGAAATTACTAAAAGCATTAAAGTTTATTTGTTAAACAATATATTAATTTTAATTTGTTTTACAATTTACAATCTCTCAACAAATAACTTTTTTTGCAGCTTTTGAACAGGTAATAATTTTACTTCAGTTACACAGTCTTATGTTTCTAGGAATTTAAAATATTGATCTCTTACGGAAATTTCTTCAGATTCTGAAAGTTTTTCAACTTTCTCTCAAATTATTCTATCAAGCAAATCTCAGATGGAGGCTGGATTAATAGAGAGGTAGAATGTGGCAGAATTTTCTTTAAAAACATTCAAACTTTCAAAATAAAATTAATTTTGGAAGAAGAGAAACATAAATTACCCAGTTTAGAATGCACATTATAGGGGAGAGAAATGATTATGATTATGTGTAGCAACCAAGGCCAAACTCAGGGGGGGGGGTGGACCAGGGGGTTTGGTCCCCCCCTGAAATTTATAATTTTGTTAACAAAATAATAATGATGAAGTCTTTCTTATGAAAAATTCAGCCTTTTCACCATTTGGTCCCCCTCCGAAATTGTTGCACCCCCCCCCCCCAAATTTTTTTCTGGGTACGGCCTGGTAGCAACAGCATACATCCTTTTAGAAATCAAGCAACTCCACAAACTGGATGAAATTTTGTATAGTAATGAACATTTATCCCATTCCACAAAGTTCCATTTCCAGTTGGGGATTTTATAGAATTACCTGCTAATGTGTTGAATATGCAGTTATTTTACATATTTGCCAAATTTGATAGGGAATGTGTTGAATCTCTAAATTAAATACACATACTATTTTTTTTTGCATAGGTTTTGGGAGACTTCGATGAATTTGAACGTGCTGTGAAGAAAGTGATAAAAGATGTAACATTTGATAACGACATTGTTGTTTCTGTCTTTGAAACAAACATTCGTATGCTAGGGTAAGTTTGCATATTTTAATCATTTATACACAGATGATTGGAATGTGCATTATATAATTGAGAATCACAGTCTGACCTTTTAGATTTTAGGCGTGCACAAAAAAGTTTTTGAAGCATCTTTCCCTTGGAGATTTTTATAAAGCATGCATGTATGTATAGAAATATAATATAGTTTAAAAGAATAGGACGGACAGAATTAAAATATTTAAAAGGTTAAAAACCCATTAAAAGCCGTCAGTAGTACTTTCGGTGGCGGCCACCACCTTCCTCAGCTCTGGTTTCAAAATGCCTTGCTCTCTTCCTCAGTATATCGTTCCATCCCGGATCTATTTGCGCATGCGTCATGTCATTTACAGTGCCATCGGTGGTTATAATCTGCAAAGCTTCCATGTTTAGGGCATAATAGTTATTTTTTCATTGGAGAGTTTTTGTTTGTTATTAAAGTTGATTTCTATGGGGCGTTCTTGGGCTATTTTAGAGAGGGCAGTACTGGGTTTATTGAATTTAATATCATTGTGTTGGTCCTTTTTTCGGTCTTTTTTCCTTTTAGTCATACCTATGTAGCAGCCGGATTTATTTGAATTATTGTCTGTAAAGTTTATTTTATAAATGTTGACGGTTTCATCAGGGTAATTAGGGTCTTTATCACTGCGAATGCGTTTGAAAATATTTTGATTAGGTTTTATTCGTATTTTAATGTTTTTCTTAGCAGCTTCATTTGTTATTTTTGGAGCGGCTCCCCCGCAGTAAGGAATGGCGTTGGTAAATTTCTGTCTCGGGTTTTGATAGTTATTAATTTGTTCTAGCTTTTTGATTCTCTTTTTAAAAAGGTTTTTAATGACGGCAGTTCTATTTGCAGTTTATTGGGGTAATATTCCATTTCTTCCATTTGAGTAATATAATCAGTTTTATTCATAATCACTATTTTACCAGTTTTCCGGCAAAAAGTAGTTTAAAAGAATAGGATGTTCAGAATTAAAATATTTAAAAGGTTAAAAACCCATTAAAAGCTGTCAGTAGCACTTTCGGTGGCGGCCACCACCTTCCTCAGCTCTGGTTTCCGGCGAAAAGTAGTTTAAAAGAATAGGACGGACAGTATTAAAATATTTAAAAGGTTAAAAACCCATTAAAGAACTAGAGCTGAGGAAGGTGGTGGCCACAACCGAAATTGCTACTGATGGCTTTTAATGGGTTTTTAACCTTTTAAATATTTTAATTCTGTCCATCCTATTCTTTTAAACTACTTTTTGCCGGAAAACCAGCAAAATAGTGATTATGAATAAAACTGATTATATTACCCAAATGGAAGAATCTATCAATAAACTGCAAATAGAAGAATTACCAAAAGATCCAACCGGAAAAATTTTCAATAAAGAATTAATTAAAAATGGAACCTGGCCTGCTAATAAAGAGCCCACTTTAACTAATTTTGCCCCCATAGCCCCAAGAATTTTTGCTAAATACAAAGACCATAAAACCCCTCCCTCTTTAAGACTCATAGTAAGTAAATGTGAAGGACCAACATATGACCTTGAGAAATATCTAAAACCTATCCTGCAAGAACTCCTATCTCACAATGACAATATTCTCTTCTCAACAGAAGACTTTATTCAACGCCTTAAAGACATAACAATAAACACACAAGAATGTTTCGTTAGCTTTGACGTCACCAACCTTTACCCCTCCATAGATCTTAAAGAAATGAATTCAATAATCAATAAGCAAATCACCTCCAATATTGGCAATAATTCTACATCCTCTACAATAAATAGCGCACTTAATCTTATTCTTAACAATTCATACTTTCAATTTAATCAAAAATTCTACACACAAAAGAAAGGCGTACCTATGGGGTCGATGATCTCAGGTGTCATCGCCGATTGGAAAATGCGGCTAGTGGAGAGGGTCATATTCGATAAACTATCCAACCACATAAACATATGTTTTCGCTATGTTGACAATGCTTTTGCAATAGTTAACAAAAATGAAACCGAAAATATCCTCAAAGAAATCAATGCAATAGACAAAAACATCCAATTCACCTTGGAAATAGAAGAAAATGCCACCATAAATTACCTTGATGTTAAAATCACTAGAGATATGAAGAATAATATCCATACTACCGTTTTCAGAAAAGCCACCAATAATAATGAAATAGTAAATTTTAATTCAAAAACTCCCTACAAATTTAAAATAGCCACCATCTGCTCGTATGTCAATCGCGCCATTACAGTATGTTTAGATGATAACCTCCTCAATAAAGAACTACAATTTATTAAAACCCAATGTAAAAACGCAGGTTACCCAAAATTCATCGTCAAAAACCTTTTTAAAAAGAGAATAAAAAGCTATAAGAAATTAATAACCATCAAAACCCGAGACAGAAATTTACCAATGCCATTCCTTACTGCAGGGGAGCCACTCTAAAAATAACAAATGAAGCTGCTATGAAAAACATTAAAATACCAATAAAACCTAATCAAAATATTTTCAAACACATTCGCAGTGATAAAGACCCTATTTATAAAATAAACTTTAGAGACAATAATTCAAATAAATCAGGCTGCTACATAGGTATGACTAAAAGGAAAATTAAAGACTGAAAAAAGGAATACCACAATGATATTAAATTCAATAAACACAGTACTGCTCTCTCTACAATAGCCCAAGAACGCGCCATAGAAATCAACTTTAATAATAGCCAAAAACTCTCCAATTACAAAAATAGCTATTATCCCTAAACATGGGAGCTTTGCAGATTATAACCACCGATGGCGCTGTAAATGACACGACGCATGCGCAAATAGATCTGGGATGGAACGATATACTGAGGAAGAGAGCAAGGCATTTTGAAACCAGAGCTGAGGAAGGTGTGACCGCCACCGAAAGTGCTACTGATGGCTTTTAATGGGTTTTTAACCTTTTAAATATAATATAGTTGCTAAAAAATGATATTTTTAAATAAATATTATTTTATATATGATTTTAAGATAAAATTTTTTTAATGACTATGTTATTTTTTCTCTCACCCCCTTTATTGAAAATTGTCCAAAAAATGTGTCCCAAAAAAGGCGACATAATTTTACATATATTGAAATACTATTAGTTCACAACAGCTTTATTCTATTGTTACTATATTTTGTAAGCTACAGAATATGCATCACATGTATTTTTAATGATATGTCATTTTATCTCTCACCCCCTTTATTGAAAATTGTCCCAAAAAAGCGACATAATTTTACATATATTTAAATGCTGTTAGTTCACAACAGCTTTAATCTATTGTTACAATATTTCGTATGCTGTAGAATATGCATCGCATGTATTTTTCTATAAATAGGTTACAATCATAAAAATTTCAACATAGGGTTACCAGGAGAAATACACGAAAGATGAGAGATAAAAATGACATAGTCAATTAATATTGTTTTAATATGGCAATAATGATACTAAAAAATTAGGGGGGGTTCAGGGGGGCCTGCCCCTGACGAGGCTCGAACAGCCGATTTATATTTACATTTTATTATTAAGTATTTATCTGCTTTTTTGACGATGACTTGCTGGGATGGGGTAGGGTTATTTTAATTTTTTAGCAACTTTCTTCATCTAATTTACAGGTTCAAGCAGCTATTTGACAGCACTACTAAATGCATGTGATTGATTTATGTTTTTTTTTTTCTTATCTGACATTATATATAGTTATATACATACATGAGGGGCTGAAGCCCAGTCTAAATGCGGAGATTTAAAAGTTAAAAGCTCTTCAAATTAGAAAATTGTCACTTAATGAAGTAAAATATTTTATTTTAAAAACTTTTCTTCAAATTATTCCTAAAATTTTTTTTTACTAAAAAAGAAAAAGTTGGTTTTTAAATGCTTATAGTGTATGAAATGTAGTAATTGAACTCAGTCTCAAAAGTCACTGAAGAGACTAGATAATTATTTATAACTCTGCCGAGTTATGTTGATATTGTTCTCCTGTTCTGCAACTCACATATGTGTACACACAGGGATGTTAGAGCTGCACCAATTGGGCCAAATGGAATCTCTTGATACATCCTGATACAAAAAGCATATTTTTGAAGGTCTCTGCACGAAAAGAATCTCTTGGTATTTCCTGATACAAAAAGTATAATTTTAAACAAATTCTGCTCCAAATCCGTGCTGTCCCAGGGTCCAAAAAAGTAAATAAAACCAAAAATTACAAACTAATGTGTCACTTTTCCGTTTCCACCAGAACACTGTTCTCTTTTTCATAACAGAAAATGTGTACAGTCAGAAACTGATCTCCCCCAAAATCAACAAATCCAAACAATGTACTTCATTTTTGAAAGCAAGAGTAGAATTAATAATAGTAAAATAAAAATAATGAACAAAAAAAGACAATGGTTTTTAGAAATTTTTTCCTGTAGAAAGAACTTTTATTTAATCGATTCCTGTAAATAAGGCATCAAAGGCCCTCAAAACATCCTGCCTCTTTACCCTGTTTGGTAAATGATATGCATTCAGAATGAGGCAGATGTTCCATCAAAAGAATAAACAGAGAAAACCCATTGGTTAAAGTAAACATAGTTTAGAGCTGATATAAATCAAACAACAAAAATAAAATCACTAATGTACCTAAACACTCCTCCTGTATTTCTGAATAGCTCTAAATGCTATATATATATTTAAAACATGATTTTTTTTTTCTTAATCAGCATATTTTGTGGGACAATACGCATAGTGCAAAAAAGAAATTGGGGGTTGGAGAAGAGGCAGCTGGATAATATATGTAACAGTTTAATTAGCAGTTTTTTTCAAGGTTCGAAAAAACATTTTAAATGAATGATTTTCCAAATAAATTTCTCCTTTTTAAAACCAAAAAAAGAAGTAATTTTTTTTCCCGTTGTATTTTGAATAACCTCAAAAAATAATCCACTAGACACAAAACAGAAATTAAATGAAAGCTCTAATAATAAAAAAAAGTAAAATCATTAAGTGAACTATTTTAAATCAATAAAATCACTCAAAATAACGAGTGTTTAAAACAAAAAAATTATAAAAAAAACTTTATAAAATAACACCATAAAGTTTACTTCAACGGCCATACAGCTTTCAAGCAAAAACTTTTCATGGCCCACCAGTGGCATAGTGCATTGCGCACTGAACTGGGAGACGGAAGGTGCCTGGTTTGAAACCAGGTCGCGTCTGCCAACCAAACTGTTCAGAGTTTTCTGTGGTTTTCTCCGAAACTTAACTTCAATACAGGTTAGGACCCCTTAAAAAGACCCCCACCCAGGCCTTGATCCCTCGTCTAGATAATTGGCCTTAATCCCACAACAACAACAAAAACTTTTTGCCCTTTCCTCACTGACAATCCTAACTATTGTCACTGAGGAAAGGCTGAAAAAGGAGCAAAGGCTGGAGAAGGTGGTGGCATGCCACTGAAAGCTGCTACCTAAAGGATTTTAATGTGTATTTTAGACTTTTTAATGTTTTAAAGCAAGTCCTTTTTACTGAAATTTTAAAAGAAATGAGAGTGTTTTGAGAAATGATTCCAGATGACATTGGCAGTCTAGTGAAAGTACTTAACTATTTAAATGACATCAAGAACCCTTTTCCTATTATTCAAATTGCATACAGGATTTTGTTAACTGTTCCGTTTCTGTTTCAAGTGCTGAAAGCTTTTTCCATTTAAAATTAGTAAAAACCTATTTAAGGCTGACTACATCACAGAAAAGACTATCTTCCTTAGCAACACTTTCAATAGTGTACTACACTGTTGGACATCTTAATTTTGACAAACTTATGGAAAATCTAGAAAAGAAATGTAGGAAATTCAATTTTTTTGTAAGAGTTTGTATATCTTTCAATGTTACATGCCTTTTCTTGTTTAACTATTTGGCAATATATTAAACATTACATTTTTTTAAAACTTAAAAATATGTGTGTGCTCTTTTGGTTTCACATTCAACAATGAATATAAGCTGCTCTGTCTTGGCTCCAATCGTGATACCCCAATAAAAATATTTTTTAAAATGTAAGAAAAAAAAATCTTGTCTTTGTTTTAACTTAACAAATATTTTACAACTTTTAACACAACAATATTTAACATTTAAAAGTGTTATTTATTTTTTCTTCATTTGCTTGGAATTTTACTGAGACTTAGTGGATTGGCGCAACTTACGAGCAACTTCTGACCGATACATTATGGTCAGTGGCAGTTTAGAGAAGTCATCCATTTAAAGCACAACTACTATAAGTCCTACTATATAATTAGTTACTGATCTAACGAGGATCGCGTACCTCCCTCAAAATTTCTGCCAAAAGTCGGCAATATTGGTGACTTTTGAGATAAATCGCCAATTATGGTGCAAAGGAAATGTTTCGAAAAATGAACCCAGCTTGCTGATATTTTCATTAATGGAGCAAGAAATAAAAAAAAATACGTAATGCGATAATATTAAACTAAGATGATTGCACTGGAAATTTTGAAAATTCGTTACTCGCATTCTGATTAACCGATTTAGCATGTTGTGTTGTGTGCTTTGGTCGGAGGAATTTTTAAGCGTTTCTAACACTTTAACCGATTTAGATGCAACAAAATTGCAAACTTTCATTTTTTAGCATGTGTAACATTCATTTTAGATGGCTAGCCCTTAAAAGAATTGTTAAATATTGTCATCGAACCCTTGGCAAGTTTTTTTCGAAATGTCATTAAATTTGGCACCAAAAATAATCACATATTTCGTACAACTCTAAAACTGTTTACTGTAGAATGTTGAGACTTTGAATTTAGATTGTATTGTGACATACAATTGTGCAACTCTTTTGTGATGCAATCAACTGGGTAATTTATTTACAGGGTCAACCAAAAGACTTGCATTAAGGTCAATGGATACTTTCAATTCATTAAAAGGCTGTGGTCAATCACTATGACTAAAATCATGCAAACTATGCCAATCCAAGGTATATTGCAAGAGTTTGTATATCATGCAATCATGCAACTAAGGTTGCTTTTGGTGAAATATCACCCAATTACGTGCCAAAAACAAATCTTTCAAATTGAATCCAGCTTGGTGATATCTCACATATTCGGCTTGAAATTGCTAAACCTTAGTATTATTGCAATATTGTATCTCTTTCAAACAATATATGTTTAGATGAAGTGCATCAAAAATATTTGTGATTTAATAGATGTACAAGGAAGTCATGTGGTATCGGGGTTCACACACCTTTTAAGAGAAAAAAATCAAGTCCCTTTCAAGACTCTCAAATATGAAATTCAAGGCCATGCCCCAATATGCAACTGGGGCACCCAACAATAGCACTTATTACTCAGCAAACTTATATAAAAGTTTTTATAAACTTATATATATATATATATATATATATATACGAAAATGTCAATCGACCTATAAATTATTATTTTACATTATACAAAATTTAAAAGTTGAGCTAGGCTTTAACTAGGTGCATATAACTAGGTGCATTGTTAATATATGCATTTTGTTGCAAGCATTTTACAGTAAGTAGTATGCAGATTTTTCTGTTGAGGAGGGGCAACAATATTCAATCTCAGAGTAGAAATTACATTAAGGTTGAAATGTAGACCTTTTTAGTAACTGAAAAATTTGATTTTTAAATTTTTGGTTCAATTCTGTTAACTGTCCTGTTAAATATCGCCAAAGTGTTTTACATGAAAAATATTCACATACCCCTAAAATTTTAAGGTTTTTATTATTACTCTTATAATCAATTAGTATACATTTTTTTGTGGTACTTCTAATATTTGTTTCCAAAACAATTAGGCAATGTTTAATGGCACAGATAAAAGAATTGAACTCTTTGAAAAAAAAGAAAATTTACACCAGAAAACATATTCAACGTTAAGCAACTATAATAGTATGATTAATTTGGGGAAAAAAAGGAAGAAAATATATGCATACTCACAAAATTTATCTTATCAGATATTTTTGACACTCTGTATCTTGACTAGTTTGGTATACAAGTAAATAATACACAAATTTTCTTAATTATATAACAGTAAAATATTCTTGACTAATTTAACTATTTTTCTTAATAATTTTTCCTTTTCTTGAAGCTCAACTTCAATATTTTTCACAAGGTGTTGTTTTTCAGCCGCTGTTTTGCAGAAACTGTTGGACTTTGTCAAAAACATTAAGTTTTTAGTTTTTTTAGCTTGGAATCCAAGATCATCTGCTGATTTCTGTAATTTGACTACTTCTTTCTCAAGACATGTTTTTTTCTTTTTCATGTCTGAAATTTCATCTAGTAAAAGTTTTTCTTTTCTAGATAAAGAAGATTCTGCTTTCTCTTTTTTTTCATCCTCTAAGTACATCATGTACTTCTGTCTAGCAGAGCAGACACTCAGCAGTAGGGCCTTGGTTAAAACCACATTTTTAATTCCTCCAACTGATGAAATGTGGTCACATATGACCCTTTGGGCAATTAATGATTTTTAAAAAAAATTTTCTACCACCAACTCTTTGCTAACAGAAAATCCTCTCTCCACAGAGGCCTGTCCATGAGAAAGGAATAATAACTTTTTAATTACATCCCATAGCATTGAATAATTTTTATCTTTATTTAGGAACTGACAGAAAAGTTCATCTAATCTTTTAGACTCATCAAAATCCAAGAAATCCAAATTCACTTTAGCCACACCACTAAGAAAGTCTTTGCATTGCCAAAATGTAGTATCACAGTCTTTTGAATTTACTTTACCAGCATTAGAGATAGCATTCAAACAAAGCTTGATACATTTGTAACATGTTTCTGGATCTGTTGTCATGACGTTTGGTAACAAGCATTTGATATTACAAATCAAGGAATACTGCAGCGGACCCTTTTCCAACAATTGGTTTACTAAACTTTTTAAAATGTCTGGCACTCTAATTGATATTCCATGACTTGAAGATCACTTATGGACTTGGATAATCTTCTTAATTCCTTCTCTGTCATACACCCGACATCTATTTTAGAATAAGTAAAGTGCTGATCGTTCGTGATTTCCATCTTAGCGAGTTTAAGCGAAGAATTAGACGAATCTAATACTTCTTGTTTTACAAACCTTCTCATTAGTTCTATTATCAACTTTTCTAGATCCCTTCCCAAGAATGGTAACACAGGCGAATCTATTTGAAAAATAGTGAGAAAGGGCTTCATTTGTTTAGCTATTGAGTTAAAAAAATGGAGTTTGGCGAGAGCTAATGGATCTTTCACCCACTTTTTGACTGTATCAAAGGAAACGCAACCAAGGGTTGGGAGTTTCTATTTAGACACTTCATTAATGCTTCCCATATATCGATTGCTCGTTCACAGACCTGAGAATTCCCCAGCCATCTGTGGGAACAAAACTTAAGCGGTAATTTAAATCCTGCTTCTGAAAGCTCACCAAAATCTTCAATTCTAGCGGCAAATTCTTGAATAGGGAATGCAAGCACTGTAGAAATTTCCCAACATTCCAACCAGAAGCTTTAGCTCCTTCGTGAAATGCATTGTTCACAATATGTAGAACACAGCTTCTAATATTAAGCAGTTTTTCCCCATTATCAACTGATAGCTCTCTTTGTAGGTCATTAAAAACTTTCCAGTTGACATTGGGTCCATCCATAGATAACTGCAGGATATATGACAGCTGCAAATCCCCTAGACTTTCACGAATTTTGGTAAGGATGATTTCAGAAGTAGCATGCCCCATAAATAATGGTGTTAGAAATCTTGTTGCCACTCTCACTCCATCCCATGTTTGCAAATGTACATCCATTTGTTTAGATTTTAAAAACTTGTTATGACTTTCGTCAAATAACAAAGTTTTTTTTTTGCTATTTTTGATTTCATCAATAAGTAATCTTGAGAAAAAGAGCTAGCCCGAAACTGCAAATGTACGCACATTTTCTCTCACCACATGCGAAGCTTTTGGCAATATCACTATCGCTGAACATCATTTTAAATAGTTCTTGAATATAACTGCATGAATTATCAGAATAATGGCTATGAATTACTTTAAGCGCCCGTAAAATTTCTGCTTTCAGCATATCGTTTTTCTCCGCAATCTGCAAAACTGAGGTGGTCGATGTAGATGGTAATGATACCGGTGCTGGTGCTTTCTCATCTGACATTACACAGTGATTCACAATAGAGGTGCTAATCTTCCACGATTCCATAAGCATCTTATGATTCTTTCCAAGCATGTGGCTTTTCAAGGCTGACTCGCCCATTTTGGCAATATCTACGATGGATATTCGGAAACTAAGGTCCGTTTACTTATAAAACATAAAACATTACAGATTTTTTCAAAACACTTTATATTTTAAATTCCTTACATGTGTCTCTATTTTTCTACATAGTTTCCATATTTGTTTAAACATTTGTCATAATGTTCTACGAGCTTCTGTATGCCTAAGTCGTAGAAGTCTGCCGCCTGTGAGGATAACCAGTCTTGAACTTCTTCTTTCACCTCGTCAGTTGTGTTGAAGCGCTTGCCACCGAGAAACTCTTTTAGGTAGCAAAACAAGTGAAAATCACTCGGAGCCAAGACTGGACTGTACGGTGGGTGGTCAATCTGTTTCTATCCAAAAGATCTGATCAGATTTTGTGTGTTATTGGCAGAATGGGGTCTGGCATTGTCATGCAGCAACAGAACTCCAGACGTCAGAAGACCACGTCGCTTATTCTGTATTGCACGTCTAAGTTTAGTTAGAGTAGCGCAGTAAGCGGCTGCATTTATTGTTGTCCCTTGCTGCATAAACTCGACTAACAAGACCCCATGTCTATCCCAAAACACGGTTGCCATAACCTTGCGTGTTGAGATTGTCCGCTTGGCCTTGACTCTGACTGGTGAATTTGTGTGACGCCATTCCATTGACTGACGTTTAGACTCTGGGGTTATGTGAGAAACCCACGTCTCGTCCCCTGTGACAATCCTCTCTAAAAATTGATCACCTTCGTTATGATATCGATCCAAAAAATCAAGAGCACAAGCCATTCTTTTCAGTTTGTGTTCCTCAGTAAGCAGCCTGGGAACCCAACGTGCACACTATTTGCGAAAATTCAACTTTTCGGAAATGATTTTGTGCAAAGTTGTTCTACCCACATTCGGAAATTCCAATGCTAAAGTTGAAATTGTGAATCGCCGGTCTTCACGAATCTTTTCATCCACGGCATTGACCAAATCATCTGTGATCACTGATGGTCGACCGGAACGCGGTTCATCACGAACATTTTCCCGTCCGTCCTTGAAAGCTCTCACCCACTTACGCACTTTGCTGCTACTCATCGCATTTGGGCCATACACGTCACTTATCTGTCTATGAATTTCCGCTGCTGAAACGTTCTTTGCTGTCAAAAACCGAATCACTGACCGTATTTCACAGTCGGCGGGCTGATCGATTGTTTGAAACATTTTTAAGTAGCACTGTACTTAGCACACTGCAACAATACCAATGCAAATGGCGTCGTTTGACGAGCAAGGTATGCCGGGAGTTGGTACGCATGTGCATTTCAATGTTTGCTCGACATTCGATTAGCTACGACGATTCGGACCTTAGTTTCCGAATATCCCTCGTATATGCCTTAAACATAATGTACACTTTGCCACATGACGGCTTTTTTCATCCATAGCTATCCAACTTGAATAGCTTGGATTCTGCAACCAAAGTTCAATGAAGGAACACTTCCCCATCTTCAATAATAACTTAGAAACGAAACAACTAATTATATATTTAAAAAAAAACTTATACGTACGAGAACCAAACACCCTGTATCGGTTTTGTTTCTGCAGAAATGTTTTCAAATGATTGCTTTTTTTGCAGATGATAGACCATATTCCCCTCAGTGAAGAGCTGTTTTTAGAAACACCCCTGACCATGTCCCCTAAGAGGATTCCCTCTGTGGAGAGCTATTTTTAGAAACTCTCCTGACCCAGTGGCTTTTGCCCTAAACTGGTGCGCTTTTTGTAGGCATTTATGTTCTTGCAGCAGAGTTTTTACATACTACTTTATTTCATAGTGACTTGAATTACTTTCGGAGATCATTGATGCATTAATATTTTCTGCTTATTATATTAAAAAATATCTTCCAGAAAGATATTAATACTAGCAAGGTTTGCTGCAAAAAGCAAGAAAAAATTCTGCTTCTGGGACCCCTTAGCGATGATTGACATTATAAGCGATAAGACTATCACATGGTATTCTCGAAAACTTGTCGGGACAGCCGTTTTACCAAGGATCAAGGATTCGCCTCAATGCTTCGTTATTTTTAAAGATTTTTCTTATCAGGGTTCCTTTCTAGCCAAAAAATTTAAGGCCTTGTCAAAATTCAAGGATTTTTAAGGCTCTTAGGGTAAAATATGTGTTTTCAAAATTTTGAAATTCAAGGACTTCCAAGGTTTTCAAGAATTTTTTAATTCGCCTGCACCACATAATAGCCAATGATGGCAGGCATATGAAATGTGTCATAACCTAAATCTGAATATCTGTAGTGATGTTTTTACATGTTGAATAAACTTTGTGCACTCAGTAGTGTGAATATTTACAATTTTTTTTTTTCACTTTCCTAGTCTATAGTATATCTAGTTCTTGGGGGGAGGGGGGGTGTTGCATCTGTCACTGGCTATCAGATGATTGTACTTCTAAATTTCTCTGGACAATACACCACAGTCCCATTTTCGTGAGTGTCAACTAGGGCACATTACATCAATCACTGCTCACCTTTTTCTTTTAAATCATATAGACCACTGATGATTGTGTCTAATTCAGTTCTATTGATGTGCCCATTAAGGATTGACTATTTTTGTAATACACAATATTAAGCTTTTCTCAAAATCAGATAACTCTGCAACTTACTTGTTACTAATGACAATGCAGTTTCCTACGTGATATTTAGTGGCTGAGAGTGTGGCATTTGAGGGCTGCAGATATCAGCATTTGCATGGGTGTCCAATTACTTAACTGATAGATAGTGTGTGATATATATATATATATAATATATAAAGTATATGTATATATATATATATATATATGTATATGTATATGTATACACTTTATTATAAACTTAATTGTGCTTTTAAAATAGAAAAGTGTATTCTATTTATGGGACTTTGTCAAAAACTTGTCAAATTGCTTATATATAATTGTTGTTTTATAACTATCAATATGTTAGATATTATTTAATCTGTCTCCTGTGTATATGTTTGTGTTATAGGGGGCTATTAAGTGCCCACATATTAGGTTCATACCTGCAGGAACAATTCCATCGTATGAGCTGGTACCAAGGGGAGCTGCTTCAGCTGGCACTTGACCTTGGATACAGACTTCTACCAGCATTCAACACTTCTACCGGTGTGCCTCACCCCAGAGTATGCACATTTCTATATAAGGATTTCGTAAGGATTTATGTCAAACAAATGTCACCCAAGAAATCTTGCTAAGTCTTATTGTGAATTCAATTTCTAAAATCTAATTACTTAATTATTACTTGTTCCACTTTTTTTACTCATATAAAAATTCTCTTTTGTCATTTACAAAAAGTGTACATTCCAATTTTGCCTTGCTGTTTTTTAACTTTTTTCTTTTTCACTGGTAGGGCAAAAACTTGCTAACTCTTGTACATATTAATATTGGGTTATTTAGCTTCAATTTTAGTCTGAAATATTGGAGCATCTAGGTTATTACCATTTTACGTAGTATTGATAATGACAAAAAAATATTGATACTTAGGTAATTGAAGTTTTGAATAAATCCCATTTTGTTTCTTTTTTAGAATTTTGTAAGGTTTCAGTTCTCTTTCATGTGTGTGTTTTTCATTCCAGATTAATCTTCGTTATGGTTTAAAGTCTCCTAAGCTAGGTGTTGTTAGGGAGACATGTACTGCTTGTGCTGGAACCATGATTCTGGAATTTGCTGCCTTGAGTCGACTGACTGGAGTCACGATATTTGAGGTAAGAATCTAACCACCTACTCATTTGAAAATACAGATTGTCAAATAAGGTTGTACAAAACTGAACTAATGCAATTGAATGCCATGCAACTATCAAATTTCTTTTATTTAATATATTATCTTATTTCACTACTATTTTATTAGAGTAAAACATTGTTTATATATCTTTGGATGAACTGTATACAAAATCATTTAATGAAATTTCCACTTTTGAAGAGTATTTTAGAAAATTTGCATTAATGAAATTACTTATCTTTAATTTTCATATGATTACTGTCAATTATCAGTGACTATACTTAAGTGTATAATTCAAACTGATTAAAAAAATCTATACTATTAAAATCTGTGCGCGTCTGTCTGTGTGTAACATCATCTCCTTCTAAACGGCTGGGAGCTGAGTTTCGATCGAGATGATGTCCATGGATTGGGAAAATTTCGCGAAAGAACCTCTGCTAATTTAAATTTGGAAATTTGAATTAGTTTAGGAGATATTGATAAAAAACCCCATCAAAAATGCTAATATTTGCTCTCCGCAATTCCGCGATTGTAACCCCTGTAGTGAAAAAGTGAGAAATAAGCATCCAGGTTGTGTTGTACCCAATAAGGGTTAACTATTCAGTGGCCCATTCATTAATCTAAGATTTAACTCTTTAACTTTAAAAACAGCAGAGTAATACGCAATTTCAGCGTAGCTGTAAAGTCCTTAAAAACCTGTGTAAAAATTGACTAGCACAGTATGTAGCATGTATAGACTCAGTAATAAGACTTTTAATTTAAAACAACGAACTTCATTTTATTAGCAGTTAATCATATTAAAAACAGTTACATAAAAGGAAAAACAATTAACTAGGTAAAGTATTAAAATCTATTGTACTGAAGTTTCAAACTTAACAAATTGTTTAGAAACCAAATAAATGCATTGCTATCACGATTCTATGACTCAATTAAAATAAACAGGATTTACTTTTGACATTGACATTTTCTTCAGGACGCCAGACCGGAGGCTTCAATATGATAAACTATATGCTTGTTCCATCAGACTAATAAACATTTCCAGCCTGTCGCTTTATAGTGTAGTTCCCATACTTAAAACGCAAGAGGCTCAACTACATTAGCAGAGATGCATCATTAAAACATAACGAGACTAAGCGAAACTGCCGATCCCGCGGCAATTGCTTCTTAAATATTGCCGGGAACGGAAGCCGTAACGCCCACATCAGGCAAGCAGAAAAATACGTACGCTGCTTACGCAGAACGCGTCAAATGACGTCACTGCCAGATTACGCCACGGACAGCAGCACACGCGGCTAGTTCAACAAGTCAGTCAAGACAAACAAGATGGCGATGTTGCCGCGAAGCGTTGGGCCGGAAAAACAACTTTAAGTTAAAGATGGTAGTAAGTAAAAGATTCAAACTTTAAATATAGAATTAAGGTGAGAAGAACTTAAACCGGTAGTTGGCTGAAATTAACAGTTTTATAAACTGGAAATAAAATATATGTAATTAGTACTGAGCCAACAGGTTGCCATGTTTGGCGAATTTATTAAATGATTTAGACTCTTGAATTAAAAATAAAAGAATAATCATTTTTTTCTGTTTAGATTATTTGCTAGGTTATTTTTTAATTAAAATATCGTCTGCATGGGAAATCAGAGCAGGAATGCAATATTTTTTATACGTAAAAGAATAAGGACTTGGAGATTTTTCAGACTAATGTTTAATTTTTTTAGTTTGGCGAAAATTAAAATGGCTGATATGGCGATTTTGAGAAAGTAGTAGGTTCTACTGATTTGCGCAGTTTTAGGCTTGGCGCAATTTACTGCGAGCAAGCTGAAATAGGTTTAGGTTTGTGTGTGTAGGTTCTATTAGAATACGGCGTTAAACTTTAATTTTCCATGCAGAAATAGTGCAATTATTAAGGCGATTTTAAGCGATTGATCTTCGAAATTTTCCCCAAATTAAGTAAATTGATTTAACTTGAGGGAATGCCGCCAAATTTCAAAAGAAATGAAATTCTCACATTCGGTAAATTGGAATAAATAAAACACGCTATAGTTGATAATTTAAAATACTGCTATGTTACTTTTCAATTAGATGCCTGCATTAATTTTTGGCGATCGAACCATACAGAAATAACTATTTCCCATTTTGATTGCTGTTAAATCAGTGCTTAGAATCATTCTCCAGAAAAAAAAAAATCTCGCAAAATGGCCTATGCGGATTCCTTCTTTAGTACCTTTCTTAGAAAAGTTGGCGATAAATATTCAAATGTAGTGTAACTCCGTGTTTAATAGCATGTGTTTTTTGCATTTGTACTGTTAATTCTATGGCATGATTGATATGAGCCAATGTTACGAGCGGATGGATAGATAATTTTTTTTAATCCCGCCAAACAGGGTATTAAAAGGATATATAGGGTAAAATAGGAATTCTGCATAAATACGAATGTTTTTTTTTATGTATATATTTTTTATTTGAGATGAATGAGAATGATGTTAAGCCTGGTAAATATAGCTGGTATTGCCTATAAATTATTGCATTTACTGTGAAGTTAAATTTAGGATTCATTTTGGCTATTTGTAATCGACTATCGACGTTAATTACACCAATATGACAGTTCTAGCAAGCATAAATAAATTTCATTTCAAGTTCTATTTTTAATATTGCTACAGTTTCCATAGTTACGGAATCCGTTGCTGCCACTTAAGCTGTTAAATTTAACAATTAAGTGAAAACACTCATTTTTACAGCTCTTGACTCGAAAAAGGAAAACGCATTGTATATGAAACAATTAGAACATTACCACAATCATCAGGTCAATAACGCGAACCTGTAACTTTGGTTATTTTTAACTAAATTCATTTTCAAGATCTTTAAGAAATCCTGTATACTATGTCAAAACCTCATATATTAATACTGATTAGTTTGCAAGAAAATTGATTAATCAGTATAAACTGAAGCAATGAACCTTTGTAAGCATTTTTCTTGAAACCAGGAAAATGCAGATTGACGTCTTTGGTGTAGAAGTGGCGATAGGGAGAACTACTTAATTCAGTAACGTTAATGGGGAATGATAATTGAATATGCACATGAACAAAGACCCAAAAATTAAGAGAGTATGAAAAGTCAGGAATATTAAAAGAAAATAAGAAATAAATCAAATAATACGAGATATAAATAATAACAATACGAGAATGACATTGCAATCATGTGTACAACAAAGGTCCCAATTACTTATAATATTCCCCTAGCAATGACTTAGTCTAACCAGTGACCGAGCGCATAGCACTCTGAACTGGGCGGCGGAAGGTTTCTGGTTCAAAATAGGTCGCATCCGCTGACCTAACCATTCAGAGTTTTCCTGTATTCCGTTCAGAAAATAAAACTGTACTCGCAACCTGCATATGTTAGGAAACATATATGGCTGGTTTCCACCAAAACGTAGCGTAAATACGGGTTAGGACACCTTAAGGCGCGTTTCCACTTGTGTCGTTAAGGCCCCAAATGCCGTTAATGCCCTGAAAGTCGTAACGCTAAAGTAGAATTCCGTTTCTACTAGCTTCAGTTATCTCCTTTAAGAACCGTACGTTCCTCCAATGGCTATTAGCGATTTCGCACTTGCGTGTTTAAATTTTTATCTGTTTCCCGTTTTTCTTTTAAATATATCCCCATTTGTTATTTTTAAATACAGAAGAATTTCTTAAATTTGGAATTCCAATTTACGAAATTAGACCTTAAAATAACAATAAATCAGTATTCGAAAGAAAATGTTTTAGATTTTATTAAAAATGTTTAAAAGAATAGCATCTTTCTAATGAGCAATTTCTCAGTAAATGTATTTTATTTTTAATACATTTTTCTATTTAAAAAAAATTTATGTCTTTTTTTTAAACTTTACCTGATTACAACGATTTTTTTTTTATAATACTGCAGGATTTTTTTATAATCTGGAAATTTGTGTTATGCAGAATCGGTAAGTCCCGTCGACTTTGAATTTGAAATATTCTACTGCATTACTACTTTTTTAGTTAGCAACATATTATACTAATTTTAGGATGCCTAAAAAAAAAACCTGGGTGTCAATGATTCCCATAAATTAGAGGCTTTAAAATACTAAGTTAATTGAGCTGTTTTGATAGATTTAAAAGGTAGCTACATTTTCGAAAAATTTAAGTACTGCATGCTGTCTTTCACCAAATAAGTAATTGACAGAATATTGATATCTGCTTTTCGTGTGTTTTGTAAATTTAAGAAGTACATTATGTTATTAATTTAATTTCAGTTATCTCTAACATACACTAAACGCATATAACTATTTCTGAAAAGGTTATATTGTATTTTGTTATGATGAACCTACACGAGGAGTATTTCGTATTGCCTATCGAAAGGGGGAGTGCCTTGCGCGGGTGACCTTCTTAGTGCTTCTGAAGCCTATTTACGTTCCATTGTGAGAAAAACTGTCCAAAACTCCGAATTTGTAGATAATCAGCCACCCGGTAGATCAAAACCCTGGACCTTTATACTTCAGTTATCTACCATCTTCAGTATCTTATACCCTCGGCTTGGGTGGGCACAACATCTTGTTTTAGATGCCATCTCCGGCCTTTAAATGTCTAATATAAAAGATAGTGCACGAATAAATTTAGATTTATTAATCAAATTTCTATTTGAAAAGTATTGAACAAAATTTTTAATGTGGTATTTAAAGAAATACAAAATAAAAATGAGAAAACCTATGATTTGGAAAAAATAATGGTCTTAAATTTAAAATTCAATAATTACAATAAATTTTATTTATACATGAAGAGTAAAAGAATTATCATTAAAACCAGTTAGTATGTAAAACTAATATTTTTTTTCCCTTTGAATACTAAGTAATAACTATTATTAATTAATTATAGGAGCTTTCTGAAGAGAAAAAAAATTCATTGAAATATTAATTACATATATATTGAATTTTTCAAATACAGTCAATAATATTAGAAGAATAAAGACTTAATTTTAATTAGAAATAGATGTCAAAAAGCTAGAGATCCTCAGAATATCACATGAAATACTTAAAGAGAAAGTTAGGAAGAAGCTTTGCAAAAAATACTTAAATTAAATATTTGTTAATTCAAATTCATAACTATTTTTTAGTATTAATTATCGCAAAATAAATTAACGAAAAAAATATGTAAAGTATATAATAATCTGTTATTATTTTTTAAACTGAAATAAAACAAAACCGACAGTAAAACAAAGCCCTAAAAAGAGCGGCAGCGGGAATCGAACTCAGGACAACACGACAAGAGGCAAGTGCGGAAGGTCCTAGCCACGCTAGACACAACCCGAAGAATGTTATTAGTTAATTTGAACTGATCTTGTCACAGATCTACGCGACACATCGAATAGTTACGAGTCAAAAACAAAAAGAAATAGAAATATTATTAAGATAGTGACTAATAAAACATAAGGGATAAAAACACTCGAAAGGAAGAATGACAGAATTATTCTGTGTGCATGAAATCATGGAGAAAGAGATTGAGCGCCGGGCTTTTTTTTTTTTTTTCTCTTTAGATTTTTTAGGTCAATTGACTGCATCAGTTTTGTCCAGAGCAAATTTACAACAATTTGGAATACTCTGGTGAAAATTGATGATTAATTGAACCAAAAAGAAAAGAATTAAGAGCCTATTTATCCTTAAAAAATATCTAGTACATTTTCACTATCGCGACAGCTATATTGGAATGTTTGGGGGACACGATCAGCCAATTAAAAGCTTGGATTCTTTAAGAACTTAGCGCGCTTAAAGACGGGAAATGAATACCTTTTAAAACGATAAAGATAGGCGATAACGGTCGAAAAACCGGCTTTACGGAGAGTTTTTAGCGGCGGTAAGGGATTTGGGGAAAATAACGACCTAGTCGAAACGCGCCTTTAGAAAGACTCCCCCACCCCTTGACCTAGATCCCTTGTGTGGAGACTAGATAGAGAGTTCAATTTAATGCCTAGCGTCATGTGCAACTTATAGAAGCAGTTCCACGATACCGAATCCACTGAGAAAAAGCCTGGGCAAAGTCATCCAAGATTGCTTCTTTTTTGATCGCCAGTGACACTGAGATAGTTTTTGTGCCATCATGTTGCAGTCATCTCAGATTTGCACTCATGACGTCAACGTTTCATCACGATTTAAATAATTTTTCATTTTCTTAGATTCCACATCAGTGGGTTTAATTCAAATTATATGTGTAACGAAAATATTCGTTTCCTACCGTGTGGAGAACGGGTAAGCAGCTAGTCTATCTATACTATTAAAATCTGTGTGCGCCTGTCTGTCTGTCTGTGTGTAGCATCATCTCCTCCGAAATGACCGGGAGTTGAGTTTCGATCGAGGTATTCACGGATTCGGAAAATTCCGAGGAAGGTGTTCCGCTAATTTAAATTTCGAAATTCGAATTAGTTTAGGAGATATTGATAAAAAAGCCTGTCAAAAACGCTAATTTTTGCTCTCCGCAATTCCGCAATTATAACCCCTGTAGTGAAAATGTGAGAAATAAGCATCGAGGTTGCCATGTTTGGCGAATTTATTAAATGATTTAGACATTTGAATTAAAAATAAAAGAAAAATCTTTTTTTTCTGTTTAGAGTATATTTGCTAGGTTATTTTTTAATTAAAATATCATCTGCGTGGGAAATCAGAGCAGGAATTCAATGTTTTTTATGTGTAAAAGAATAAGGATTTGGAGATTTCCGAGACTAATATGTATATTTTTTAGTTTGGTGGGAAAAAAATGGCTGATATGGCAATTTTGAGAAAGTAGTAGGTTCTACCGATTTTCACAGTTTTGGGCTTGGCGCAATTTTCTGAGAGCGTACCGAAATAGTATTTTTAAAAACAAGTGTAGGTTTTATTAGAGTTTAGCTTTAATTTTTTTAATTTAGCAGTTATTAGTGCAGAAATAATGCAGTTATTAAGGCAAATTTAAACGATCGAACTTGAGAATTTTCACCAAATTAAGTAAATGGATTAAAGTGAGGGGAAATTCCGCCCAGTGGCGTAGCTAGGGGGGGCAAGGGGGGACATCTGTCCCCGGGCGCAGCACCAAAGGGGCGCCAATCGATGTTACAAAATTTTAGAAGAAAAAAAAGGAGTTGTGTTTGTATTTTTATTTGTTGACAGAAAAAGAAAAAAAAGTAGAACAATCACAAATGAATTTTTTTATAAAGTTATAATCAAACTTTTCACAATGACTTGTACAGGAAATGTTTGTAGCTATTTCAGAAGATTTTCTTTGGAAATCGAGTTGAGCTTCCCCATTCCTTTTTTCTTCTCTCTTGAGGGCTTCTGTGTCGTGTAACTGCGTTTTTTATATTTGGCCATTTCTGTCTCTGACTATATTCCTAGGATGTTCCAGAATTCTTGTTTACAGTATTTTATCAAGGTCAAAACATTACTCAAGTTTTCCCAAACTTTTAGAATGATCTTGGAGGATTTCGTTTTGGATATTTATGGTGTTACAAATCAAACTTTTATGCATTAGCCATGGTAAAAAAAAAAAAAAAGCCTATATATATGATTAATCGGTAATAGAAAATGGCATTCTCAAACCCAAAATACTCTCTTAAATTCAGATCAAGTTTTTCTCAGTTTTGAGTTCAAAATAGCGCCTCTCCGAAGATGGCGCCCCTTGCTTATCTTGCTTACTGTGTCGGGGCGCTCCTGTGTACGATCCACCCGTTTGGTAATTAATAACGCAACTTTTAATATAACTCTTATTAGTATAATAAAATGCAGTATTATTTCTAATAAGAACGTATAAAAGATTCACCGATCACTATACTAGTGTAAAATTATTCTTTTTAAATTATTTAAACAATCTTGTATTTTAGATAAATTTAAACTTGATATTTAACATTCATTAATAAAAATTTATTCTTTATACAATCATTATCAAAAATCAAAGCTGGAATCATTAAAGCTGTGGCCCACAGTTCAGTCTTCAAATTGAACATGAGGCAAAATATTTTTCAATAACCCGTGTATGTTTATCTAGAAAGTGCAAGAAATTAGTCGTAAATTTTTTGACTCCTCAGTTACCTTGTTGCCGGAAGACTATCGTCCAGAGGTTTCAGTGTATTCATTATGTCTACGTGTAGACCACCTATTATGTACTATCATCCGGTACTTGAATCATAAATTACGTTCTGGATGCAGTGGCGGCTCATCCATTTGAGGAGATGAGTACGTGAAGCCCCAAAGTAAAATATCTATATAAATAAAATTAGACTTTTCTGTACACTTCTTGGAATTCAAAAATTTAAAAAAAAGTTTGTCTGTCTGTCATTCTGTCCATGACGCTTTTTTGTTTAAGTATCACGTAAAAACGAGTGAAGCGAATGATATGAAATTTGGTGTCATGATAGATGGTCACTCAACTTAAAACATAAGCGTTGAATTTTTAAAAAATCTTCATTAGATTTCGAGATTTTGTGAAAATCCTTTCAAACTGTGTAAATTTGTGTTCCAGCATCACGTAAAAACGACCGAAGCGATTGAAATGAAATTTGGTATCATGATTGGTGGTCACTCAACTTAAAACATTGTCGTCAAATTTTTAAAAAATCTTGATTAGATTTTGAAATTTTGCGAAAATTGTTTCAAACTGCGTAAATTTGTGTTCGCACATCACGTAATAGCAAAGGTGAAAAAATGGTATTTGGTGAAATGATAGGTGGTCACCTTAAACTATAAGCATCTGAAAAAAAAAAAAAAACCGATCAGATTTTGGGATTTTGCGAAAATCGTTTCAAACTGAGTGAATTTTTGTTCACACATTACGTAATAACGACTAAAGCGAATGATATGAAATTGGGTCACATGATAGGTTGTTGTTCAACATAAAGTACAGGTGTCCATTTTTTTAAACTTTTTATTAGATTTTGAGATTTTGCGAAAATTCTCCCAAAATGCGGTTATATTTTTTCAAGCATCGCATAATAACGACTCATACGAAATTGGGTGATAGGATAAGTAGTTGCTAATCTTAATTTATAGGCGTTGAATTTTTAAAATATTTTGATTACATTTTGAGATTTTGTGAAAATCGTTTTAAAATGCTGAAATTTTTGTTCCAGCATCACGAAATAAAGACTGCAGAGAATGAAACAAAATATGATGACATGATAGGTTTCAACTCAACTTAAATTCTAGGGTTCCAATTTTACAAAAATGTTGATGAGATTTTGAGATTTTGCGAAAATTATTTCAATATGCGGAAATATTCGTCCGCTCATCCCATAATTACTACTAAAGCGAATGAAATTATATTACTAAGTTACTCTCTAACCTGTAATATTTTAACAATGTACATAGGGCCGTGGTAGCCCAGTGGTTAAGGCGTTGGACTCGTAACCGGAAGGTTGAGGGTTCGAATCCGGCATACCACTAAAGACCACAGTGTACATGCGGTGTACGTGCACGTTAAATCCTTGGTTCCGAAAGTCCTCTCAGCGGTCGCTAGCAGTTTGCGAGGGGTGCCAGTATTCAGAAGCCCCCCCCCCCCCCCCCCACCTTCTGATGAGGTTCCAAATTGTGGCGGGAAATTCCGGGAAGGACGCATATGTAGCTCTAAGCGACACATTCAGTGACGCGAGCTGTCCTCTCCTGGCAAATAAACAATATACATAAAAATTATAACTTCGCTTTCTTTACTTTGGCAACATTCTACATCCATTCTGTGTACTCCTACAATGCTAACGAAAGTTCTTGCTTTTTGAAATTTGCATTCATTTTTTTTTAATACTAACCCGTCAACGGCGGGTACTTCAGCTAATATAAAATAAACACATTGACAAATTATTATTTTTTAAAAATATTAAGTACACTTCTAGATTTTTGTGAATTTAAAACGTCAGTTTTACTCTCTTCCCCCACTATTATTAAAATACTCTTATTATGGCTAACGCACTGTAGTGTAGGTTCTACAGTACAGCCTTTAATCGATCGCTCGTGCGAACGGAAAAATTCCCTTCTGATCCGCTCTCTGAGAACAGAAGCGGAGAGAATTGAGAAGCAGTACGGCTCTTCTGATATCATTCCGTTTGCACATTTTCGGTGTGGACAAGGGACATTTTTTGCGGTTATCTCTTCCGGATTTTCCCTTGGTTTGTTACGTTCGGTTAGTTAATCCATTTTTATTTCATTTTCTTATTATTTTCTTCATTTCTATCCTTTTTCCACTAAAATATATATTTTTTAGAAACTAGTGTAAATAATTAAGATGGGAGCAAAAGAAGTGTTTCGGAGCTAAAGCAGGGACAATTTTCAATACTATCCTTTGACAAAAAATTGAAATAAAATGAATCAAGACTTGTACCTTTGCTAACACTTATCTTGGTGACGAAATGTAAGATAAAATATTACTTGTTTTCTTTCAGTTGCGTGCATTGTTTTCCTTTAACTGCTGGAAACGCAAATATATTTTAATTTGTAAGGTGCGTTGTATCTGCCTATTTAATTTTCGACATTTGTTTTGTGAACCTCCATTTAAATAACCCACGAGCCGCCACTGTCTGGATGCTCTCTCGTAATTCGGGGACATTTGAAGAGAACTGAATGTCAACATGAGATATTTTTTTCTCATATGATTCTACTTAGTCTTTCATTCCTTATATAGTAATAATCTGCTGTACTCGTCTTTTTAAAAAGCTGCATATTTAACCCTTAAATGCATGAATTTTTTTCTCGTTTGCACGATAGCCACGAGTATAAGTTAAATTTCTTATATCAGTTTTATGAATAACTAATTCATTTCTCCAAGGACAAACAGTTTGAAAGAATTATGTGAAACTTTTATTACTCTCGATATGAATCATATAAATCATTCCATATGAATGAATCCATATGAATCATATATTATTAAAAAATACTATATTTTATATATGAAACTGACATAAGAAATTTGGCTTCTACTCTAATCCGGCACTGAAAAATACGATGCATATATGAATCGCTATGCATTGAAGGGTTAAATAGAAACTGCTTTAAAGTCTGCGTTTCTGGTTCTCCTTCCCAAGAGAACCTTCAAGTTAAGGTAAGAAATATTGTACTTTTGCAGTTTTCTATATTGCTGAATGCTAATTATGATTTTTACTTCCTTGTACGTAGTATAAGGAAGTAATGTGATCCCGAAAAATTTTGGGGGCCAAATTTCGACATAAAAACCGATTTTGACTACCTCTAAATTTAATTAAAAAATTTTTTTCGATGCATCTCATCGTAGGCTAGCATGCACGATCATATTAACGCGTCTGCAACTCATTTTGACCAGTGGCGAGTCTACTGTGGCCAGTTTTTCCATGCCGTCTGTACGTACGTACATATGTATGTAACTCGCATATCTCAAAAACTATTGGTCGTAGAATGTTGAGATTTGATATTTAGGATTGTTCTATGATCTAGTTGTGCACCTCCCCTTTTGGTGGCAATCGAATGGATAGTTTATGTACAGGACCGCCGAAAAGATTCGAAATACATTACGCTCTATGGGTCGAAATTCATTAAACTCGCCTAACTCAAAAGCTATTAGGCGTAGAATGTCGAAACTTCATATTTTGGATAGTTGTAACATCTAGTTGTGCACCTCCCCTTTTGGTTCCATTTGACTGGATAGTTTATCTACAGGACTGCCCAAAACATTCGAAATACATTACACTCAATGGGCCGAAATTCATTAAACTCGCATATCTCAAAAACTGTTAGGCGTTGAATGTTGAAACTTTATATTTAGGATTGTTGTAACATCTAGTTGTGCACCTCCCCTTTCGGTTCCATTCGACTGAATAGTTTATCTACAGGACCGCCCAAAAGATTCGAAATACATTACGCTCTATGGGCCGAAATTCATCAAAGCGTTTTTTAGAGGTATTGGGTTATTTCAAACGACTCAGAAGTGATATATGCTGTAAAGAGTTAGAAAATGAATTTCTCCATTAAAAA
>JAWZYV010014620.1:0-72632 GCA_038373885.1 Cheiracanthium punctorium | reverse complement strand
TAAGAGATATTTAAGTTACTATCCATCTTAGAAAAAAAAAAAAAAAAAAAAAAAAAACCAACACTTGGACTTACCAGAAAACTGTCTGCAAGACCTTTTACTGTATCTGCCCATGGCGTGCATGCATGCGTCTGCATTATCTGACTACAGTATGTTGTTATGTATAACCAAATTATGCACTATATATTTCAAGAAGTTTTGTTTATTTGCTTTTCTCACATCATTTTAATTTGTGAATTAGAATCTTTTATGTGACATAAAATATTTTCTTTTCTAGACGAAAAAGTGGATGGAGAAACTTTTCGGGATGTCAGCGAAGATGACCTAAAAGATATTGGAGTTAAACTGGGGACAAGGAAGAAGATTTTGAAAATGATTCAATGTTTAAGGAATGTTCCAAAAACCGTAAGTGAATTTTATTAAATTATTGAATTAATTACATTATTGGCTCATTTAGTAAATTCAGTTCTTGAGCTATGGAATTATTGTAGATACTGACTTGAAAAGTTTAGCTATGGATGTATCTGAATGTAAAAATCATTTGAATTTTTTACTTTTATATAATTTATACAAATTTTAACTGATTCATTTACTTTTATATTATATTATTAGTACATTCAATATTATTTTTGTTATTATCATTTCAGCCTACATTTCCTGGACATGCTCATGTTCAGGATGTCCAGTTAGTGGGAAACGAATCTTTCATGTCAAATAGTTTTGTTTTCGACATACTCACTTCAGGATCGCCATGTACAGTTTTACCCACAGTTTCATCTCCATCTATTCTACCCACAGATGCTCCTAGGAAGATTTTACCTAAAATTTCTCCGTCAGCCACCTTGTCTTCTTCACAAAACAGCACAATCATCTCTTCATCAAGTTCTACCTCTAAACCCTGTGTCGAAGCAGCATCTTCATCAAGTTCTGCACTTGAAAACGAAATTGTTGATGAACCCAGGTTTTCGGACTATCCCAGAAAAAGAATGCGTCAGTCAATGTTTAGAAGCAAATCAATTCCCAATTCAGTGTATGACCAGGACCAAGTCATGGACACTTTTGTTCCAAAGAATACTTATTTTGATGTGGATGTAAGTAAAAAATTCTTGTAATTGTTTTTTAATTACAGTACAGAACCTGTAATCCAGAATGGTCTGTACCAGATGTATTCTGGATAACTGGTTAGACATTAACATGGCATCTACTGGTTTGATTGGTAGCACATATCTTACTCTACTTTTGATTATAATTAAGCATTAATTCTTAATATACTGAAAAATAATATTAAAACTTCTTAATAAATATTAATCATATTTAGAGAGAAAGTAAATGTATTATAACTTCTGGAAACTTAGTTATACATTAAAAAAATAAAACACTTTGTACCTGATTGCTTACATTTTAAATTATAATTGATGTACTCAAAATGAAAAAAAGAAAAAAAAACCTCATTACAAAACGAAGTTTTAATTAATTTTTTTGAACATTTGATCAATTTTTGGAAAATTTTGAAATTTAATCGATTAAAAAATTATGCCGGATAATTGGTTTCCGGATAAGAGGTTCTATACTAGGTATATTATCATTATTATAATATTATTCTGGAGGTTTGGTAAGATTAAGATTATTCTGTTAAGAAATAATGCACACATGTTAGCGTTTTATCAAATGAAATTACTCTAGAAGCTAAAAAAGTGCAGGAATGATCCCTTTTGAGCCATACTGTGCACGTTTGCAAATAATCAACCTATGAAAGTTATGAAAAATGCTAGCAAAAAACTTAAGCATGCATACTTTGCAATATTTCCAAAGTGTATGATGCCTCAATCCCAATAAGAATTATAGCTATTTTGCATATGAAAGGTGCATAGCCAGTCTGTGAAGAAACATTCTGATGCTTATACTGATTTGATGCTAAACATTTAATTTGTGCATTAAATGTAAACATTTTATGTTATCTACAATTTTAATAGGTATAGTTCTAAAAAAAAAAAAAAAAAAAAAAAAAAAATTCACTGAATTTTCAAATTTGTTTTCCAAGTGCTGTTATAACTTTTTATATTGGTCAAATATAATTTTTCTTGAATCTTTTACTAGTTTCTATATTTATCTTTGTATGAAAACTATACTTATTGTTTAAGGTTTGTAGCTGTAGGGAGCCTTATAGACTATTTATATATATATTCTTAATTTTGGTGCATGTTTAAATGCAGAAAATGTGAAATATTTCCTTTTATCCATTAAATTTGTTTACATTTTTGTTTTATTCTCAGGCAATAGATGTCCTGGCTATGCTTAAGGACCATGTATCTGGTGACAAGATTTTGTACAATTTAAAAAATAGGAAAAGTATTAACAGGAGTGATATTAATGAAATAGTTCGTATTGTTGTACGAGATATGGTGGATGATCTTCGTACAGTGTAAGTATTTTATCTAAAATGATTTATGCATAGACTCAAAGTTATATATGTATTGTTAAACCATGCCTCATACAAAATTTCAGTAAACTGGTTTATATACAAATGTTCTGATGAAGAACAAAAAGTTTTTGTTCGAAACAGCTGTATGGCTGTTCAAGTAGTCTTTAGGTGTTATTTTACAAAGGTTTTATTATTTTATACAAATATTTTTGTTGGTGTACTTGTTGTACAGTGTTCAACAATTTTTTATTTAAAAAACATTAAAATATAGTGAACCACTGTTTATACATTTTTATCAATTATACTTTTTCTGAATGGTCCCGGGGAAATCCATTGGATTTTCTTTATTTCTTCATTTTTTTAGAACTGAAGAGGAGAAAAAAGTGTGTGATGCAGGTTTTCAACAAGCTTTGAGAGCTTCTAATTTTATGTAAGAATACCTAATTTCCAGTGATTTAAATGATAATGTTAAACAGGCACTTTTAACTATGTACAATCTTAATCAGCCATACAGGCATACAGCTGAAAATTACACAATATTTTGTACATGAGGAATGAATATGAATAGTTGTACATTAAGTTCAGAATAAATCTCTTAGCATTACATACCTATTGTGCAGTGGTGCACACAAGGGAAGGGTCTAGGGGGTCTGGACCCACCCCTACCCCACTCCAAAAAGTAGGGTTAATAACTTTGCAGTGTAAAATAATCAGGTAGTTTTTGACATTTTAGTATTTTAAAAGACTGTCAAATTCTTACTTCCAGCCTGTAAGATGAGTAAATTAAGACATAATTCAGAAGTATAAGAATATTGAAGTGATAAAAGGTGGTCATGGTCACAAAAAAAAAAAAAAAAAAAAAAAAAAAATTGTACTTTTCCTGCTGGTTTGTTGGTGTCAACACTTTATGAGCTGTACCCCCCCTCCAAGAGAGAATCCTGCGTGCACCTCTGCTATTGTGTATTTTGTCTTCGTGTGTAAATGTAGTATTTTAATTTAACCCGTAAGCAGGCGCGCCTACTTTTGTAACTTAAGCACTCGCATGGGGTAAATCTTACCCCATTTTGTCTTCTTTATATTTTTGACTAAAAACGTTTGAAAAACAAATTTGTGGACTTATAACATAAAATACATCAGTTCTATTACGTTTCATGGTAGGAAATCGTGCTTTTCATATTTATTTAGAAATTTTCTAGCAGTTCCTTTAAATATCATGCTTTCTGAGAAAATTTCATAGGATATGCTTTATACCTAAAAACACTAATTACTTTATTAATATGATATTAATTACACTTAATAGCCTTTTGTCAATACATACCAGTACTGTAACATCCATTTACATTTAATTTACATTTAGTTTATATTTAGTTTACGCTAACAACGTAATGAAATGTTGTTAGTTGCATGGGAGTATTTAATCCCAAAGTAGAAATTTCTTCCCTTCTGGATAACAAAGAAACTACATTATTCCACCCACCTCAACTAGACCTTGACCTTGAAAGGTAGGTACAAGACGGGACAAACTTGTTCTAAAAAAATTTCTCCCATTTTACGAAGAAAAAATATCGCTGGAGTGAAATTTACCTCAGCATGCGTGCTTATGGGTTAAATCTGATTTTTTATGTTATTTATTGCAAAAATACTCGTAATTTTAAGAATTTCATTTATGTGTTTTTCTCATTTCTAAGTTTTTTTCCCGCTAGTCTCTTGAAAAATGTATAAACAGTGCTTCACTGTAATAATAATAATCACAATCCAACAAATTTAAATCACTATGTATAAATGAATTTTCTTTTTTAATACTTTGTATTTATTATCATATGACTGTAGGTTAAAAAAAATTTTTGGAGGGGATTTGGGACTCTTCCTTAGTGTAGACCCTTTAATCTCTTGGGTACAGATTTATATGGAGATTTATTCTTGTGTTTGGAAGAGATATTATAGTCAGACAATCCTGACTTATAAACAAGAATGTTCATGTTTAATTTCATCCTTGTTTCATCAAATGTATTCAAGGAATTAATTTTCTTGGGCAAATATTTTTTTGAAGCCCAGATCCCAAGGTTGAACAGAGTTGTATTGTTTTGAGTTTGGACCTTTATGACAGTGGGCTAAGGTTTTGCCGACAGACATATTAAACATAATTTTACTGAGTATACTTTTTCAACAAACCATAACCATTCTGAATCATTACATTGAATTCCACTTAAAAATCATGCATTTGGCATAAATAGAAACTCCATAAAAATATTTAAAAGCTAAATCACAAATCTTAAGTGCCTTCTTTCTATATTCTTTCCTGTAACTATCACCATTATTGTTTTCTATGTAGAAATCTGCCTTTACAAATTCAAAGTTTTAGAAAGAAATATTGAGTATTTTTCAAACTCTGGTTTGCAGGAATTATATATTTTTATTTATTTATTATTATTTATTTTACATTCAGATTTTTATTTTTCTGTAACATTTATATAGGTACCCCAGAACAGAACAGAAGCATAACCTAGCAAAAGCAATAGTTCGTGATATACCAGAGTTGAAAAGTACCAGAGAAGGTGTCTTAGGATATGTAAGTGATTTCTAGAAACTTGAATATCTCTGTTCGTGCTGTATTGTATCCATGGGCGGATCCAGAAATTACTCAAAGAGGGGGCGATTTTGTACCTGAAACAGGGGGGTAGAATGTGCAAAATCATTTTATAATTAATTAATATAATCAATTATACCAATTAATGTAATTATTTTATTGATAAAATCTATATATGAGCAATGATTAAAAAGGACAGGGAGTAGTACCTGCAATACACCCCTTAGGAAAAGGCTACATAATTTTCATTATACTTTCATAATATTTTTAAACAGATTTTTGGACTTCGCCCAGGAGGGGGTGATCGCCCCCACCGCTCTCCCCTTGCATCCGCGCCTGATTGTATCTGAAATTTAGTGATAGTTAAAAATATAGTTCAATATTACTTAATTAAATTTTCATTTCAATCTTTGAAATGTTCAGAATGTGTTTGTTGAAGTGTAGCTGTCATATCTTTTATGCAGCAGAAAATAATAATTGCTATATGCAAGATGTTCAGTTAATGGACTGGCAAACTGTAAGGAGAGGTAAGGCAAATGGAAAGGATTTCGAATCACAAAACAATTTGGAATCATATTTTTTTTTTCTTTAATAATGGCAGTTAATAAACATTTCATCAAAGGTTTTCAAGCTTTTGTTAGTTTTCCATTTAAAAAAAAAAAAAAAAAAAAATAGTTGATTCTCCAAGAATCCCATTCTTTAAAATGAAATGATTCATAATTATAGATTTTGGTTTTATTATTTTTTAACTAAAAATTTTTTTTCCAAAGAATTTTAGGAAATATCATTAGCAGTTTCATACAAAAGTGATTATTACCAGGTGCATGAAGCCAATGATTTTGCCTTTGCATTGCAATGCAATTCTCAATGCTTTTTGATGTGGTGTACCACGAGATGAAATGGTTTTACGTTGTGCCCAGTGCAAGTCATACCCCCAATCTCCCCCTAAAAAGTTTTAAAATTTTATTCTAAAAAAAATACTGTGCGACATAGGGGGCGTTGGCTTATGCCAACACCCCCTGGACTGCAAGGCCAGAGCACTTACCTGCTCAGTGATGTCACACTGAGCAGGTAAAGCATTTCCACTGGTTTTCACCACTCTTCACCGAACTCTGAAGAGAAATATATTTAACTATAAAGTTCTTAAAAAAAAAAAAAAAAAAACCCACGAAATTATCGATAAAATGTTTCACTTGAAAACAAACATGGGTGAATCTTTTTTTCTTGAAGAATGCAGATATGAAAGCTAGCAAATCAAGAAAATAGAGTAAAATTTAAAAATATTTTACTTCTAATTCCCATCTCAGCTGGCTGTTTCATACACTTCTTTTGACATCCTCCAGATTAATTCAAAATTTCTGTCCTGACATATGGTAAAAATAGATGTAATATTGTTAATTACATATTACCAAGAAATAACTTAACACTTCTTAATACTAGTAGTATACATATATATGGGGCAGGTATGTGTTTAGTCATTGATGAATAAAACTACAGTAAAAATTTATTGAGTAGACGCTAGGAAAAACAGATACTTAGGAACTGTCAAAAAAGAAATATGTACTATATTTAATTAAGTAAAATTAATTTATCAGAAAATTTGAAGGTTTTACTTACTTAAAAGCACACCTTGATTCCTTGATGAATCTCGGGTTCCTTGAATGCTGTTAAAAAAGCTAGCAGATCAAGAACATAGAGTAAAATTGAAAAATATTTTACTTCTAATTCCCATCTCAACTGTCTGTTTGATACACTTCTTTGACATCATACCAATTCATTCAAAATTTCTATCCTGACATAGGTTGTTAGATCAGAGTTGTAAAAAAACCAGTTTTTTGTAAAAACCACACTCTGGGCGGGTTTCATTCTAAACAATCCTTAAGATTTTGTATTGTATTTTAAATTGTACAAATTCGATACTGTACAGGCATGCACTAGCAAAGATATAGATATTATTATAAAACATTACAAAATGATGTAATTAAAGTCAGAAATTAAGCCATGCCTATACTACAGTTTAAATACCATATTCTATGCAATCTACACGTATGTCATATATATACACAAATACTTCAACTTTAAAATAATACAAATCAGCATTTTATATTCCAATTAATCAGTTAAACATAAATAATAACATTAAAACAAAACATACCTTAGAGTGTTTTGTAGGAACATAAAATCTTTCCTTGATATTACCTTTATCCACTTTAAGGTGTCATCTCGTGGGATTCTAAATAATTGTTCTTTTGTGGTTCCAGGGTAATTATCCCGATACATGTGCACACAACATATGTAAACCATGGTATTTTCTAAAGAACAACAATAATAAAGTGAAATTTTCACGTATAAATAAAATGTAAGTACATCTGCAAGAAATGTGGCTTTCGCAGCATCGAAAAACACCAGCACGTGTGCAAGCATAGAAAAGTCGCCGGGTCTTGTCTAAGAATTGCCGGAATGTGGTTTCGCCATTCATATGGCTGAAATGCCCAGAAAAGTTGCATACCACTATGGGAGCAGGTTTCTTTCCCTTCTCTAAATGATGTCACATCGTTTAAAGGGACTCACACCATGGCTTGTCAGTCCAAGAGGGTGCTTATGTGTCCTGTGCATAAGTTCAGACAGCACTGGCCAAGCCAAGTAACATAGCCCTCCTTAAAGTTTGTTGGTCCATTAATGGAACATAATTTTGTAATGTAAAACAACTTTTCTCTCTCTGATGTAGTTTAAAATTATATTTTAAATTTTCACAAGAAGGTAAAATTAAATGTTACAAACTGCGACATGAAAATTCTTTTATCGATATGAATAGAAAATAAAAAGATAAAGTGCAAGCTTTTTCTCTTTTGTGTGTGCATAGGAAAGTGGGAAGGAAATTTTCAAAACTTATCAATGTTATATAATTATAGATCTCTTTCATATCTGAAAATAAATATTTTTATTAACTTTTTTGTGAGGGAGTGAAAGGCAAGTCTAAGAATTTTCTTCAGTTATCTTTGTTTTATTTTCTAAAGTGTAACAGTTGAAATAGATGATAATAAGGATGAAAAGAATTTTACTGAGAAAATACCTTAACATAGTTTTAATTGAATTCTACGTAAATGAATAGAACTGCATTGATTTTGTGCCTTATAAATATATTTTATCATATGTCTGTATCTTTTTACATGGTCAAGAAAGTTCCTGTATTCAACAATTCACTGAAAAGTCATCGAAAAGGAAAATAAAAATAAATGAATGAAATGGAAAAAAAGTTATAAAATAAAGTTAGATTGCATTTTTTGACATCTCTTTGTGTCTTTATGTGTGGGAAAGCTAATATAATCCTAGAATGCAGACAGTGGTATACTGCAAAAATCTGCCTTCTCCTCTCATTGGTGTGTGGGAGTCTCTCCCTCTCTATTTGTTTATATGTATATATGACCTAATATAGTACAGAATACGCAGATACACTTGAAATATTTTTATACTTGATTAAGTGTCACATAAAATTTTTTATGGAATGTATAGAATTGTACACAAGTTCTATAGATTTCTGTCCTGTTTTTCTATAGAATCGTTTTCATATGGGGATAATTATTTGTATTATGTACAAATTGGCATAACTTATTCTTATCAGTTGATATTGTAAATAGGTGCAGGTTTTATGCACTGCCCCCTCACATTGTAGGGGGTTAAGAGGACTAACAGTGTAGTATACCTATGAATATTGCAGATCCAGGAAGGAATGTTTCAGATTAAGAAATGATCTTAAATATGATAGCTACTATACATCAGCTCAGTTTCAAACAGTGGGAAATTTATACAACCTGTTGCTAAACAATTTAGTCAAATGTGTTAAAAGAACAGAATTTAATAAATTTGTACTTTTTCCAAGAGCCACAAGAAGACTGGGACTTCTTCTAGTGGTATTATACAGAATAGCTAAATGCATCAAATAGGGGAACAGTCCCCCATCCCCCCACATATAAATAAATAGACAAAAATAAGTAGGATTAAAATGTGATATCCCAGCCAGCCACGATACATCGAATTAACGTCGCCGTCGACGTAGTTTCGACGTATTCATCGACGTTAAAAATCCTTGGATATGTCCACCTGTTTGCCCGTCGAGCGCTGAACTTCTCGACGGCGTATTACCCGCGAGGGGTGACCGTGAGAGATAACAATCTCGCTTAACTACGGCGTAAGAATGGAAAAGGGTGACCGCCAGGAAGAGAAAATCCCCGATATTGGTCGAACACTCGTCGCTATAACGGCGAAGGGAGACAGATTCTCGGAATTCGTTTATAAAATTCAGCTCATAGTGGTTGATTTTACGTTATACCTTGTCGAATCGCTCCAACAGGACAGAGGAAACCGGCTTATATTTGTCTAATAGAAGTCGTTCTTTAAAGACTTCGCAGAATTTGTCGAATTCTGCCCATTTATAAACGTAGTAATTATGCCGCAATTCCAGACATTCAGAGAATAGACAAATACCATTTACATACGTCGTGAAGGAATGGAAATTCAAACTGTTCTGATCTTGTGAACTTTTGCCGTTTAAAAAGGAAACATTTTATATTTCTATATAATACATTTTAATATTAGTTTGTTAGCTAATAAAAAGTTATTTTTAATTAAATGTGCAAAAATTACAAGTTTTAAATTAACTTCTAGTCGTTTAGATGAAGTTGTAAAATATACATTCATAAAAATTTGAACACAGAGAAAATACATTAAAGAAAAATATAATCTTGATTTTTTGAATTTAATTGATCAGTAACTTGCATAAATAGCTTATGTCTCTATTTTACATTTTAAAGGGTTTACTTTTTCCCCCCGGTACATTTTATGAATTGTTTTTACTGTAGGTATATTTAATAAAAGGCGGGGTGGGTACGCTGTTTAATTCAATGTTATAAACAATCTAAATATCTTCATATATTGGTGAAAGATGGTGAAAAAGTAACTTAAAAATTAAATAAAATATTAGTAAATTTAGTTAAGTAAGGAATACAGTTTAAAATGCAATTTTACTAACAGTAAATATAATTTACTTATTTTATATAAAAAAGATTACTTTTTAACCAATATATGAAAATATTTAGATAGTTTATAAGAGTAGATTAAATAATTTTTTGCACCCTTTTATTAAAAATACCTAATACAGCCAAAACGATTAATAAAATGTACCGGGGGAAAAAATGGAAACCCTTTAAAATGTAAATTAGTGACATAAGTTGTTCGTGCGAGTTACTTATCTGTTAAATTAAAAATCAAGATTATATTTTAACTTTAATATATTTTTGTATATGTTCAAACTTTTATGAATATAAATTTTATAACTTTATCTAAACGATTAGAAGTTAATTTAAAACTTGTTATTTCTAATCATTTAATTCAAAATTGCTTTTCATTAGCTAACAACTAGTAGTATAATGTATTATATTTAGAAATATAGAGTGTTTCCTTTTAAACGGCATGTGCACCCGACAAGAAGTTTGAATTTCCATGCTTTCACGACGTATGTAAATGGTGTGTGACTGACATATTCTCTAAATGTCTGGAATTCCGGCATAATTACTACGTTTATAAACTGTCAGGATTCGACGAAATCGTCAAGGAACCACTTCTATTAGACGAATAAGCCTGCTTTTTTATCTCCATAGTTTATTATAGTTTTCCTGTAATAAAATATGAAGAAGTTTTCTATCTACAAATCCCCCCCCCCCTCTCACCCTCCCACGAGAAAAATTTTGTCTACTTCATTACACAAACAGTTTTTTATTTATCTCTCTTAATTCTTTGATTTGTTCAATTTCACTACTCCAAATAGGTTTAAATTACATACTAAATGCACACATATTAGTATACAATTTAAAAAGAAAAAAAAAACTTTGCATAAAGTGCTTTAATCTGTTTCATTGTAAGTTATGCCATAATGCAATAATAAGTTGACTTTTGTTATAGTAAGTTTACATTAAGTAAATTTGTGCTTATAATGAGAAAAAATATTTCATATGCTTAAGGTAAACAGTTGATTTTATGCCAATTGTACCTTTATATTTCACTCTATAATACAAATAAGAAGACTTATAATTAGCAATTAAAAAGAAAATGAATAAAAGAAACAAAGCACATAATTATTAGTTAAATAATTACTTAACTCACCTCTAAAATTTTGATGGCTGGAATTAAAATTTGTAGTTACCCCGATAAACTTTAATAACATCACCGGCCAACACAATTTAAAGAGAGCCAGACAAACTTATTAATATGCCAAGCTAACGATAAATCGTGTTAGCATTGAACTTGAAAAATATTCCAAGAGATACTTGAAAAATATCCACTTTTATAGTTAAAACTATGGAAATTTTACTGTTCTGTGTAGCGCAGCTGAGCTCAGCCATTGACTACACGCTGGAGCGAGTTCTGCCCTTGCATAAAAAACTGCGAAGTACGAGCCACGCGAACCATGAACGAATACACACACAAAAAAGAAAAAAAAAGCATCTGTTTTCTGAGAAAACGGTTGGGGTGGACATGTCAAAGGTCGTGAGAAAGGACCCTGTAAATTCTGTCTCCCCTGCACTGTTTATTCGACGTTCAACTGACTATTAACTAAGCTGAAAAAATTTCTCGATGCTCCATCGCGTGTTTCTTCTTGGCTGGCTGGGGGGGGGTCTCTTAGACCGCCAAAGCCATAAGCGGAAAATCGGCGATGTATTGACGGATCATAGACCTCCTGAGGGCGACCAACATTAACAGTCGAAGATAGCCGCCTCCCTGACCAAAATCGAACGGCTCTTTAAGACGTCGACAACACAATGTATGTTTGATCTCTTTTAAACGCTATTTTTTGCTGTAATTTTTCCTCGACCTATTTTCGACATTTCGACATCGGGAATACGTAATTTAAACGTGTGTGCGCTTGCTGGGATTAATTAAACATTATTATACTTTAACTCCTATTTTGCATTACAAGCACTTTCAGTCGCACACATTTGGTGTCCTCTTGCTTGCTACTTCTCATTCTTTTATACTCTTTATCCGCACCCACCAACGCTCGTTGATATGCACGTGAGTCGTCATTGACTGCCATGACATCATTCATTATTTCAGTTGCCTCTCTTTTTAGACTGTAGCTTTTATTTTTGTAGTGGTCTATTTTTCTAATATTATCAAAATCAGTGGTGAGCAGGTGGTTTGGGCTAATCTTCATAGGGCAGTACTTGGTTTACCAAAACATAGATCACTATAATGTGCTCCTTTTTTTCTTTCTTTAATTGTCCTTTTAGTTCACCAATATAGCATACAGAACTATTTTCTTTATATTTAAGATTAACTTGTAGGTGCCTGTTGTTTCTTCTTGATTTATTTTGTCTTTATCTGTTCTAATTCTATTGAAAATGTTTTTATTTGGCTTGATGGGGATGTGGATTCCTTTTTTGAAGGCTGCATTTGCTATTTTAGTGGCTATTCCTCTGCAAAATGGGATTGCTTTAGTGAAACATTGTTTTGGTTGTTGCGTTGTCATGTTCAACGTATGAAGAAATAGAACAACATTTCACGTTGGTAAACCAAGTACTGCCCTATCAAGATTAGCCCAAACCACCCCCCCCCCTCCATTGCTTTTGATTATATTAGGAAAATAGCCAACTACAAAAATAAAAGCTGTGGTCTAAAAAGAGAGGCAATTGAAATAATGAATGGTGTCATGGCAGTGAACGACAGTACTCACACGCACATCGATGAGAGTTGGCAGTGTGGATAACGAGTATAAAAGAACAAGCGAGCAAGAGGACACCTGATGATGGCCATATGTGCGGCTGAAAGTGCTTGTAATGGGAAATAGGTATTAAAGCATAATAATGTTTAAATAGGATTATTTCTTTGTAAAAAGAAAAACTTTCATTGAATTGAAGAACTAAAATATTTTATTTCAAAAGTTATCAAATCATTTCAAAGAAACTTGTGTAAAAATAATTTTTGGTATTAAATAAATACCAACAAATAATATTTACATAATGTATTTGAAATTATGTTTGTACAAATTATCAAGATGTTCTTTGGAAATACAGTAACCTCTCGTTATATCGCATCTTCATATATCACACTTTGTTACTTTAAAAAAAGCATAAACTGCATTTGAAAAATGCAACTCCAGTCACATAAGTGAGGTACAATTCGATTTCACTCACTAATGCTTGCTGCAAAGCAAGTTATGAGAAAAAATAAGAACAGATGATTTTGGGTATCTTCTTCATCAGGAAATGAAATGCATATTTGTATGTAAATTCAAAATATAAAATTAATCACTCACACAATAAGCTTTGAAGTTTATCTATTATTATAATACTTATACTGTTAATTTTATTATACTTTAAGTGCAGTGGAACCTCCTAAATTGGACACCCCCCCAAAATTGGGTCTCCATAAGTTGGACAATTTTCTTGGAAACTGAACATGCCCATAATATAGAAATGTACCTCTATATGTTGGGCAATTCTGAAAGTTGCACACTTTTTGAAAGAACTGCAGGTGTTAACTGTACATGCATTTATAAAAATAAAATTTTATCATATCGCCCTGCTCCTCACCTCCGCTGGATATATTGCACATTTTTCTTGTTCCCCAACAAGCGTGATATAACGAGGGGCTACTGTATAATGAAAGCCTTATAAAATTATACTAATTTAGAAATTTTAGAGGTTAACAAAATAAATTTGCTTCTAGTTTATAATTATGTAGACTACTTTCTCATTATGGATTAGGAACAGTTTTATGACCCTTCAAACAATTCGGGCTCCATTGAATGGAGATTGAAAACAATGAGAAAAGTTATGCCCTTGTCAAAAAAGAAAAACAAATCCCATAAAAGAAGAGCAGCTCGGAAACTCATTGAAGCTGAAGAAGAGATCTCTCCTGAATATTCTGAGGAAATATTGGAAAAGGTAAGTTCATTTTTATTTATTAAATACTGTAAAAGCACTTATTTTCACGAGCCGCAATTTTCACAAAAATGAAGATATCAGATGATTTCGCTAGCTGAAAATTTCGTGAATTTTATATGAATAGAACCGAAAGTTGAAAAGTTCTGAAAGTGTGCTTAAATGTAGAACCCCTTTTGCATAAGGCATTTTAAGAAACTTCATTTCGTCAAAAAAATTTGCCCCCCCCCTTTCCTATCTTGAATGGCTTCAAAAAATTTAGTATAAATATTGTAAGTGGAAAGCATGGCTGCTTTTAGTTAGTTGTATTATTGTTTTGAGAACAGTTGTATAGTACTCAAGAAAGAAAGTTGAAAGAGTTTGTAGCTGTGCAATAAATCATTAAATTTTAATAAGTAAAAAGTTTCTCGTTTTTTATTATTTGAAAAAAAAAAGTATTTTGCAAGGATTTAATTTTTGCGATTGTGATGGCCTCACGAAATTAAAGCCTGTGAAAATAAGTGCTTTTACAGTAAGTAAATATAATTAAACAAGAGTGTTGTGTTGGTATTAGTCTTTCGATTTGCCTATCATCAATAAAATACCATAAAATCCGAACTAAGAGCTGCAAATTCAAAATCAGTTGAATTGGGGAGTGGACTGTAATTAGGAATATTAAGAAATTTGGTACTTACATATACCATCGATCTTATGTGCACCTACGGAGGGGACTATAGGGGTTAAACACCCCGTTAAAAGTTAAGAGATCCCAGTGAAAATCTCTTTAAAAATAGAGATGTGTCACTTAATGAATTAAAATATTTTATTTATTAAAGTTATCTTAGAATTTTTATTTTTTAAAATTGTCTTATTTTTAAAAATTGTCTTAGATAATTTGAAAGTAATTTTTACAAAATAGTTTGTAAATTAAATTATTACTTACAAATAGTTCATTATGTACAGTTAAACTCTACTATAAAGTCAATGAAAAGACCAGGTAATCATTTATGACGTTATTACCAAGTTACTTTAATAGTGAGCTAGTACTCCATGGGGCAGTGAAACTGAATATTTTGACATTTTATAAGAGAGTTTTCATTTACAAGGTGTACAAATGCATTTTACACACTTTTAACAATCAACAAAATTCCATATTCCTAAGCTCCTTAGCTCTAAAACTTTGGAAAGTATCTTGTTGCAAAATACCAAACCCTTGATTTTTATTTTTTATTTGTTGGCAGCATAATATGTAAGTAGTGAAAATTCATTTTCAAAATATTTACTATTGCTATAAGTATTGCATTGTTGATTATTTGGCTCTTGCAACTTTTAATCCAGTTAAATTTGGTTAGGCTATGTCAACTATAATTAAGATCAATAGAAAATTAATTTTTAATTTATTTATTAATGTTAATTATTATTTAAAAAAATGAAGTAATTGCAGATAAAATATATCCATTTAGTCCTCAGTGTTTTAAGAAACTTCGCCAAATTTGTCTTCATTCTTGGTGTCATCACGAGTTGTGTGTTGTGGGAGGTCTTTTAAGAGGGGACTTATAATTGGGATTTTACGGCACTGATTTTATTCTGTAACCAAACCTGCACAGCAAAATCCACATTTTAATATAGTTTAAAATATATGTTATTTCCATTCAACATGCTTAATTTTATGAACTAATAAAGATAGAACAGAGATTTAAATGATTTTAAAATGTTCAGAAAATTTAATTATCTAAAAACATGAGCATCTTTGCTTAATAAATACTAAAAGGGAGCAGTATTTCATATTGTGTTGTAAGAAAATATCAACATTCTATACCTATTGATAAAAGATAGTATCCGCGTTTATGAATACATTTTTTTTTTTCTGTATTAAAGTTGCTTTCTCACATGTGTTTCTTTAATTTGTTCTAGATAAACTGGCTAAAGTGTACACCAGCAGTAGAAGCCAACAAAGCTCAGATATCGGAATACATGGCAGACACTTTCGCAATACGCAGAGCTTATATTACAAAAAATTGCCCAAATGCTACGGAGATTCTAGATGTATATCCTAAGCTGAAGGAGTTTGATGGTGCATTAGTAAGTGCTTTTTTTTTTGTTGTTTATTTGTTAGCAATGCATAGTTGGTGAATCAGGGGCACACATTTTTGTAACAATTTTGCAAAGATATATATAGAAATAAATATAAGAATTTTATTTTCTAATGTGTTAAATCTGATAGCCCTTTCTTTGAACTATCATATTACATCTTGATTTCCAAGATAAGTCCTTTTCTTAAAACATCAAGGCTGATATTGTTTCACTCCTCCTTCACAATCTTCCAGAGTACACCCAATGTTTTAGGATGCCGCTTATAAAGAGCTTGTTTTAAATATCCAAATGCACAGTAATCCATAGGAGACATGTCAGGGGACTTGGGTGGGATGCATTTAAAGGGAATAGCTGCAATTCCAGTTTCATTTCTCATTTTATCAAAAAATAGAGCAGTAGATTTAGAGGTATGGCTTGTAGCTTTATCCTGATGGAACTTAACACAGTGAAGATTGTTTAGATAAAGGGATGGAATTTCTTCTTTAAAAATAGGTGTTAAAACATACTTCTGATAGTAATCTGAATTAATTTTGACATTTTTTTCTATTTTCCTTATTGTAAGTTTTGCGTTATAAGAAAATCCAGTAATAACCGTAAAACCTTTAGAAAAAATTTCTTTGTTTTCTCTAAACCAACTTGTTAAGTCTTTTTCTCCTCTTTTGTGGTAGTAAATCGATCTTTTTCTATTGCAGCCAGATAAATGTATCTAAGCTTCATCAATTGTAACTACATATTTCCATTTTTCACTTGCCAAAAAATTTTCATACAACAATCTACACATAGTCTTACACTGAGAAATATGTTTCGGCGTTAGGCGATGAACATCGTGTATTTTTGCTTTGATTAACTTTATATCAGATTTTATAATTTTGTTCAGAGTTCCTACAGAGATATTTAAACATTTTGCGATAGTTCTTTGGGTAGTTGGATTTTCCTTTAAAACATGAGATGCAACTTTAGATTTAATAAGAGGTGTATGTACCTTTGTTGGGTATGCATTTTTTGCCTTTTCCCCAGCGAAATATAAACTTTGACGTTTCTTTCCTTTCATATTAATTATGTGACTTATCTTACGTGTAGAAATATTAAAATCATGATTTTGACATCTTTTTTTAATTACTGAATAAGAGCATTTCTCTTTGGATAGTGCAAAAATATAGCCTTCGATCCATTGTTTATTTTTCAGTGACATTTTAAAGGAAAATATTTTTAAGGTTGCAGACGATAAATAAGCCCAGTGTCATATGCAGACTTCCTTCAAGGGGGGGGGGGGGTTATAGACGTAACTTTGTGTTAAAATGCATAATATTGAAGCTAAAATTGAAAATTTATGGACATTTTGTTAAAAAATTTTTGAATAGGGGGGTTTGAACCCTCAAACCCCCCTTTGCGTGTGCCACTGAATAAGCCTTATTACAATTTGATGCCAATCACATTTTTATTTTTAAATTAATATTTAACTTCTTGGAGAAAATCAAAATCATTACCAAAATGTATGAACACCCTCTGTATATGTGAATAAACATTTCTTTAAATGCAACTTTCGAACGAATAACATTAGGCCAAACCAGGGGCGTAGCCAAGGGGGGGGGTTAGGGGGGTCATAACCCCCCCCCCCCTATAAGGAATTTTTTGCCATACAAAATGTATATTCTTCACTACATTGTCACACCCACGTATACATATATTAAGTTGTAGTAGTCGTAACCCCCCCCCCCCCCCCCCCCATGAAAAATTTCTGGCTACGCCCCTGGGTCAAACTTTTAAATATTATATCTCTTCATGAATTATACTGTGCCATTCATAAAAAGTAATTCTATAAGAGGAAACATAATATTTAAATATTAGCAAAAAATCTTCCTCTCCTTTTTTTCCTAATATTCCTAGTAAATACTAAACCAATTCAGCCTGGAATTGGCCAGTATTTTCCAAGCTGATAAGATACTTAATTTCGGGAAATGCCTGAAATGTAATGTGCTGGTCCAGAGTTCTGGTATCGCTTGCAGTTGTCAGTCTAAAAGAGTTTTGATCAATTTTCTCCAGATGCGACCTGAGTGTTAGAACCCGTAAAAATTTTGTTGCCCAAGGCAACCCCCCTTAGGCAGATAGTTCTTATTTAGGTTTTCCTTGACTAAAAAGAAGCATTTTGAAAATTAAATATCACCTTAACGAATTTTTAAAAGACTTGCATGTTATTTGGAACATTTATAAAAAGAAGCTGTAGTTGATACTGCCCCCCCACCCCCGAAAAAAAAAAAAAAAACCACAAAGCTTCTTCACAGATAATACTATGCACTCTTATGAACAGTAATTCTATATTTCCTATGCAGCAACCAGAAGAAAAAAAAAATCTTACAAAGTAATTGCACTGCAAAATAGCCTAATTTTCAACTCAGTGCCCTCCATTTTGGAAAATACTGCATGTTGATTATTTTTTTCCCTGTAATTTCACAATTCCTTCAGGTTTACTATTTGCAAGAATGCACACTACAGCAAGTGAAGAAACATTCTGAAATTTTTCTAAGTTCTGACTGTTCATTTCAAATAAGTTTTTTATCTATGGTGAAGAAAACTTTAAGGAATTTTTACTTGCAGATTGAGGAAGAATTTAACCGTATACATCCCAATGCTAAAAAACTTGCAGAGGAACTTCCAGAGTATTCAGAAAAGCTAAGTCTGTATGTGTCCCAGCAGCGGCATGACATTGAAGAAAGAATCGGAATTGTACCTGATAGTAAGTATTTACAGTATATATATATTAAATGTTTATGATTTCAGTTTGTCTATCTGTCCATCAATGCTCTAACTTCTGCAAATATGCACCAGTTACTGCAAGTTATTTACTGGTTGTCCCAAAAAGGTGGTAAAAAGCTTTAATTCTTTATAATTAGAGATAAGGGGGCAATGTAAAATTTAAAAAATGTTCAGAATATAGTAGGAAAAAAGATTATATTAAGGAAAAGCTCCTCTTGTTAATTTTTAAAATTTGTACATAGACCCTGTACAAAAAAAATTCCCAATAAGTAAAATGTGCCCCCATACACTCATGAGGTGATGTACAAATTTTCACCCCTTTGTCTTAAAACATCTCAGAGGTATTTATAAATATGCATGAATTTTAATGCGAACATTTATTGCTAGAGAGTAAAAAAGATGTTTTCTTTCATAATTTCTGTATGACCCTTAAATGCGATCATCTGAAGCAATTTTTTTCCCTTCAAGAGTCATTGAAAAGTGGTTTAAATCAGCATATATTTATCTTCATCTTCATATCTCCACTTTTTAGGATATAATTCACAAATTTTGTACACCATGTCATTAGTGTATGGGGTATATTTTACTAATTGGGATTTTTTTTTTTTTTTTTGTACCGGAGTTGTATACTAATAATGAGAAGTCATATATAAATAACAGCAATTTTTTCTTAGTATTTTTACCTACCTTATTTTGAACATGTTTTTCAATTTATATTGACTACTTATCTCTAATATATGAAGAATTAAAATGTGTTGCCATCTCTTGGGACACCTTATATTTATCATTCTTGTGTATTCAAGGGTCAATCCAGGAATTTTTTTCTGGGTCCCATTTTTGTGAAAAATGTTTATTTTTGTGAAATTTAATATCTTATAACATCTATTTCTGTAAATTCTCCTACAAATTTTTGTAGCAAAGTCACTTTTTTTCTTACAATAATTTTCAAAATAAATTAAAATATAGTGTAAAATGCCGATGAAGTGTTGCTTCAAATGATTGTATTTTTGTGAAGGGGCCATTTTAATTGATTATAATTTTGTGAAGAGGCCGTAAAACAGACCCAAATTTTATCTGCATCGATCCCTAATATTGCACCATGTCAAAAGTCATACATTGGTGCAACAGCCCTTCTGCAGAGTCAAGGCCTGTGCAACTTATTTCTCTTAAGTTCATGTCTTATTTGAGTTTCATTTAATTTTTCATAGAGCATGCTTCAACTTATCCCATAGGTATTGGCAGTTTGCCTCACAATGAGACAAGTTGGCATACATCTGCACTTTAAAGATGTGGTTCAGTTTTATTAAAATATTCGAACAAGAAATTAATAATTAAGATCAAAAACTAAAAACTGCACCTACTAGCCTGTTTCTCCTATGTAGCTTCAGTTTTTCCACCAAGCACTCATTAAGAATTCCAATAACTTACATACTATGGCAGTCATTATCTAAAGCATATTTTAGAAATGTTTGGCTATTTTGAACCAAAAAAAAAAAAAATTCATATTATATCTTACTAATGGATACAGAATAAAGCCGTCAATCAAAAACAACTCTGTAGGCCTTATAGTTCTACAGGAGCTCTTATAAGAATCTCTATTCATTACATAGATTAGAAATATTAATTCACTTTAAGCACAATACAAAAAGTATATAAATTTTATAACTACTTACTCTTTATTAAAAGGATGAAAATAACATTTTGAAATTTTTTATAGGTTGTTGCAAAATTAAATTAAAAATGATATACATGTTTTAGAGGTTATCTGCAAAATCTCACCTGGTTTGACAACAGCACATCTATATATATATAAAAGAGAAGAGTTTGTTTGTTTGTTCGCTATACACGTCCAGACATTTCGACGGATCTGGACCAAATATGGCTCGCTGACTAAATAGGACAAGAGAAAGCTAATGCCGTAAAAATGAAATTAATCGGATGAATAGTTTTTGAGTTATTTTATGTTATGTAAGGTTTTTGGCCATTTTTCTCGCATTTTACGTTATCACAAGCTAAATTTCTGTCCAAATACTATATTTTTTATATCATCGGAAACTACAGAGTTTTCTTTTTCAAATACAATTTGTTACAAAATCGTACTTACATTTGCCGATTTTTGGTAATTTTTTAAAGGAAATCCTGTTTTGAAGAAAATGTACGGCTTTTAAAAATATGCTATTTTTAAACTGTCGCATCGAAAAACCTAATGGGCAAAAATTTTCCATATTTTACAGCTGATTAAACATTTTTTTCTCCCTCTTTTAAATTTTGAACTGTGCAGAAATGTTAATTAGATTTTTTTTTTTTCTGAAAACATCGAAAGTTAAAATTCCCTTCCGGGATTGAAGAAACAGCAAATTTCCCCCCTTTCGTCCTGTGTGAGGTGGGGTGTGTAAGTGGGGATGAAGCGTTGCCAAGACAACTGACTTCTTTTTTTATATGGTTTACGTTCTCAAGGTCGTTCTAGCATTTAAAAGGAGAATCCGTGAGAAATAAACGTGCCGGATTTATTTGAAATTGTTGCATTAGGAAGTATGACTCCTGAAGAATTTGAAGATAGTATGTTACATGGATTATCAATTCCTCGAGAAGATAGTTACTAAATAATTAGAGCCTCATAAAATATTTATAAATAAATTAAACCCACTGCGAACATTACATGAAAAAAAACCTGGATTTTTAATAAAATAATTATGAAAACCTGGATTTTTAATTCATCTATCATTATTTAAGTTCTTATCTACTGTATATATGCCCAATGATTTGCCTCCAGTGATTCTTATTGGATTTGAAATAAAAAATAATTAGTTTATGGGGTGCGCAGGTATTAGTGATAAATGACTATTAGAACACAACAGGTAGAAGGAGAGAAACCTAGCCACGTCCAATTCTCGGGAACCTCTGTACGCTGGCAAGTCCACTGTTCATTTCTTTCTTTTTTTTCTTTTTCTTTTTTTTTTTTGTTGCTGCGGGAAATCCCGTGTACCTTTTTTTTATCATTGCAGCGGGAGGATTCACATTCCTTCCCTTTACAATCTCATACCGATGACTGGATTCTATTTGTTTTTAGTAGTTGCTTGCGTATTAGCGATAAAAGACTGTTAGAACACAGACAGGTAGAATGGGAGAAGCCTAGCCAAGTCCAATTCACGGTAATCTCTGTAAGCTATCAGGTGCCGTGTTCTTTTTTCGTTGTTGTTGTTGCAGTGGGAAGTCCCATGTCCTTTTTTTATCATTGTAGTGGTAGGATTCACATTCAAGCCTAGCCACGTCTAATTCTCAGTAACCTCTGTACGCTATCAGGTACCTACTTCATTTTTTTTTTTTTTTCAGCGGGAAGTCCCATGTCCTTTTTTTTATCATTGAAGGGGGAGGATTCGCATTCCTTCCCTTTACAATCTATATATAAGGTCAATGGGCATTTCCCTTCAATTGCACGGGCAACACCGGGCCATGCTGCTAGTTGCCTAATATTTTGCATAAAAGATTGTGTTGGCAAGTGTTTGTAATTGATGTGCTTATCATAATTTCTTTCTTAAAACTCTTTCCATCAAAGTAAGAAAGCATTAAATTTATATTTAGTGTTAAGATTTCACATGTATTATGTGCATTACTCATGTGAAGAATGTTATGTAACCTATTGAAAGTTTGTTCTATATAGGGTGTCTCAAAAATGTGGTAACACACTTTAATTCTTCATCCATTACAGATAAGTATGCAATGTAAATTTAAAAAAAAAATTCTGAAAGGGACATTTTGTAAATTTGTGTATGACGTCCATTAAAAAAAAAATTCCAATTAGTGAAATGTGCCCCATTTGCAAATGGCATTAGTTGGCAAATTTTTTTTATGACCACCCTGTATATTGAGAAAACTGTTGGCTAGTTCTTTGTTCTGCCATATCACTGGTCTAAGATACAATTTCTGAAGTTTGGCAAAGCTGACTCAAGCTATCATCCGTTGAGTGGGCTGATAAAATTAGAAAGCTTTTACTTTAAGATCACTGGGAACTTTTTGCTTGGCTGTGTCATTTGCTTCTAGACCCCATGGCCTATGGCTGGGCAATCCAGGCCTTGGTCCTAATTTGGGCTGTTGTACAATTAATGAGTTTAATTTACATTTATATTGTCGCATCTTTAATTACTAACTTGCTTAGTTATCCATCTTAGAGGAAAGGAAGTTCTTAGGGAAAAGGATCTATATATCTGAGATTTACCAGGGCCAAGAAATGGACTATATACGCAAATAAAAAGATAATGGTTTGTAATGGAAATTTCAATGTCATGTGTCAAAAAATGATGTTGGCAAAAGCTCAAAATTTATATAAAGAGATAGAAAATATTATAAAGCATAAATCTAAGCTGTAGCCAAAAGGGAGGGGGGGGGGTGAGGGTTTAGATCCCTGAAACTTTCAGGCATAAATTACTGTTTGTAGAAGTGTATTGGAAAAAGTACCACTTCAAAACATAACTTGAAACTCCGAATTTTTTTTTCTGGTTATGGCCTATGTTTAGAGACAAATTAATATTCAAAATGTTGCTTACATTTATAATGTTGTATGGGAATGCTATTTGTATAAGACCAGGGGCGGATCCAGAAATTACTCAAGGAGGGGGCGATTTTGTACCTGAAACAGGGGGGAGGAGGTGTCAACACAATTTTATAATTAATTATTATAATCAATTATACCAATGAATGTAATTAATTATTTTATTTATAAAATCTATATATGAGCGATAATTAAAAAGACAGGGAGTAGTACCCGCAATACACCCCTTAGAAAAAGGCTACATAATTTTCATTATGCTTTCATAATATATTTTAACAGATTTTTGGACTTTGTCCAGGAGATCCAGGAGGGGGCGATCGCCCCCACCGCCCTCCCCTTGGATCCGCGCCTGTATAAGACATGCAAATATTCTGCTAATGCTGTTTTGTTGTACTTTTGTCATGTTCTGAAATATTCTTTACTCTTTAGATAATTTAAGGATAATGATGTATTTAGCTGACCTCTTGCCAGTACCAGGGATGAAAAAGGAAAAATTGGTAAATTTCATGCATTCTCATTTTTAGCCAATTTTTAATTAGTTGATGTCAAAAAATGATTGTGAATAATCAAATCAACTTTAATCTTTTATAGGAAAACAATAAGAAAATTTACCCATCTCACAGTTTGCTCATTTTTACTGGAGTAAGTATACTTATATATTTGATTGAAAAACAATGGCAGATTTAGAAAATTTTTAGGAAGCAATAAATATGGCAGATCATTCTACCAGAGGACTCTAAAGTTTTTCCTAACTGGATGATTTTTTAATTTAAAATTTTTAACTTTGAACTTGCGTTTAACTTTTTTACTCTCACTATTCCATTTAACTACTTAACAAATTCTATTTTCATTCCACTCACAGTTTCTATAGGTGCTTTCAGTGGTGCATTAAGTTCTGGCATAACTTTGAAAGTAAAATTGATACACATAACTATATTGTAATGTATTACAGACAAATTAAATCAGAAATCTTTTGTGTAAGGATATTAATAACTATGAAATTTCTAATTGAAGATAAAATTACAGAGAGCCTTGATCACCTAAAAAAAGCCCTTTCAGAGAGCTTTCAAAAATACTGCCTTCCCTCTCAAGATCCAATATCTTACTCCTAAAAACCAATTAACCTTAGTCTTATCAAAACAACAATTAGTGTATGCAATGAAGAAAATGAAATATTTACTTTTTCCTAAATAAAATAAAAAAAAATAGGATTTTTAGTGTCATTTTTGTATGAATAAATTATTTCTGGTATGTAATGTTGTGTAACATTTAGCTATTAAGATTCCAATAATCATGATTACTTTCACTACAGGCAAGCTTGTTTATTTATTTATTAAAGTATAAATTTATCGTTAGTTTGTATGGTCTTCACAAGCACATCTTCTGCAATACAAGTGTCAGTTATAATCAGGGTTGTCAGATTTGCTGCCTGGGTAGCTCCCCATTTTCCCCACCGGGGTGGGTTTTTTACCTTAAAAAACCCATGTTTTTTTCTTTTTTAAGATAAAACTTTGATTTGTCTCATTTTTAAGAAATATCAGAATAATAATTTAACTTATTGTAGAAGCATTTTTATTTCTTAAAAATTTTTTAAGTTCTATTCCAATTCAAGATTATTTTTTATCACTAATGAAACTATAAATCTCGAGGTTTATGAAAGAATGCTCTTTCTGAAAAGGGTGGACTGAGCATTGGCAGGTGGAACCAAATAACTCTCATAACTTAGGTTCTAGAAGCAATGATTAAAAAACAGAAATACTTTATCTTATTTCTTTTAACCTATTCACGCGCTCCCATCTTTGTAAAGTCGTAGCGGTAAGTATTCGTTTTATTGTGGCAATCATTAATTTCCTCAATAGGTTCAAACTAATTAGTCCCAAGTTAATCATTCATCATGAAAGTAGTATAAGTGCTAGTGAACCTGCATTAGAAAGCGCCTAGTCTATGCTTTGAGAGAATTTAGTGTTTTTTTTTTTCCTTTTCTCTCTCCCTTAGGAAGACTCTCAGTTCTCCTTAAATGAGCCCTACCTCACTCCGAGCCTGTTGGCCTGCGGTGAAATGAGGGACGAGAAAATACAGTACTTTCTGATCATCGACCGAGAGTTCATAGACGTGGGGAAATGCTTCTTGAAGGCCTTCGACATTCTGTACAAGTCGTTCTACGTCTTCAACGTGGACTATCCGAAACACTTGGTCGTGTTTTACGATTTCTTAGATCACATGGTGTACAAGGTGAACACTGGAGTGGCGAGGAGTTCAGTGGAGCACCTCAACAACGTGATAAGTGTGATCAATAAGTAGACAGGGCCTCCTTCCAGTGATGTACTGCTAGTCAACTAGACCTACGCTCACAGATTTCAAGGGAATAGATGGACAATCCCTTTAAGGCTACCGAGTCTGGTGGTGATCAACATGTGATGTTAATAAAACTGTCCCAGGTGGCATTTATCCATTGCAACAGCCTATCTGCTACCTATTTATCTGTGCTATCCTACAAAGTCACAGTCAAGGCCCTTGATAAAGGTGGGGATAGTCTTCCCCCCCCCCCCCCCCCCCAACATTCACAAAATTCTATTAAACATGGCAAAATTGGTGAAAAAATTTTAACGAAAATGATAATTTACTTTCAGTTTCTGGTACATTCGGTAAAATTACACAAATCCAGTTGGCAAAAGTAAAAGGTTAGTAGTATAGTTGATAAAAAAAGTAAGTTGGTAAAAACTGGTATTTGACTTGGCAGTTTATCAACATGCCCCCCCCCCCTAAAAGAAGTCTTATCTCTGGTCACAGCATGCATACATCTTGGACATCACAGGGTGTTGTATGACCTTGCTGCTTGTCAAAACCTTTGTTTGAAACATTCGCATATCTTATGATTAATGTAGGAGGCTAACGTAAATGCGTGTGTGCGGCACTATTTTATGATTAGCGAAAGTCGAAAGTACAAGCCTATTTCTTGGCAGAAAACTAATTCTTATTTGTATCTAGGAAAATTACACTCAATACATTTCATTTTTGCTCCCTTAAATAATTTCATTTCCTATTTTTAACGGTAGTACATTTCCTTTGTAGCAGAATGAATTGTCGACCTTGTTAAATTCAACTATCAAATGAATCTGAATTCATTTCTGCATCTCTTTGACTTAAAAAATAAAAATACATAAATGTAAAACAATTAAGAAACATTAACTTACTACTGTGGTATAAATACTCAGAATTTTCATGCAATTCTAGCTGTTCTGCTTTTGATTTCCTTCGCATGTGTAACGCCATTATTTCAAGGCCCAGGTAATCCGGCATACGTGTTAGCCCTTGCTAAACAGAGCCCTCTGGTTTTGGATTTTTTGAGAGCATTGCAGATCATTCTTATCCTTAAGTATTGATCTATTGATTCATCCATGGATTTAGCCTTTTAATTTTTTTTTTACATATTTAATAGGTTTATTATATTTGGGTCTATGTATGGACATAGGGTTGCCAGGTCGCCAAACCAAATAGCCGGACAGACCAGTCAGTTTGGCCGGACATTTGGGTAAAAAGGCCGGACAGCCTACAATATTGAGGATTTTTTGCCTCAGTATAGTATTAATAGGTACAACAAAAAAAAATTGTATGTAAAATCAAGCTTTTTTTGATTATTACCATGAATCTTGTTAAATTCTAATGAAAATATAAATGACATCGAATGCCAAAATCAGTTCAAGTACTTTTATTACTAATCAGCCAAAAGTCCACCATTAAAAAAGCCTTACAAAAAGCCGGACCACGCAATCAAAAAGCCTAACTATGTCCGGCTTTATCCGGACGCCTGGCAACGCTATATGGACAGAAGGCATCCTGAAGTTTGCAGGGTAATTTTTACTCACTTCTCCGATAGAACTCGCAAGTCCCCCTCTTCTGGGCCGTACCCAAAAAAATTTTCGGAGGGCTACCAAATGGTGAAAACGGCTGAATTTTTCAGAGAAAGACTTCATCATTATTATTTTGTTAACAAAATTTTAAATTTCGGAAGGGGCCTTTACCCTCTTTTAAATAATCGCAGCACTGCCAATTCTTTGATCAAACATCCTTCACAATTCTTTTAATATTGCTTTTATGTATGTTCCTGATAAAAAATAGTATTATTTTTAATAAAAAGTGTTAACTAAACACATTGTTTTGTAAAACAATTTTTTTTTCTTCTTTTCTGATTTATATATTGAATCAATCAACATATTTTAGTTAAATTAAGAATATGATAATTAAAAATGATTTTTTTTATTGTGATAATTAAAAATAATTTTTTTATACCAAGATAATGTATAAAAATCCCCTGATAAATTCATAAATAAATTGGTGAAGTCCCCAGAAAACATTTAGTGCACAGAAAGGAGATCAAACTTAGGATTTAGACAGGAAAGGAAATTTTGAGAACCTAAAGATGGAAAATACAGAATTCGTTGCAAGGATGCCAGATTGCTATCATTCTGTTAATAAAAGTTCAAATTCTGTGAAGGGTGGCAGGCCCACCTCTTGTTTACATCCCCAATAAATGTACTTCGTGTTTAATTTATTGTTGTTGGCTGTTTTCCACTATGAATATGTACATGAATTTTTGTTGTGTTTCAATAAATTTTGATCATTTTTCTGTTGCTATATACTTTCTGGTTTAATGTTCTTGAGGCACACCAATTGACAGAAAGAAAGAACTCTAGTAGCATAGTAAAAATTCTAATTCTGTTGAAGGCGGAAGGCCCACCTCTTGTTCATATCCCGATAAATGTACTTCATGTTTAATTTATTGCTGTTGGCTGTTTTCCACTATGAATATGTACATGAATTTTTGTTGTTTTTCAATAAATGTGGATCATTTTTCTGTTCCTGTATATTTTCTGGTTTAATGTTCTTAAGGCACGTCCATTGGCAGAAAGAAAGAACTGTAGTAGCACAGGCTTTATTGGGCAAAATGTAATGGCTTAAATTTTTCCCGCAATACCCTGTATTGGTGACTTACAATGACAAATCACCCAACACGCATACACATACTGAGAATTTTTGTGAATTAAAATAGTGATATGTACGATTTTTAACTTTTAGGAGTAAAACTCACCAGAAAGATTGTACATGGAACCCAGTCATGCGATTTTTCAACAAATTTGTGGAAATGCTCCAATTCCAAGAGTTAATTAGCTGACTTAACTAAATTGGCAGTAAAAATCGCGCTTAATATTATGCTCAGGCATTTCAATTTCAATCTTTTTCTATCCTTCTTGGAAATAAAATCTTTTTTATTTCATTATTTTGTTTAACATTTCAAAGAAATGGAAATAAAGCTTAAACCATAACTCCTCCTCCCGAATCCTCTAATGTATAAACCTATTCCAGTTAAGAAACATTCAGGAAAAAAAAAAAAAAAAAATCAAAAAGACTGCTCTTTCTATAACATTAAAAAAACAATAATATGAGTAAATTCCTTCTGTTAAGATTATGAACAACGTACGCTACGCTTGCAAAACAACATAGGAAAATCATTTTTTGGCACAGGAGATGCCTGCCAGTCTGAAATACTCAGTAAAAAGCTATTGCATGCAGGGAAAAGCGAAATACTAATTTTGAAATCCATAGTAAGGGTATAAAAAGTTAAAATGCTCGACTTCAAGCAGATTAAATTTAACCAACTGAAAACAAATTAGTGAATATTAAATATGTGATCTACATCACACCCTATATGTTTGATTTATTATGTCATTTATCCAATAACATTTGATTATCACAATAATGCATTGTTGCTTCATAATCAAATCACCCAGCATTTATTTTCTTCTGCAGCTTTCTTTCATAGTAGTGAATAAACACAATTTATGGATTCCGGTGATTATTAATGTCGTCCAATTCTACTGCTAGAAAAATACATGGTAAATCAGCTTGTAACATCTGAATATACTATTATATGTGTTACACAATCAATACACAGGGGATCACAATGTTGTATGAAGCATTTTTCATCCTTTTGTATTCATGTTGGAACTTGGGGTGAAGTTTTGGCAAAGTGATGTTCAGCTATTATTAATATAGTCAAATTATTTGATTGGTAAGAAATTAATTTCAATTTTTACCAATGTATTTAAGTAGTAACAACATTCAAAATTAATAATTAAAAAACAACATTGCAAATTGTATAGGAATTTTAGTGTGATTTTAACTTTCATATTTCTTGGATAACTTTTAAAAATTAACTGATTTCTCTTCTTGCTGTTTACATTGATGAGGTTTCAAAAGAGTTTCCCATTTTAATGAAGTTTCCATTATTCTTATAATGCAGCTGATGCTCAAATAGATTTTCTTTTCTTTTTTTTAAAAGTTTTTTAAAATTATTTAAATATTACAAACCATTTTATATAATAAACACTTACATGCTTTTTTTGTAAACATTTCTTTTCAAATTTAAAATTTTGTGGGAGGGGACAAGGGGGATCCCACCACCCTCCTGTCCCGTCCCGACCCCAATATAGGAAACTTGAAGTAAATTATGCGATTAATTCAAGAGTTGTTCAAATTTTCCTTAGATTATGCAAAGGCACATCTAAATTACGCAAACATTTATAGGAATTTTTGTAAAATGTAACCACTGGGGGGGGGGGAGACCTGCAAGGCCCGATGACTGTAGAGCTGCTGTTTCGTATAAAAAATTGTTTGTCGGTTTCCCATCGGCGAAATTGCTTGTCTATATCACCTCTATACATGAATAAAAATTTATCTATTGCAGAAAATCAAAAGTGCTCTTGCCGATGTCTTAATTCGATGAGTCGGTGAGTTAACAATGAGTGGATGAACGCCCATGAAGAAAATGAGCAGTCATTGCTTCTAGGGAAGCATTCTACTGGAGCATTCAGAGGGATGCTACCTCATCTGAAGTATAACATCCGAGCATTAGAATTTTATGGACTTGAAGTTAAAAATTAATTGAACAAAACGGCCCCTTCCTTATTTACACCAAAATTTGTATCCTGTGACAATATGTATCAATGATCGTATAGGGGAGGGCCCCCAAAGAGTGCTTGTCTTAGGACCTCTGAATGTCTTAGGCTCTTAGAATGTCTTGGGTAGTACATTAGACAAATATACTACAAAATACAGGGTGATCAATTCAAAAGACTACTCGTTGGTTTATCTTTAACCAAAACGTTCTTTCGCATATCTTGCGTGTTCTCAAGAAAAGAGATGTCCATAAATATCATACTGTAAAATACAACACTCACGAATGCATCACCGTCACCGATTTCAGAACATCTCGAATAGAATCCTCCAAAGAGGGTAGACGTTAAAAAAGAGGGGGATGGCCATTTTTCGTTAAAAGAAAAAAAGCTACAGCTAAACTTCTTGAGAACGACCACCCTCCGTTCCACGAAAAATCGATTATTAAGAGAGGTGATTGCTCAAAGAAGTATAAACATTTGAAAGCCAAGGAAAACACGGTAAAAACATTGTGTGTTGTATGTTTTGTTATTTATGAAACCGTATACCGTTACAGAAGTAATTATACAAACATGATTTTAAAATTAAAATTTAATAAAACATTTAGAAATTTCGGATTGTTTCATTTATTTTTCTCTTACCAAGAGTACTCTTTCTATTTTATTATTTATTTTTTTTTACATCTGACTAAGGCGCATTTATCTTGATATTCTGAATTGGCCATAATAAAATCTGTTTGCTGTAAAATTTGCTTTTTGGGGTTCCCACAACCAAAGTAACCGCGAATTTCCTCTCTAACATTGCTTTTTCGTGTGACTCGATCGCGTCAGTGTGCTCCAACCGTAAAATCACTCGTTTCCTGGGCGTCGCTTCGCTAACCTACAAGATTTGTACGTGTTGTGTACGTGTACTTAAACTGCTGTCGATTTGCAGCAGAGCGACTGGTTTGGAATATGGCATTTGTTTACTTCATTTCCAGAAAAATGCAAGAACATTTTCGGACAGGGAACCGAGACCGGTCCCTTATAGAGGGCTGTGTGGTCTCTTCTAGAAGACCTTTTAACATTAAGTAGATAGCGTCATAAATCGGTGCTTTAAGAAATAGCTCATTGGAGCTGGGGGTCGCTTAATAGTGGTGGTCGCTCATAGAAGTTTCCCTGTATTAACTATAAAATTTTGGCTTTACAATTTAACAAATATGTTTTCGCAGTATCCATGTACTTGTGGAAAATTTGTTTGAATTTTACATAAAAAGAAGAGTACATTAATATCCGGTACAAACAATATAATCGATGCATTTTACAAGAATTTTAATTTTTAAACTCTTTTTCGTTTAGTCTCCTTCAAACAGTTATGTAACTGGATACATTTTTACTTTAAAACAAACCAATCCACGCACGACTGCTAAAATTAGAAAATTTCTCTTTATTCAAAGGCGTTTTAAAACCCGTTATGAAATTAAATCCTTTTTCAAAAAAGTCTGAAAGTAGATTCCAGGAGAAGGCTGGAAATATATTTCTATTTTGGGAACAATAAGGTAGTTTATATAACTCCATAGGTGGGCGTTTGCACAAATTGCTTTGACATTAAGATTTAATGACATCATTATGGCTTAAAATAACCTGTGAAATAGATGTTAGGTGAATGATATTTTCAACGTTGTATGTATATAAATAAAATTAGATTTTTGTCAGTAGATTACTTAGAATTAAAAAATTTTGCGATTTCCATCCATTTCAATCACCTGGGAATCCAGTACGACCGCCAAAAAAAGTTTGTCTCTCTGTCATTCTGACCGTGACGCTTTTTTTTTTGTTCGCCCATCACGTAAAAACGACTGAAGCGAATGAAATGAAATTTGGTAAAATGATAGGTGGTCACTCAGCTTAAATTATAGGTGTCGAATTTTAAAAATTTGGTTAGATTTTGAGATTTTACGAAAATCGTTTCAAGCTGCGTAAATCTTTATTCGCGCATCAAGTATAACGACTAAAACGAATGAAATGATTTTGGGTGACATGATAGGTAGATTTTAAAATTTTGCAAAAATCGTTTTGAAATACTTAAATCTTCGAGCGCCACATAATAACGACTAATACGAATGAAATGAATACGAACTAATACGAATGAACGAAATTGGGTGACATGATTGGAGGTCACTCAACTTAAACTATAGGGCTCGAATTTTTAAAAAAATATGGTTAGATATTGAGAAAATCGTTTCAAGCTGCGTAAACCTTTGTTCGCGCATCACGTAATAAAGACTACTGAGAATGAAAGGAACTTTTGTGACACATGATAGTTGGTGACTCAACTTAAACTATACACTCGTCGAATTCTTTTTAAATTTTAAATTGGATTTTTCGATTTTGCGAAAATTATTTCAAAATCGTTTGTGCATCATTATAATAACGAATGAAATGAAATTAAGTGAATAGCAGGTAGTCACTCAGTTTAATTGTAGGTGTTGACATAAAAAACAAAAAAATAATTAGATTCTGAGATTTTGCGAAAATTGTTTCAAAATGTGTAAATATTTGATGCGCATCTCGTATTAACAACTAAAACGTATGAAATGAAATTTGGTGACATGATAAGTGGTCATTTAACTTAAACTACAGGTATCGAATTTCTAAAAAAATCTGATTAGAGATTTTCCATAAAATTATTTGAAATGTGAAAAAAAAAAAAAAGTCGATTACGTATAAGCCCTCAAACGAATGAAATAAAATTTAGTATCGTTATAGGTGTTTATTTAAACTATGTACTCAAAGTACTTTAAAAGTTTTTATTTAATTTGTGATGTTGTGAAAACTCAGTACATGTTTGAAAATAAACACTCAAAAAACTGGTGTTATAAGATAAAATAAATAAAAACTTTGTGAAAAAAACACACATAAAAGGTTACTTCAAGGCGTAACGATCGTTTTGACCGAAAATTCGTTCGGTCTTCTTCAGACAAACCCTTCCGTCAAACAGTTCCCTCTGCTCTGTTTGACGGAAGGGTTTGTCTGAAGAAGACCGAACGAATTTTCGGTCGAAACGATCATTACGCCTTGAAGTAACCTTTTATGTGTTTTTTTTTTTTCACAAAGTTTTTATTTATTTTATCAGTACATGTTTGTTCCATTCCTGAAAAATGGCAATAGAGTCGAATGAAATTCGGATTTATGTTAGACGTAAGTTAATTCATACTTTAAATGCCAAAACTGTTTTAAATATTTCATAGATTTTTGGATTTTGAGAGTAGTCTCATAATCCTTGAGATAAAAGTTTGGTCTTGAGATAAAAGTTTGTTCTTGCATCCCTTAAAAATGGATTAAGAGAGTACAAGGAAATTCAGCAGGAATCTTTTAAAAATACAAAGAAGTTATAATTTTGCTTTCTGTACTATTGCCAATATACTAATTCCGTTCTTTATAGATTTCATATTCTTAAAAAGTGTTTGTGAAAAAGGGATGAGGGTCAGTTGCACTTGCACCAACAGCTATCAATCAAATCGAGTTGCACCGGAATCCTTATATTGTTCCACCCTTTGAAAATGTGCTACCGCTGATCCTTTGCGAGACCCAAAACAAAACATCACTGGCTCCGACCATTGCTCTAGGGGGCCCCTCGAAAATATGCTAACGTTGTCCCTTGAAGAGCCAACAAAAACAGTCATCACTGTGTTCGGCCATCGCTGTAAGGGGCCCCTCAAAAATATGCTACCTCTGGCCCTAGGCGAGACCGCAGGATTTCCTTTTGGCAACAACTCGCCCATGGATTAAATTCATCAGCGGTGCAACTCGATCTTTTCTCTCTTCGCCCGGTTCAAATAACCCAGTCCCTGAACAAGAAAGACAAACCCGGCACACACACATGGATTATGATGCCCATTCCAAATGGAATTTATAAAGGTGAAGTATAGTTAGAATATGCCTGACAAAGATTTGGTAGGCGATTTTAATATATAGATTGCGAATTCTTAAGAAGTGTTTGTGGAACAAAAAAGACAAACACTGCACACTCATGGATTATGATGCCCATTCTAAGCAATATTTAAAATGGTGAAATATTCTTGACGAGGATTGGTAAACAGTTTAGGTAGGCGATTTTAATATAGATTTCATATTCTTAGGAAGTGTTTGTAAAACAAGAAAGTCAAACACGGAACCCTCATGGATTATGATGCCCATTCCAAACAGTATTTAAAATGGTGAAGTATAGTTGGAATTTGCCTGACCAAGCTTGTAAAACTGTTTTGTTAGGTGATTTCAATATAGATTTCGATTCCAAAGAAGTGTTTTATGGAACAAGGAAAAAGAAATACGGCACGCTCATTAATAACCATACACTTTTCAAATTTATAGAATAAAGAAAAAAAATAGGTACGGCGCATGGATTATGATACGCTTTTAATATATAATATAGCACTTTAGTGTGTATTTAAAATGTGAAAGTGTTTCAGATTTTATGTTTTCTTTCTTTCTTCTTTCTTTCTTTTTTTTTTTTTTTTTTTTTTTTTTGTATTCTCATTCTTCGCTGAGCTACAAAATTCATATACACGAGCATTTTACATCTTGCTTTATTTAAGTATTAGGAGGACCTTAAACTAATGTCATTTTTGCATTATGCGAATATTTCATGTAGCTGCGAAACTACTTAAGCTAATAAAATGGACATGGCTGTGTATGTAAGGTTTGTATCGTAGGTTCACGATGATAGAGAATTTTAGCTATTTTAAAGAAAAAAAAATAGTTATCCATAAAATTCTTGCTGTTCAATGTAACGCACGGTCACCTAAAAATCAACTTCAGAACATTTCAGAAAATCGTCTTCTAATGAGGGTGAGCGGCTACCCTCTCCTTTTATCACTCATCTTTCAAAAGGAAGGAGGGGCAGTTATCTGTGAAATTCCTGCTTTAAAATGTAACAAATATGAATAGATTGTTTAGGCACAACTGCTTTGTCACTGAAAACTTGTTAGGAATGGACTCGATACCAGAAATAGACCTGCGTTATCTCGCAAAATGGCTGGAAAGTTCAGTCTTGTCTCTAAAAATCCCTAGATAAAACCGCTTGTTCCGTCTCGCAAAACAGCAACATTGTCTTGTCTCTCAAAATCTCTATATGCAGTAATGATAAAAATGCTTCGCTACTCTTGCAAAAAAGTTGCAAAGCTCAGTCTTGTCTCTCAAAATCCCTAGATAAAAACGCTTGTTCCGTCTCGCAAAACATCAACAAAGTTTTGTCTTGTCTCTCAAAATCTCTATATGCAGTAATGATAAAAACGCTTGGCTCATCTTGCAAACAAGTTACAAAGCTGTGTCTTGTCTCTCAAAATTTCTATATGCAGTAATGATAAAAACGCTTCGCTACTCTTGCAAAAAAGTTGCAAAGCTCAGTCTTATCCCTCAAAATCTCTAGATAAAAACGCTTGTCCCGTCCCGCAAAGCAATTGCAGAGTTTTGTCTTGTCTCTCAAAATCTCTACATTCACAAATGATAAAAACGCTTGGCTTATCTTGCAAAAAGTTGCAAAGCTCAGTCTTGTATCTCAAAATCTTTATGCAGTAGTGGTAAAAACGCTTGTCTCATCTCGCTGTAAATCTCTGTCTGGTCTCATCTCTCATCTACCTCTGAAATTTGTTGAAAATCTATTTGTTAGAATTTAATGTAAATATGAATGTGTTCCAGACTTATTCTATTTTATTTATTTTGCTCGCTGAAGAAATTCGACATTTCTTTAAAAGTGTTTATAGTATATGGAAACGTTTGTTGTTAAGAACTGTTTCAAGTAGAATCATAAGCATGTGGTGCTCCTCATCCACCTGTTATTAACTCCCTTTAAACACTTTTCAGCCTTCTTGGAAAATCTTAAAAACGATGTTTCGTGCTCTGGATTTCTATTTAATCTTCCACGAAATATACAGTTGTGAAAAGGATATTTTGTTACTGTGGTAAAATAAATAAATAAATAAACTGCTACAATTATAAAAGAGTTCTCTTTGTTTAAAGTCCTTTCAAAACTTGTTATGTAACATCATACCTTTTTCCCCATGAAACAAACTAAAACCCTGAGGGAAAAAATCAAAATAAAAACTGTTTGGAAAGATATTTGTTGAAAAGGTTCGAGTTTTCCAGGAATGTTTGGTTTGCCCCTCTATTTTAAGAACACTGTACAATATGTATAAACGGGATGGTTTGTTTTGAAAACTAGGGGCCAAGGCCCCCAGACTCGCTACGCTCGCTTTTCATATGAGGCATTCGGCCCCTAATCGGGCTTATTCGTAAAAAAGACATAATTTCAACAGACAAAAACCGAAGATTGGATCAGATAGAATGTTACTGAGCTAAGTTACACATTGCTTAGTTCTTGCATCTTCATTGGTACATAAAAATTTAAACTTCACACTACAGTAGACCCCCTACCCCTCATAACACGGAAGATATTTTGTTATGGGAATCCGTGTTGTACGGGTCCTGAGCTATACTCCACCTGCATTGCGGACTCCGCTTATAATCGCTGGAAAAATTATTTGCACTCCTCAGAAACACAATAATATTTAATGTTGCCATTCAAAAGTTATATTAATTAGGAGCTAAAGCGTAATAAAATCAGAACATCTGTTTCAGCTGTATTTTTAATAATGTAAAACCTATTGGACACCTTGCGAATTTGCCACCCATGGCGATTTTTCATTATTTGGCGACTTGCGTACATGTAAAGTTAATAAAAGCTACGGAACAGATAGAATAGCCTGCCACCCATGGCGACTTTTCATTATTTGGCGATTTACACATGCTCACAACCTATATTTACTGTTCATTTAAGGTTACCGGAAAACCGTTATCCATATTTTCATTTACATAATCGTTTGCAGATTGGCGTACTTAACACCGCGAATTATACCATCTCGTCGCGCTAGCAAATATCCAAAGTGTACTATAACTGCTATAATGGCATAGTTAACGCCAAATATTTCTACTGGTAGCAAATAATCCAGCTGGACGAGAACCGGCTTTAAAATAATCTGCATTTTAATTATTTTTCATTTTCAAGATATTAGTTATTCTGTTTTGGAAAAACGAATAATCGCTAATTATAAACTCCTGTTGTCTAAGCGAACTTACTATTTGAAAATTGTCAACTTTGTGTAACACATTTTGAGTTACTTATTTCATATAGTTTTTATTTTGGCGTAAAATGGGCGTAACTCTTACTCATGTTTGTAAATTTCACGCGATTCTAGATACTTGGAAACGCTTTGTTGCAAAGGAATGAATGATTTTATGCCAAATCTGGCAATCATTCGGTTTATTTTTTAAATTTTTTATTAATATCTTCTAAAATAATTCGATTTTTGAAATTTAAATCAGCTTAGCAGGTTCCTCGGAATTTTTCGAATCTGTGGGTACCTTAATCGAAACTCAAATCCCTACGGTTTAGGAGGAGATAGGTCCAGAAGCTTGACAGCGCCAGTGGCCTTTACTTTTTTTTAGAATAGAGAGATACGCTTTGAAGATACAATGCTTGTATGAAAAACCTTTTTTAGAATTACTTGTTTTATTTATTTCTTTGTATGAAGTAAAGAAAATATAATAATGGGTAAAAAAAAAATCGGTATTCAGATTTTTATGGATAATATTCATTTTGATAAGTTTTTGCATAATGTCTGTTCGTACGATCTATTTTGATTAGCTGAGGCGTGACATAAACGGTTACGTACGGAAGTATGCATGTTTTGCGTAACTCAAAATCGATTAGGCTTAAAATGTTGAATTTTCGTATTTAATAATGATGTAACATCTAGTTGCTTAGTTGCACACATCTTCTTACTTCTTTGTAAGAAGTAGAAAGAAGTATATTGATTGCAAGAAATTTCGGTATGCAGATTTTGATTAAAAATATCGATTTTGACTTTATCTATCTCTTAATTTACTTAAAAGAGTTTTTGTGAGACATCTCAACATAGCAAATATGTATGTTCATATTAAATGCACGGCGAGCCATATTGACCAACCGCATGTCCGTTTTGACTAGTTTTTTTTTTTTTTTTTTTTTTTTTTTTTTTTTTTTTTTACGTCTGTCAGTACGTATGAACGTAACTCGCATATCTCAAAAATTATTAGTCTTAGAATGCTGAAATTCTATATGTAGGATTGTTGTAACATCTAGTTGTGCACCTCACTTTTTGGTTCTATTCTGCAGGATGGTTTAGTTACAGGACCACCAAAAATAATATTAATACATTAAGATCTATGGATATCTTTAATCTATTATGGCTATAGTCAGTCGTTGTTTGGGCCATGCCCAAAATTTCGCCAACTACCATCGACCTTGGCGAGTTTTTCCGAAATATTGGAAAAATTTCGAGCAAAAAATAATTACGTATTTTTCGTAACTCTAAAAAGTTTAACGTAGAATGCTGAGATTTATTTAGAACTATTGTAATATCTAATTGTGCATCTCTTTTTTGATTCCTAGTCTTGTGAGTAATTTATTTGCAAGGTCACCCAAACTTTTCATTAGGTTTCACATCAATAGAAAATCGTCTCATTTTAATGACTATGTCATTTTATCTCTCACCCCCCTTTATTGAAAAGTGACATAAAAATGAGACACGAAAATGCGACATGAAAGTAAGAATAAATGTCCGCTGAAAATGTTAGTATGTGTTACGTAAACCACCGATTTCTATAAGCTCCGAAAGGTTGCATTTATATTTAAATACTATTAGTTCACAACAGCTTAAATCCATTGTTACAATATTTCGTAAGCTGTAGAATATGCACCGCATGCATTTTTTCTATAAATAGGTTACAGTCATAAAAATTTCAACATAGGGTAACAGGTGAAATACACGAAAGATGAGAGATAAAATGACATAGTCAATGAATATCGTTTTAATATGGCAATAATGAAACTAAAAATTTAGGGGGGTTCAGGGGGCGTCTTCCCCTGACGAGGCTCGAACAGCCGAATTATATATTTTTTTCTATATCACTATTTTTTTTTTCTTTTAATTTATGCAAAGGGCAAGGAATTTTGATAAAGTACTGAATATTATGGATATACTAGCGGCTACCCGCGACTTCGTCCGCGTCGGCTTTAGAATTATGTCCCGAGAGAAACGAAGCATGTGTGAATAACACATCTGTTTGCGACTAAAGAAACTGCATTTAAATGTTATTTGCTTTTTACTTATTTTAAATAAAGTATAAAGCATGGTAGTATACTTCATTTAAAATAACAGAGTACGCAGAATTACCAAATTTAAATTTTTTCAGGCATTTGGCGAATAGAGACAGTTACGACAGTATTTGCGGACTGTTTTGAGTGTTCTTGTAAAAGAAATATTTATGCTATACGCATGAATTTTAGTCTATGTTAATCAGGAATAGTGCAGCTTTCTATAAGCGAAAAAGTTTTAGAATCGGTTCTATAGTTACAGAGATACAAATAGAGCGTAATGTATTAGAATTATTTTGAGTGTTCCTGTATAGGAACTATTTGCGCTACATGCATGAATTTTAGCCTATAATACTCAAGAATAGTGTAGCTTACTATCAGTGAAAAAAGTTTTGGAATCGGTTCAGTACTTGCAGAGATACACGTAGAGCGTAATGTAATTCTTATAAGTATCCCTGTAAAAGAACTATTTGTGATATATGCATAAAAGGTAACCTATAACACTCAGGGTCCCCCCAGTGTCTAAGAGGTTCTGATTTCAAAACTGGAAGGCCGGAGGCGCCAGGTTCAAACCCCGGTCGCGCCTGTCGACCTAGCCGCTCGCAGTTTTCCGTGTTTTTTTCAAAAACCTCGCGAAAATACGGGCTAGGATCCCTTAGAAAATTCCACAGAGGAATTCCCCATATAGGCCTAGTGCCCTATAGGCCTAGGACCATATAGGCCTGGGACTTTCAATCAGTGAAAAAAATTTTAAAATCGGTTTAGTAGCTACAAAATTTCCATAGAGCGCAATGGATTAGCATTATTTTGAGTGTCTTTGTAAAAGAATTATTTATGCTATATGCTTGAAAGGTTGTCTGTATGTTAAACCAGGGCATAAGCTATCTTCATTACAAATTTTCCCAACCATTTTTATGTTATTCAGTCAAAAACATCCAAACACATAAACGTACATATTTATATTATTTGTAGGATTTGGAAATTTACGAACTTTAAGAAACACATATGGACTTTTCTTGGTACTTACCTATTATCCCGGTGGTCATTCCCGCCAAACTGTTTTTTTCGTCAAATGAGTTCCCTAAGTGTTGCCAATCGTATTCAAAACCATTAATAATTTCATGTGCCCGGCATTTATCTCGTCAAGAAATCGCTCGTTTTGGCGGACCGCCGGTATAATACGTAAGTACACTTTTCTTTATTTATGCTTTTTAATTTGGCGTAAAATCAACATAATTTCCATACTTATTTATGTTTTCCAAATGCATGTGATTTTGCAAATAGAATTTCTGCTTTATTTCAAAAGCATAAATCATTTTGTGCGGGCGATAAAACGGTTTTTAATTAATAGTTAGAAAAGTAATTAAAATTTCTGAGCCTCAGGTACACTTTACCGAAGTCATGGGCCCAGGCATGATCAAATTTTCAAAGCTCTGCTTTCTGTAGATTTGTCTGGAGAACATTCATTTTTATTATTAGAGATAGATATATTTGGCATAAAACTGGCATAATTTCCGTATTATTTAATGTTTTTCAGATGCACGTGCTTCTGTATTCTAGTAATAGCATTCTTGTTAGCTCAAAACATGAATCATTTGATACGGGCGAAACTCGCCAAGCATGGCAACGTAAAAACGGTTTTTAATTAATAATTAAAAAAGTAATTAAAAATCTAAAATTCTAAGTAGCCTATAACCATCTCCAGGGTCCCCTCTATATCTAAACCAAAATGCATCCTAATCGATTCAGCGGTTTAGGCGTGAAAGCGTCATAAACAAACAAACAAACAAACAAACTCACTTTCGCATTTATAATATTAGTTAGGATATCGAAAGCTATAGTTTATTCATTTTTAATTTTAAAAGAAGTTGAATAATGTGTTAAGACTATCTTCCTTTTACAAAAGCCTTAAGCAAAAGTTTTAACAACAAACGAATGCAAATTGAATGCCATTGATGCAAGGAACATAATTTATACGAATTTTTGAGAATGATCCATGTCTGCACTTAGCCGCTATAGCAGAACCTTGATGATCTGATATTCGTCTTATCTACAGAGTGTCCCAAGAAGATAGCACGATTTAACCCTTTACGGCGCAACCCTTTCCCAATGCTGAAAAAAGAGCAGCCGTTGCCATCACTCGACTTACCAGCAAGATGGCGGACGATCGAAACGTTCATCGCGCACAGCCAGCTGTCGTCAAAAAAGGGTCTCTAGATCTGCGGCACGCGATGAACGTTTCGATCGTCCGCCATCTTGCTGGTAGTTAAGTCGAGTGATGGCAACGGCTGCCCTTTTTTCAGCACTGGGCAATTAATCCAGCTGTTTTCGCATTCTTCCACTTTCCAGCAGATGCCAGTGCTGTTAAAAATAATCGTGACAATTTTTTACGGGAAAGGACGTGCTAAAAAGTAAAGGATTCTCGTGGAGCTGTGTCACCCGCAACTGTTTTCATAGAAATCAAATCTACTCTTCGTGACTGGCAACAGTCAAAACGTCAGAGTTTGGCGTTGCCAGAGCGGCAACACTGCGCGTTAAAGGGTTAATTTTTTATCTGTCAGAGATAGTGGACAATCTGAATTATAAAAGTTTTCAAAATAAAGTAGGAAAATAGACTACGTTAAGAAAAAAAATTCATCTCGTTAATTTTCAAAAAGTTATACTTTTTATTAAATTTGTATACAACCTCCGTATAAATATTTTTCAAATTAGTAAAATGTGTCCCCCTACACTACTGAGGCGATGGACAAAATTTCAGCCTTTCATCACAAAACATCTCGATATCTTTACACAAAGATGATAGGGGACAGGAGAGAAAAAAAAATTGTTTCGTAATTTTTGTACGACCACTAAAATGCGATTAGCCGGCGTGATTACATTAAGTGATGAAAAGATTACATTAAGGAAAAGTTTCTTTTGTTAATTTTCAAAAATTGACACTTTTTAAATTTGTATACAAACCCTGAACAAAAAAATTCCTAATTAGTAAATTGTGCCCCATACACTCATGAGGTGATGTACAAATTTTCACCCTTTCGTCATAAAACATCTCAGAGGTATCTGTAAATACAAAGTTGATCGGGGGCTATACATGAATTTTAATGTAAACATTTATTGCTAGAGAGTAAAAAAAGTTTTCTTTCATGATTTCTGTGTGACCCTTAAAAGCGATCATTCTTTAGAACTTTTTCCCTTCGAGAGCAATTAAAAAGGGGTTAAAGAGCATATATTATTCTTCACATCTGCGACACACTTAAGAATATAATTCTCAAATTTTGTACATGACCTAATTAGTGTATGGGGCATATTTTACTAATTGGGATTTTTTTGAACGGTATACAAATTTAAAACGTGTGACTTTTCGAAAATTAATTTTTTTCGTAGCGTAATCTCTTTTCCTACCTTATTTGGAACATTGTTTCAATTTAAATTGCTCACTTATCTGTAATAGATAAAAAATTAAAACGTTTTACCACCTTTTTGGGACACCCTGAACATTTCTACGCGATTCTGATTCGCCTTTGAGTAATTTAGTTCTGTTTGAAGTTTGTCAATGTTAATTTGAATTATCCTGTATTTTTAAACATTAAGTAAAAAAGTTTCATGAGCTAACATCCAGCTACCAAAGCGTAAAATCTTAACATGCCAGAGCTTAAATTATCATTAACGATTTTTTTTAGTGTCTTGTGTTATTTTTCAGATGGCGAATTTCATTTCGCTTTCTGTCATCTGGGGGTTTGTCCTAAGCTCAATTATACGAGCCTGTCACAAGAAATATTATCTCTTTGTTAGCAATGCATGTTAGAAATCCCTTGAAGCTATGTTCCCCTTCCCTTCCTCTTAGCTTGCAGTGTTTGTTAATGAATTTTTATGACAGATCGTCAATTTCTTTTATCTGAAATGAAGCCAGCATTCTTTGTCTGCAATGTAGCTTTAGAAAAAATGTTTGATGAATTTTAGGACGTTTTTAGAAATGGAATTAGTTTAATGTTTTAAGGACACCTTTTGACGATTTTCTTTTCTTTAATCAATATTATTAAAAATAATGATTATTTACATGTTATTATTTTTATTTATGCTGTGTACATATCATTAAACGCCAACCAACCCCTCTCCCACCGAAAAAAAAAAACCCAAGTGTAAACAGACTTTAACACAGACTAAACCTGTCTCTATCTGGAGTGCTGCCGCTGCTGAAGATCAAAATATTTTCGATCGAAACACCTGTACAGCTTGCGTAGAAAACCCTCAAAATACTGGTGTTAAAAGATAAAATAAATAAAAACTTTGTGAAAAAAACACATAAAAGGTTACTTATAATACGTTACGATCGTTTCGACCAAAAATTTCTTTCGGTCTTCATCACACTAAGCCCTTCGTCAAAGGAGACGTACGGCTTTATCTGATGAAGACCGAAAGAATTTTTTGGTCGAAACGATCATAACGTATTATAAGTAACATTTCATGTGTGTTTTCTTCAGAAAGTTTTTATTTATTTTACCTGTACAGTTTGATAAGTACTTTTTATTAAACTGTATAGGTTATCTTTGTCTTATTTCACAAAGTTTGAATTATTTTAACACATTAACGAGGTCTGACTGTATTTACATGGTTAACTTTGATAACTTATTAGACAGAAATTACAGCGTTAGTAAACATCAGTGCGCGTTAATGAAGCAGATCGGTTTCGGTAAGTATTATTTACCGCCATCACTGCGAGTATGAAGTGGTGGGGAAATCGAGAAAGATGGAGGGATTTCCAGCAAAGGAGGCTCTTGCTCTATAATAACAAGACTGAAGTCGAATACCGTTTCATCTAAGTCCGTTACAGTAAAAATCCAGTTGGTGTTTAGACTTTCGTAATCCCCAAATCAAATTATATAAGAGTTATCATATAAAATTTTCTGATATTACTCACGACGGAATCCGTTATAGTGAAGCCAGGAAAGGTGACAAAATGCTATTCCGAACATACATACACTGAAAAAAGTGATTGCAGCAACATGCGGGTAAACTCAACGCCGACACGTTGTGAAGCAGACTGTGCCAATTTGCTATGCAATGTTCTTCATCACTGGGTTATCATCGTCATTACGTCATTTTTTGAGTGGATTTACAACACGCAAAGCGGTATTATTTTACATCTATATGTGGTAAAATTACAGGTATTTCTTACAGTATACACTGAAAAAAAAAGGATTACAGCACAACGTGCTGGTAAACGTAACACCAACACGTTGTGATGTTGTCGTTATGTTTATCCACACGTAGTGCTGTAGACTGAGCGAATTTGCTATACAATGTTTTTCGTGATTGGCTTATCAACGTCATTTTGCGAATGGATTTACAACACACAGTGCTGTATTATTTTACAGCACAACGTGTGAGTAAACGTAACGCCAACACGTTGTGATGTAGACTGTGCCAGTTGCCATGCAATTATTGCCATAAGCTCTTCGTGATTGGCTTATCAATGTCATTACGCCATTTTTGAGTGGATTTACAACACACAATGCTGTATTATTTTACAGCAATATGCTTGGTAAAATTACGGGCATTTCTTAGAGTATACCAGAACTGGATGGTGATGAGGGTGAAACAGACTTGCAATCTTTGTAGGAGCACATTACGAAAGGAACAGTCGAGCGTATGGATGCAGTTATAGATGATTTCCTCTCTGCTGATGATAATATCATGACCTCCAAACCTGTGATCGATGATGATATTATTCGTAGGATTCAAGAACAAAAATGGACAATCCCTTCAGGACAACGGTGGTGAACAGTAATGTTCGGATGAGAACCTCACCTCCTGAGAACTTCCAAAGCTTTACCAAGTGTAGAGACTTTGAAGAGTTGTTGATCATCCAAAATCATGTTAATGACAGCTTATTAGCACCACAGTGCTATTCAAATCAAGCCGGATTTTTAAAGCGTCGGCATAACTTGTCTATTGTCACGGGAAAGAACTTTTCAAATGGGTTTGCCAGATTGATAACACTCAGGTGTGGGAGGGGGAGGGAGAATAAAATGTAGGTCGCACGAGGTTTGCAATTTTTGATAATTGATCGCAGTTTAACACCAAAAAATGTCTTCAAAACCGAACCAAACTTGGCGATATCTTCCACATTTGGTTTGAAACTGGCAAACGCGACATGTTAATTACAAAGGAAAAGTATAGTTTGAATATGCCTGGCGAAGATTGAAAAATGGATTTAGTAGGCGATTTTAATATAGATTTCAATTCTGAAGAAGTGTTTGTGGAACAAGAAAGACAAACACGGCGCACTCAGGGATTAGGATGCACATTCTACACAGTATTTAAAATGGAGAAGTAGAGTTAGAATATGCTTGGCGAAGATTGTGAAATAGTTTTAGTATGCGATTTGAAGATGATTTCGATTGCAAAGATGGGTTTTATGGAACAAGGAAGAAAAATACGGCACACCCATGAATAATGATACACTTTCCAACTGAACGTAATAAGGAAGACAAATAGGGACAACACATAGATTAGGATACGCTTTTAACATATAGCACTTTAGTGCGTATTTAAAACATGGAAGTGTTTCAGATTATAATTTTTCTCCCTCTTTTTTGAAAATGTGTTTAATTTAGGAAAGTGTATAATATTTTCTGCGAGTATGACATGTTTGTACAAAGAAAACTAACGCACGACATCTACAGTAAGTGAAAAATTCCAATAAAATTGATATTTATTTTATTTGAATTTCTGGGTATAATTTATGAATAACTGGTAACTAATATTTGAAAATTCCGGTATAATGAATTTTGTTTTAGCTATTTTAAACAAAATGTGCAAATATACCAAAATCTCGAAGTCGAATTTTTTCATGATTACAATACTTTCCTTACATGGTACATGTTCGGAAAGTAAAAATTCGCAGAATCAGTCTAGAGAAAAAAAAATGTTGCTGGTTCCATGGACATCGTTAAAATAGAATTCAACTGTTTTGGGAAAACACAGTTTACAAGTAACTTTAACTAAAATAAAATCAAAATTGTGTTTTGCGTTTAGCAGTGTCTGCCAATAGCTTCATTCTCACACTGATACTGATAATAGTAAGTCATAAACATCGAAATCGGTTTGCAGTGAAAACTCGCATCGATGTTTAATATTGTTATTTTTTCTGTATTAATTATTTATCACCAAGTAATAAATGTTATGTAACTTGTTGCCATTTTGTTGAGTTGGTTATCAAGGCTATTTATTAATACTTTCTAAGTAATTTCATCATATTTAAGTATATTAAAGCATATTTTCATCGGAAATAAAGTAGAATGTAGCGTTTTCCTATACATAAAGCGAAAGATGGTTATGATTCCAAAACTTATTCAACGAAAGAAAATATATGTTTCTGTTTTTGCAGAAGATTTGTTCTGATGTTGGAAACAAATATCTTTTGATGCCATCATATTTCCTTCATGGATTGGGAAATAGAGCGAAGAAGAACCTCGTGCATAAAGATTTAAAAAAAAAAAAAACCTTCTACAATCTCATCAAAAAGAAATTCGTTTGTAAATATTCATAGGTCTTATATTACAGTGGAATCTGTGTGTTAGCGAAATGAAGAAAATCAAATTTATTTTTGAAAGGACCATTGTTCTAAGGAGGGTGTCTAAAGTAAACTTTAGTTAATTAATTTTTTTAAAGAAAGAGATCACGTTTTTATTTTTATGTATACAAAATTAAAATACTCTTTGTCAACCAGTGGCCGATTGAATAAAACACAGAACATTAGGTGATGGTGGAGGCGTGCTTTCCAGGATTTTGGCCTCTTGTACGACTGCCAGTCTAACGGCCTGGAGTTTTGGGCGGCTTTCTGTAGATGTAGCATGAATATGCGTTAGAACCCCTTAAAAAGTCCTCCTCACCAGGTATTTCCCCTTAGCCAAGTAGCTCCACGTAGCTTTGCTCAAAAAGAAAAAAAAATACTGCAAAAATAAATGTAAACAATGTAACGAATAATATTTTTACAATATAATATGAAAACCTTAAAAAAAGAACTACAGTCGAACCCGATTAGTGGAGCATCACTTAAAGGAATTTCCCGCTTACACGCTTGAAAAGAAGAAAACTAAATTCGCTCCAAAGCAACTAAATCATCTCCGAAAGATTTAAAACCGGAACGAAATTGTCTCGATTTTAAATCCTTCGGAGCTAATTTATTTCCTTCTGAGCGAATTTAGTTATTATTATTATTTTTTTTTTAAGCGTGTAATAAATATTTAATGTGCCAAACTGTAATAATAAGTTAGTGTGATCCTGGATAATGGAATATCCCTCTTATTAGAATAAATTTTCGCTACGAATTAAGCATTTCATTCACGGGTGCCACTATATAAGGTATTCCATGAAACAGAGGGACGCGCAACATGACAAATTCTACTATATAGTTGTCCCTGAATCACACTATGTAACTATTCCGGGCAACTCATCCAAGATATAAAACTTTTACTTCCATTACTCCAAAAAGATTAAAGAGTTAAGTACGAAAAAAGCCATGACATCTACACCGCAGGGGCGTAGCCAGAAATTTTTCATGGGGGGGGTTACGACTACTGCAACCCACATACATGCATATATGTGTGTGATGAGGGAGTGAAGAATATACATTTTGTAAGGCAAAAAATTCCTCATGGGGGGGTTATGACCCCCTAACCCCCCATGAGGAATTTTTTTGGGGGGTTATGACCCCCCCCCCTGGCTACGCCCCTGCTACACCGTATGTACGATCCGCTTGAAATTTTTCATTATCATGTATAAAAATATAGAAAATAATTTGCGCTACTTTAAAAATCTGACAATCCACCCGTTCCCTCATTTTAAAACGATTTTTTTTGCTATATTTAGTTCCATTTTATTACCGAGAGTCAAAAAAAAAATGAATCATTTGTGTGACAAAATTAGCTATTTGAATTGAGAATGACGTCATATTCGAAGTCACGATCATCAAGCTTTGAAGGGAAGTCAGTTCGTTTAAAAGTTTTTTCAGATAACACAGTTCAATTTTTGTTTCATTAAAATAATCGTCTGCTTGAAGCATTAGAGAGGCCACACAAAAACGAAATTATTCGAATGCGAAAAGTTTCCGCGCATTTCCATAAGAGCATGAAATTCGATTTGGGTATTTAATAAAAATTGAATACGAAGTTATTTATTTTAGGTGGACGGAGATCAAATATATTGCTGGTACACATGCTTTCGTCAAATGTTTTTTTCTATCGCCCGTTGTGTTTGCCTCCACAACGGGCTTTGCCTTCTACTTAGAATATATTAATGAATAGAATTTATCCATGTATTAGAGCGATTTTACTTTATTGTGCGAAGTAAAATCAATCATTGTCACTTTATTATCGTTGATTAACATAGCTTGTTCAGTAGAAAAAAAAAATCAGTATCACATGACTGCTCTGCTTCTACAATATTACCCTTGGTTTTATTGTTTTACGACGGGGATTAATGTCAAACGCGTCAGTAATCCCATTTCTTAGAAATGAACCTGATAAAATATTTTCCTACACCATACGAGATAAAGAAACAAAAAAGTCCTTTATTAAAAAAAAAAAAAAATGCTTGACTTCATTCTTAACCCAGTGAATTTTTCAAATTTAACAATCTTCCTCAGGGAGAAAAATCACTAAAAAACGATATCAAAAGACTCCTGCTAAAGAAAACGTCTTTCAGCAACTTTTGCAGAACTGGATGGGAAAAAAATCTTTTCTTCGTCTTTTATTGATGTAATTTTAAGTTTATGAAAATAAATGGAGGGATCATGTTATTACTTTTAATACAATGAATATTCCACTGTTCTCCATGAAGGATTTAATCAATAGTGAATCTTTCTTTTGTGATTCGAATCGGAATACTCATTTTGATCAATGAAAATTTTGTCCGATAGTATATTCTTATGAGGACTTATGGTTTGCGGATTATTATTATGATTGTTTTAATAGAATCACTGATTACGGACTATAAACGTACGACGAATAATAGTCTGAAATGAACTTTGAATAATGATATTTAAGATGAACGAGCTGTGGAAAATTCTCTAATTTAGCACCTGCGAAGAAAACTCTTGTAGATACTGAATTCGTATTATCAATTCAGTTGCTTTGGCTAGAGACAAAATATTGTTACGAATTTTCGAGGCAACCGCTGTTCTGGGGTTTAAAATAGTTTAAAATTCGTATTCTACGCGTCAAATAGTTAAATTTTACTTTTTGTTACATCAAAATTGGTTAACTAGAACGCGAGATATGGAGTTTAATGTTTCTCCGTTGGTTTCTATAGCATTTTGTAGAAATCTCGAGAAATAGGGTCCTAGGCCTTCGGTAACCTCACATTTAGAGACTTATTTTTGGTGCCAAATTTAGCCATATTTCGCCAAGCTTGGCGGCATTTCGGACATTTGGCGCGTTTTTCCCAATGGGACCTTTAAAGTTTGTTTTACTGCATTAACTTCACATATAGCCTAATATTACTCTATTTCTCTTCTATGACGTAATCAAAAGTCTCCCTTTATGTGGAATCTTCGGGAGAGCCATACTTCCAGAAACTCCTTGTAGCTTCTGCATCACCTATAAATACAGGCATGACAGCCCCCCCCCCCCCTTCAGTGTGTTATCGAGCTTCCAATGAGTACGTTGCTTGCTCTGAGAATTGTGCTGTAGTTTGCTTGCTTTTGGAAGCTTTGTTTTAAAGTGCTGCGTGTAAATTCTTCATTGCTGAGTCTTGAGGGACAATGTACGATTTCTCTCGTATATTTCTACTGAATTTTCTCCTGTGGAAGTGTTTTATATTATGTGAGAAATACAGCATCTGTGAAATCTTCTGTACAAAGCGGACTATTAAAAGCACATTACTGGCTGATTGCGCCTGCGAATTTTGTACAGCTGATTCTTCGACTAAGTTCTAGAAGCAATAAAGTTTGTGTTCCATACTGACATGTCGATTCTTTTCTAGAACTTTCTACACCTACTGGACTTCAGAACAACGAACCCAGAAACTAGCAGAGTTTTCTGCGACAATACCAACCTATGGAAAAATTATATCACCTTCCGATATCCCCAATATTTTAATCCTTTGAAGAGCAGCGCTTTCATATCAATGTAAAAGACCAGCTGCATAAATTGGCCAACCCTGAAAAAGTGCATCTGGATCGAAAAGGTCATCTGGCGCCTCAAAGCTATAGAAGTTTCCTGATACAACTAGCTCTGGCTGAATGGGCTATTTAATCGACAGGGCCCAATCACTACAATATTGGACCCTGGGCAAATGCAAATTTTTAGGCCCTTTCTACATTCGAGAAATTGCATATTACGCATTAAAATTGTTTTGGGGACTTATAGCTACAGAAATCGTATGAAGTTTAAACACTAAATTCATGAATACACTGCAGTAAAGAATATTAAGGGATTTTTGTATACATAAATAGTATTTATTCTCTCAAATAATATATATCTATATACGCACATATGTAAATAAATTTCTTTCAAATATAAATGAAAAGAATCGTGAAACTTAACGTAGGTATCTTAAAACTGATGAGATATTTTCTATAATAAAACTTACAATGAGTGGCTCAGCCATTGGCTCACGGACTTTTGCCAAATGTTGGCGTTTTAGAAGACAATTAGTGGAGTAAAATGTCAGAGAATGAGCCACCAACTTTAGAGTTTCTTAAAAAAATGGCAATTAAATTTTAAATTTTTATACACCGTTTTTTAAAGAATTTATTTTTTTTAATAAATAAAATTCTTTGAAAAGTACAAAATTTTGGGGATCTTGAAATTGGTGGGCCCAGAGCCCCTGGTTGCCCTGCCGATCAACAGGCTCTATTAATTTACCATCATGTTGCATTTTTTCATTTTTGGGACCATTTACCCAAAATTTTTTGCGACTAGCTGTGAAATAAGGTGGTTTAAAGGTCATACTTCAAAGAGTTAAGAAAATTCCTTTTACAGAAGCTCTGATTTAATCTTGATCTTGACATCCTTTGTTAGAACGTGTTCATGGAGAGATTAATGATAATATCCCAGAAATTCAATAATGTGTTAAAAATGAAGGAGCAAAAGTCAGTGTTGTATGATTCATTAGCTTCTGCTTCATAGCTCTGCTAAAGGATTAATGTGTTTATGTGTGTTATGCACTGAATTGCCCTAAACACATTCACTAGTAAACAAGACAGAATAAATATGCTTCATAAACATAACGAAGCAGTATTTAAATGATTTTTTGTATTTCTTAGGACTTCTTAAATTCTTTAAGGTTATTTTTTTCTCGTAGTAGAAATATTGGGAAGATATTAACCCATTTGTGCCCAGATATTTTTGCAACTTCCTTCGATTTTTGCTAATACCAGCAATAATAGATAAATTTCTGATGTCAAACTTTTTGAACAGGGGATGATTTCTTTTAAAATCATTATGCATAAAATTTGAAATGTCAACATCCTACTGGGTCATGTTAAAATATTTTGTGGTGTTGAGGGGTTAACCACAATTAACGATATTGTTAACCATGATGTGTTAACCATAATTAACAATTGAGAATCAGCGACTAATATTCAATTGCGATTGATGATGGAAATTGAAATTTTTAGTCAGTACCTAATCGAGACTAATGGTATGGTTAATCCTGAATAATAACTAAAACTTTCAATCGTCAAAGATTGCTTAGGAAATTTCTTGTTTGCTGTTTAATTGCCGTTAATTTAGTAATTCTACCACTCAATTACAGTGAACGAATTTTTAATTATTTTTTTAATGATAGAGACAACTATATAACACAAATCTGAAAGCAATTTCATATTTGAAATCGAATTAAAGAGTTACATATTAAAAGCGTACCATAGTACATGCTTCGGCATTATTATTTCTTTCTCATTCCATTAAATTGGAAAAATGTATCTTTATTCATGAGTGTGCCTTATTTTTTTCCTTGTTCCATAAAACACTTCTTTGGAATCGGAATCTATATTAAAATCGCTTACTAAGGACGAGATTCAAGTGAAACACAATTCGAACGTTTTCCGCATCGAAGAGGGGAAACTTCGAAATACACTCATGTCCATAAATTAAGGATAATGAAGTTCAGGCAAAGAAAGAGAAAGAATCAAAACAAATTTGACTTATTTGTAAAGTCTATTTATTAAACAAAAAGTAAAGAGCAAAAAAAGATGCTATATGTTTGACATAATTAATAAAAATTGCAAGTTTTACTCCCTTGACCAAATTTCAAAAAAGAACCTATTTACAAAAAACAGTATAACATGGTTAGTACGATGGTTAATACCCAGTATGTCTCCCGGACGATGCAATACAGGCCTGACAACGCCTAGGCATGCTGAGTATCAAATGATCAATCTGATCTTGGGGAATATTACACCACTCATCAAGCAATGCACTCCGAAGTTCCGGTAGACAGGTGGGAGGGGGTTGACGGGCTGCAATTCGTCGGCCAAGCATATTCCACACATGCTCTATTGGATTCAAGTCCGGTGAGTATGCTGGCCAATGCATACGGGTGATATCCTCCGATTGAAGGCATTCGTCTACAATGTTTGCACGGTGAGGACGGGCGTTGTCATCCATAAACACAAATTCAGCACCCATGGCGCCCCGAAACAAACGTACATGTTGTTCCAGAGTGACATCCCGATAGATGTGGCCTGTCATCGTTACACTCTGAACATGCAGGTCAGTTCTGGAACCAAGAATAATTCCTCCCCAAACGAGCCATCCTGCACCACCGTAACGGTGTCTTTCAATGGTATTCTCTTGGTGGTAACGGGTACCTGGCGCTCTCCAGATGAATGTCCGGCGAGAATCAGACTCCAAACTAAACCTGGACTCGTCGGAAAACATCACACAAGACCACTGTTGCGGTGTCCACAATGCATGCTCTCTACTCCAGGTTAATCGCAGGCGACTCTTACACTCTCGTCATTGTGACGTACCATCCACGCCATCTGGTGGTTTCCTGTAATTTGCATATTCTTCTTCAAGATGTGTGTGATCATTCCACAGGTGAAATTTTTATTTTAGAGATCAATTTCTGTGTGATTCTGAATTATCCTTAATTTATGGACATGAGTGTATATCAATGTTTTGTATTCAACTGAAACAAAACAATCCCGTTTTGATCACGTGACAGCGGGATAGGTTTGTTCATTGGAAGCATTCTGGGGACTGAACTTGGAACTGGGGACAGAAAAACGTTCGATTCGAACTCGATCGCGCGCGTTTCACTTGAATCTCGCCCTAAAACTGTGTTAGAATCTTCGTCAGGCATATTTTAACTATACTAGCCGCTAAGGCGGCCGCCTCATAACTTATTGCTCCTTATACTTAGGCTTTCCAGATTTCTGAAATGTTCAACCGGGACACCGGAATGCCCCCAGCCTCCCGGGTATTCAAGATCAGGGATACATTTGCCCGACCAATGACTAAACGCGTTTATGCTCTCAACGCGTGCCAGGAAGGTGCCAGGTTCAAAACCAGGCCGCGTTCGACTATCCGAATTCAGGCCGGCCCCGACCTAACTATCCGAAAAGCACGGAGTTTTCCGTGGTTTTCTCCGAAATTTCGCATAAGTACGAGTTAGGATACTTTAGAAAGACTATTACCACCATGTAGGTCAATCTCCTCTCGGCCTAGCTCCCTCTGGCAGATAATTGGCCATAACACCACATTTACATTTTTTCCACGAGGGTACATTATCGGACCCCCGGGGAAGGCGACAACCCCGACACTATACACCCTTGGAGGTTTCTGGAGCGTTTTAGAGGGTACTTTATTCTCAATGCTATGAATAAATGGTTACTGATTCGGAACATAAACCAGGGGTATTAATAAATGGCACAAGCCTATAAATTGAAACATTTTATTTCTTATATGTTAATATTTATAAGTTAATTAAGTAAGAAGAAACATTGAACAATAATTCTTAGCAGACCATCACTCTATTTCACTTTTTATACAGTACAGTCAAATAAATGACAAAGTAGTAATTATCCCAAATAATCCTCCACAGTTGATTATTTTTTTTTGTCATCTATAAACAAATTTAATTTTTACCGGGACGTGAAGTAAACCGGCCGGGACACCGGGATTTTATCTGCAAACCTTGACTGTCCCGGCCAAACCGGGACGTCTGGCAAGCCTACTTATACTCAATGCAGTGTTCACTAAATTTCTGGATTCATTTAAACGAAAATCATGTTTCTTTGTTTTAACAATATTTGTCATTCAATTTATTTAGGGTTGCTTAGATTAGGGTTGTTACACATTTTGGGTGTCATCCTAAAAGACTTGAAACAGCAAATGGATAAAATGTGCTTTAGCCTAATGCATGATGACATTTGTTAGATGGGCGATGAATGCGCAAGGTAATGTAAATTTGATAGTTTAAAGCTGTGAAAAAGTCCGAAAGATCTTGCATTCTTGTGCATCCATTATTGCCATTATTTCTTTTTACGGAGCATAAGAAAGTAATGTGATCCCGAAAAGTTTCGGGGGCTAGATTTCGACGAAAACACCGATTTTGACTACCGCTCAATTTACTTTTAAGAATTTTTACGATGCATCTCATCGTAAGCTAGCTTACACGTTCATATAAATGCGAGTGAAATCCATTTTGACCGGCCGCGAGTCTATTTTGATCCGTTTTTCCATGCCGTCTGTACGTACGTATATACCTAACTCGCATATCTCACTATTAGTCGTAGAATGTTGAAACTGTATATTATGGGATTGTTGTAACACGTAGTTGTGCACATCTCCTTTTGGTCTCAATCGACTCATGTATGATTTTCATAATCGATTGTCTCGAACGGATTTAATAATCGATTAATTCGAATATTTTCATTGATATATGCTCATCACACAATAAAGCAAGAAAAGTCAAAGTGCGTCTGCTGGATATGAACAGCGATATCTCGCTCCGCAGGTGGGGGGTGTTCGATTCCGGAGCTGGTAAAATAAACACTATTTTTAAATAAACTGCTGTCTTAGTAAAACAGAAAGCTAACGTTGAGATTCTTGGAGAATGGTTGTTGCTGTTTCGTATGGCCTCTGGCAACCACGAAGCGATGCCATATCGTCCCTATTGGACGGCCATGGGAGACAGGGGACGACTTCCATTTAAATAAGACCCAGTGGGAGGGAGTCCGACTTTGCTCGGGGGTCTACTAATTTCGAACCAGTTCCAGATGAAATAAGGCCTAACACCTGAAATCGGCAACCAAAGGCACTGTTTGAACATGAAGGACATTCGAGCCACGAACAGATTTTACGTGCACTAGCTCCATTTGCGTACACGGTTCCACAGCAGCTAAGTCGAGGGAGGTTTGTACCCTCCCAAGTTCTGGCCAATCCGGTGCTGCTTCGTCTTTCCGTGTTCTTATGGAAACGGAGCTTGTCGTCTGGGCCACTGCGGGACGAAAAAGCAACTTGAATACGAAAAAGTAGCAAAAATAAGGAACATTTTCTGGCAACCTTACTATCAGTCCTTTTTCCCATTTACAGCAGTGACGTCGCCAAGGGGGTCACCCCCCCCCCCCCTTGAGGAAATTTTGGCCGTACAAAATGTATATTCTTTACTCCCTTACCACACACACGTATAGAGGAGAGTGGTCCAAAACGGGTAGGTCGCCTAAAGTGGGTAGGCATTCGTATGCTGCCGCATAGTGCGCATGCGCTAATATCGACATGTGCCGTGAGTACCCGAACCCTCCAAAGTTCCATCCAGTCCCAACGGCCCACCGGCGTAGCAACATGGCGTAACGAGACACAAAATAAAATAATTGGGGAATTCGTTAAAAAAACTGAAGGTATGTAATTCTTGCTTAGTCGAAAACCAGTTTATTATTTTTATTGCCAATATTACTACATTATTTTCATGCTGTCTACCTATAAAATACCATGATGATTCTGGGGTTTTTTATTTGAGGTTATTATTCTTCAAGTAAAAATGTGCTTTCGGACAAAGCGGGTATCTGCCGGGTAGATACCGGCTTTGCCCTGATACATTTTAATTCTAATTTTTCTGCATTTTGCTACAGACGGTTAATAAATATAAAAGGCAAATCAAGCAGCCTGGTGTGAAGTAGCAATGAAATATGCTATGAAAGTATCCGGAACAAATTCTGTTTCGGCAGACGTTTAATAAGGCTGATAAAATAAGTCAAAAATTGTTCTATGAAGGTTATTTTTAATGATAATCATTCATGATAATTATTCATTTTAATGATAAGTTCAATTAAAGTCTCAATCCTTAAGGAAATTAACATGTGCTCAGATTTTTAAAGTATATTGTACTTACTCGCTTTGCCCGATCGTCTTACTCGCTTTAGGCCCCCTTGTAGGGCAAAGTGGGTTTTTTAAGCATTTTTAATTTTTGATAATAAGCAACTATTATAAATAAAATAACGCAATACTCATTTTTTTTTGTTTTGAAGTTCAAGATCCCTCCTAAGAAATCAATCAATCATGTTGATGATAAAAGTCCCAAAACGACTATTTTTGGATATTTATCGTTGACAGTTGCAAAGCACATCGGAAACAGCCTCTTACGTAACTACTTTCTTAATTTTATTTATTCCCGAAAGTAATAATCAGTTTAAACTTGTAAACTTCCGTGACAAAATTTAATCATGTTTCAAGTAAATTTTTAACTGAAAGTAAAGAAGAAGAAAGCTTTAAACTCGAGAAAAATGGAATTTGACATGACAGTATTTGTTCAATACTACTGTTCCTTAATCTATATATATAAAAAAAAAGGAAAATATGAAAAACCCTTCAGCTATGAAGATTTTTGTTTCAATTTCGAGTTACTTTTTTAAAGTATCCCAACTTATTCACGTTGCTATGTTTGCTCAAAAACTGTGTTTGTTCTAGTAATTACTTCCTTTAAAGGTTATTTTATTAATTCATTGGAAATGGTAAAACGTTTAATCTTTTTGTTATTATTTGGAGAATATCTTTGTTCAGAATGTGATCAGTGCCTCTGTGTGTACTCTCATTCTTAAAATTTTCAAATAAAAATGTAGCAAAACGTGAAAGAACCCGAATAAGAAAGCAGTGATAGAGTTTTATTTATTATTATTATTATTATTTTTTTGTAGTGTAATACTATAACCCAACTTTTAAGAAACAGGATATGTTAAATTTGCAACATCTGTTTTGTGGTAAAAACTGAGATTGTTTTGATTGCTTGGTACTATGCAAAATCTACACAAGATACATCTGCCGACGGGGGACGAGTGCCTTGGTCAAAAAAAGTTTTAAGAGGTTGTAACACGTATTCACGTTACATCCGGAGAAAACCGACCAAATCTCCAGACCGTTAGTTCGATTGCCGCTCAGTAGTCCCGAGCGCAGGATCTTCACAATTTAGCCGTCCACCATGTTCAGAGCATTATGTACTCAGACATGGCGGAGCCACTGAGATTATATATGTCTTCGATATGTCTGTCTGACGTCTATTTTTATATTGTAAATATAGTTCTCAAGTTTTACAATGTACAGAACTTCTACATGTCACTAGTGTTATTATCTCGTTGTGGGTAAATGCAGTTGACGTTAGAGGGTGTAACCAAATCAGGCTCCAGTAATGAATTTTGAAAATTCCCATTGAGTAACATTGTATTTTGGCGATTTCTTCCCAAGCATAACAAATATTGCCAAGCTGAGTTTAGTTTTGGGAACTTATTTTCTTCTCCAAATTTGGCACTACTTTGCCAAATTTGGAGAAGTAGTGCTCCAGAACACTACTTCTGGAGCACAACTTCAGAGCATGAAAAAATACTAGACATCTAATAAAAAATCACTGGTATTTTAAATTAATAGTTAAAATATATCTTTTTAAACTCCCCTTGTTTTACGGATCGTTAGATTGGCTTTATAAAGCATGAGAAAATGTTGATTTTCTAATAAAAGAACGAATTTAATTTATTGTAACTAAATTTTAAATTTTTAAACATATTTAAATCGCCTTTAGCAGCCGTATATCCGCATAGACTGTATAGCTGCCCTTTATGTTTACTCTGTTAAAACAAAAAACTTCACAAAATTTTAAAAGTCATAGAATTAGGCGAAAACTGCGAGGTAATTTTACAATTTGAGTGTGTTATCTTTCTACATTTCTTGTAAATAAAAAAGGAACACCTTTAAAGCTACTATTTGAAAATTTCACTCTTTATGACTAGTGCAGCACTAGTCTAAAAGCATAATAACTCGGGAAGAATGAATTATTAAACAACCATAAAAAGTACTGCCCAGACAGCACATAAGCTTAAATCAAGCTTGACATTTCTTTGAATTTGACGTATTAATACAAGCTTGACAGTTCAATTCAATAGCTTGATTTTCCCTTTCGAAAGCGTGCAGTGATGGCGCCATCTGTGAAAGAGAATGGACATTAATTGTCTAGCGTTTCTCAAATTGCGCATGTTGTATGAATGGGATAAGGCCCTCTGAAGTGTAACACGAGGGGAGTTTTAGTTTTATTTACATCTAATTAACATTAGCAATTCCATTAACTAATTAATTAGCCCTAAAAATAAATTTTAATATAATTAACACAATTTAGTTAGTTAATATACTTCACTTTATGGGTGGTAGAATGAGGCGGTTTCCGGCCGCTACAAAATAATTTATCATCAGTCATAAATGTACTTGACCATAGAATTAAAAAAAAAAAAAAGATTCTATATTTCCAAATTTGGAAATTCTCCAAAATAAAATACAATTATACTACGAAATTGATTTCAAAATCAGTCGTTTGTCTCGATTTTGGCCAGTATTGCCCAACAGCATGAGGGTCGTGATAGTGAAAGTTCTAAAACGTGTGCTGCTGTTAAGTTTATATTATGTTTATTTCCCTATTAATGGAGTCTCTAAATCACACATAACATTATTTTAATTTTGATGCATCCCATGGAAAAATACAAGAAACTAATAACAGATCGGCCACTTATCAATCTGGCCAAAAATAACCCTAACAGTCACTTCAAACTTTAGTCATATCAGCCCGACTGAGAGTGGCGCAACGGATAGGACGCTCGCCTCCCAACCCAAAGGTCCCGGGTTCTATTCTAACCGCGGACACTTGATGGAAACAGATAAAACTAAATTGAAATTTCAGCGGAGAGGGGAAAATGCGTGGCAAAATAAAATATGTGGGACGAGTTCGCCGACCGGCGCCCCTTATACTTAGGAAAATTTTTTAAGCTTGAAATTAAGCTTGCTATGTCAAGCTTGATTCAAGTTTGAAATGTCAAGCTTAATGCAAGCTGGGCAAGTGTAAACTAGAACACTTGATTCAAGCTTGCATTAAGCCTACACGCTTGAAATTTTCAAGCTTAATTCAAGTTTATTGACTTGATAAAGCAAGCTTGCTGCAAGTTTGATGCAAGTTTGCTGAGCTGTCTGGGTGTATAAAACTGAAATACCGAAACTGATTGTGTCCGTGACAGTGTTGACAAGCCACTGATAATAGTTCTTGTGGGAGGGTTTCACACACATTGGAACCCCTCTCTTGTGTGTGCTCCTGTCTGCAAACATTCTTTGAAACTAATTCATAATCCATGCATTCATCAACACATTTACCTTTCTTTTATTCAGCAGTACATATTCTTTTATTCCTAAATACATCGTTGTTGTGAATCAATATCTGCTATGTGCAAAATGTTTATTTATTATTACCATTTTTTATTAGTAGTTACTACTACCAGTTTTTATTAGCAGTTATCACAGTTTTTATTAGCAGTAATTATTTGACAGTATTCTTGCTGATTCACACATGGTATATTTTTTTAGCGATTACAATTTACCGTATAATGCTCAGAGTCACACAAAACTCTTTTTATACGAAAATTTGGTTACTATAATCTAATCATAATTATCAAAATGTCGAAATCTCCAAAAAGTGCACATAACAGTTATTCATTTGACAGAGACTATATTTTAATCTTTACCTCAAATGTGTAAAAGAAGTCATCTGTATTTTCTCCTATACCTTATCCATCTAAACTAACATTGACAGTTATGATCAACTTGGCTTCCCTAACAAATAATATACAATAAATCGACAGACATGTCTGGACATGTCTGAAAGCAGTGTTTCGGTACGGAGTTTTATTTTTTCTGCCTTTGAATTCTGCTTAAGATATTGCTTCAATTTTACCTGTTTTTTATTATTTTTTTTGACCAAGAATCTATAGTGATACAATTTCTATATAAGACAAGTTTCCTTGACAGTATTTTCCGGAAAAAAAAATCATTTTTATTCCACACAGGAATGCTTGAGATAAAATAATAATGGAAACATTATTTCGCCTTTTTTGTACTTTTTAATGTTCATTGAATGTTAAAATGAATTACTTTTTTTTAACGCTCCGTTAAAAAAAATTAAGTTTCTTTTTAAAAGTATTTCTGAAAACATTTTTTCATCGTCTTGGTTTTCCCCCCTGCTTTTTGATGCATATCCACGATAATTTTGCTGTGAAAATGACTTAAAACATTAACGCCCAGCGATCTATTTTTAGATGATCATAAAAATATCCAAGCATTCATTTATTTTCCTTTTTTAATTTCTGGAACAGTAAATCTGATTTCCACAAAATACTCATCGATAACAAAGTAAAATGTGGATTTTTCATTGTTTTATTAATATTTTTAGAAAAAGAAATACATTCTTCATACCCCATCAATGTCAGAAATTTATTTATCATTTCTGGTATCACTATAAATTGGTAAACGTGCTGAAAAAAGTCGGGCGCTAATGGTTAAGCTTCTTTCTTTAACCCTTTGAGGCGCAACCCTTTCCCAATGCTGAAAAAAGGGCAGCCATTGCCATCGCTCGACTTAACTACCAGCAAGATGGCGGACGATCGAAACGTTCATCGCGTGCCACAGATCTAGAGACCCTGTGCCGCACAGCCAGCTGCGTCAAAAGAAGGGTCTCTAGATCTGTGGCACGCGATAAACGTTTCGATCGTCCGTCATCTTGCTGGTAGTTAAGTCGAGCGATGGCAACGGCTGCCCTTTTTTCTGCATTGGACAATCTGTCCGGATGTTCTCGCGTTCTTCCATTTTTCAGCAGATATCACTGCTGTTAAAAATAATCGTGACACTTTTTGACGGGAAAGGACGTGCTAAAAAGTAAAGGATTCTCGTGGAGCTATGTCACCCGCAACTATTTTTATAGAAATCCAATCTATTCTTCGTGACTGGCAACAGTCAAAACGTCAGAGTTTGGTGTTCCCAGAGTGGGAACACTGCGCGTTAAAGGGTTAATCTTCTTTCTTTAACACTTTCCAACTAAGCTGAACAGTGTATATGTGTTTTCCGCTTGGTTGGTTTCCGTTCCGTCTCTTCTACCTTACAGTAACAGTATAAATATGCATCTAGCACTACAGCATTCATATATTATTTCTTTGTACTGCATTATGTACCCTAAGGGTCAAAACGGTGGAAAGTTGACGTGTCCTGTCTATTCCCAAAGGTCCACGCCGCGAAGCTGTTGCATAGTTCCCTCTTTTGGCGGGCCACAACTTCCTAGGAGAGCATCTCCATCGTTTAGATATTTTTGACCAACCAAACTGCCCTCTTTGTGATATGGGTGAACCAGTGAATCGAGCCCACCTCCATCGTTTCTTGTCACTTCTTGGTGACTCTGAGACGGAATCTTTTTGGAACACCGTGTATATAAAGATAAAAAGCTGTAAGCATTTCTGGAAAGAAAAAAAAATGTTATTTGAATTCACAACTTCTTTGTGGTCTGAGTAATCTAAATGAGCGTTGGTCTACATTTTATAGTGCTCTTCCGTACGGATTTTTAAAAAAGTATGGCTCACTTAAGATCATCTAGACTATTCTAATTATAATATACTAGATGTTGCAACAATCCTAAATATAAAATTTCTACCCTGTATGAGTTTTTGAGAAATGCGAGTTACGCACATACCTATATCCGTACGTAGACTTCAAGAAAAAACTAGTGGATTTGCGGTTGGTCAAAATAGATTGCACACGCGTTTATACGAACATACATACATGTGTACATTGAGACGTCTGTTAAAAACTCCTCAAACAAAATTTAGAGATGTTCAGATAAATTTAGAGAGATTTAGATTCTTTTGACGGGCCACAACATCCTGGGAGAGCATCTCCATCGTTTAGGTATTTTTGACCAATCAAACTGTCCTCTTTGTGATATGGGTGAACCAATGCTTTCATTTGAGAAAGCTGTAAGCATTTCTGGAAAGAAAAAAACGATATTTGGAATTCACAACTTCTTTATGATCTGAGTAATCTAAATGAGCGTTAATCTCCATTTTATAGTGCGCTTCCGTACGCATGCTTGAAAAAATATTGGTTACTTATGATCATCTAGACTTTCCTGAATACTTACATACATATATCCGTACGTGAACTTCAAGAAAAAACTAGTGGATTTGCGGTTGGTCAAAATAGATTGCATATGCGTTCATACGAACGTACATACAGTGTACATTGAGACATCTGTTAAAAACTCCTCAAAGAAAATTTAGAGATATTCAGATAAATTTTTTTCAGCCAAATCTGCATACCGAAATTTAAAATTACTATACTTTCTTTTTACTTCCTATGAAGTTTACATACGAACAAGGAGCTCGTGGTGTCCACTTAAGATTTTCTTCAAAGTTGAATGGGAGGATGCAAACACGTGTTTTTCGTAGAGCAACTGGGTTGGCGGGCCAATGGAACGGCAGTTGCAATGGGCCTATATAATTTACTGCGGACCATTGGTGTATTCTAGAGGTGAAGAACAGGGTATTTTCTACCCATGGTGACTTTTCATTCCTTAGCGACTTCGGCGCGCGTATAATCCCTTTGCAGTGCAAAAAGAACAGTGATTCATACTGCTCCTTTGATAGAAAGGGCTATAATCAACACTGCCAAATAGTTTATCCACCCAAACGGTGGCAAATACCCCTGCTGAGCCCATGCTAATAACTCGAAAGCAATATGAACATTATGGACCAGACCACTATACGCCACAGCACGTAGAAATGGTCACCAGTAGATTGAATATTGATTTGATTCTCTGAAAAGTGTAGACTAATGCGGCTCAGGGACATTGTAGTTTGAGAGATGTCTGTGTATCTGGGTCAGAAAAATGACCAGTGTGCAGAAAAGTATCCCCAAAGGCATTCATTTAAAGAGTTTTGTTGTTAAACCAACTCATCGCAACAAATGCAAAAAAAAATTCTATAAACAAATGAACATAACAAAACTTTATTTGATACCTCACTAAATTGTTGTAAATAATACCAAGTTACTCTTTCAAAGCTACAATGGGGACGTATTGTTGTCGATGAGAAAAATTTGCAACAATAAACTACATAAATCATTTCTATCTAAGCTCTTGAGATTGATGCTTGGATCTTTTATAACTGCTATATTCTTGTGCTTGAAACTGTATTTTTTATACTTTTCAAACATTTTGAATTAAGTAGTTTTTTTTTCTCCCAAAATGGTTTTCGTTGCACCAGTTCCGAGTCTCGCTGTCTCACAAAGTGAGTCGGACTCTGATGTGGACGAATTTGTGGATGCAAAGTCCTCGCTTGCTTCCTACGCTACGGCGTCTTCCCGTTTCCTGGCAGTCCCCGAATACTCTCCTCAGTATCCAAAAGATCTGTTGGAAAGTTTTTTGGGCGACTGCTTGTTAAGTGTTGCAGCGCCCAAATACTCTCCTCAGTATCCTCCAGATCTGATGGAAAGTTTTTTGGACGACTGCTTTTTTAGTGTTGCGCCTTTGATGCAATTCAGCGATGCACAACAGGCGAAAAGCAAAAAAATTAGGAAGCGTTTAGCTTGCCTGCTTTTTTGCTTTAAGATCTAAATTATAAAAGTATAATGCTTTTTATGCGGTTTTTGGCTCACAATTAAAAACCGAAACTATTTCGGCTTTTTCTGCGGTTTTTGGCTGTGGACAGTTAAAAACCGAGCCAATATCTGCTTTTTATACGGTTTTTGGCCTCGGGACAATTAAAAACCGATCCTATCCGATGTGGCACCACCTTGTCGCGGTGGATAGGCTTTGAAACTAAGAGTGCCACAAAAGTAATATGATTTAAAAGAACCTTTTCTTTTTCACTGAATTTTTCAATAAAAATTGTGTAATAAAAATGAGATTATTGTTTTGATTCGTAGGAAAAGCTGTTGTACAGAGCCTGTTTGGAGCATTAAACATTTATAAGTATAATTTTGATGTCATAAATTGTAGAACTTGTTCTGCAATTTAAAGAAATAAGATGAGTGTTGCTGATTGTAATAAAGGTTATCTGATTGTTTAACTAACTTGTTTCTTTAAAAATACCTATCATTACACATTAGAACTGAATGATAAAAATTTTTAAATTATGATTTTTTTGTGTCTTTAATTTTTTTAATTTTTAAAATTTATATTGTGTAAAATATTTTAATTTACTTTTAACCAACATGAAAATCGCTTCTTTCTATTCCCAGATAGAATGATTTTTGATACCATACCAAATTTTAAGAAGACAAACTCAGTAGTTTTTAGAAAAGTGCACACATACTGTTCTAAAAGATTTTACAGACATATGTAAAAGATTTATGATATTGTTTCTCTGACAGAACCATTAAAAAAAAAAAAGCAACTGTTTTCCCGAATGTACACCCTCCAAAAAAAGTATTCGAGCAAGAGAGAAATTTCCGACGTTGGTTTCGTATATTAAAAATTATTTATCATAGAATATGAATTAGGCTACGTATAAATATGACTTTCCATATTTCTATCAAGTTGTGCGTTTTTCAAAAACTCAATTATTATTAGCAAATCTAAAATAGGAAATTTCTCTCTTGCTCGAATACTTTTTTTGGAGGGTGTACCAACGATTCGAAAATACCATTTGTGTTCAGCTCATTTTATCGCAAAAGGCTGAAAATTGAGGAATATACACATTTTCTTTTCTTTTTTTCACGTCGATGGTGTTCAGTTTTGAAATTGTGTGAGTTAAGTATTTATTTTATTTTCTTAATTAATTAAACTATGAGATTAATTTTGAGTTAGTATTTTCCATACTGAAGCAACAATATATGAATATACAAAATTTATGTCGATTCGATAACATGGACTGATATTTTTTAATGGTCCCTTGTCGCCTTGATTGAGCATGGCGTTATTTATTTTAGGTGCACGAAGATGAAATGCATTGAGTGTAGATACATTTTTGTCGAATGATTTTTCTATCGTCCATTGTAATTGCCTCCGCAACAGACTTCTCGTTGTATAATAATACATTATAAAAAAAGAAATATAAATACTGGTGTGCAAATCCCTTATTATACTGTATTTCAGTTTTATTTTAGGCCATTATTCATGCTGCTTTGATGAACGCGGACGGTAACGAACTAGGAAAAGTAAGTTTTTTAACCCGAATGTCACTCTATTTTCAGTAATAACCTGCGTCATTTGAGTTCCATTCACAATATAGAGGTACAGAAGGAAAAGTCACTGCCTTAAGAGAAGACGATATTATTAATTTTCTCAAATCCGAATCCCACACAGCGGAGAATATTTAATCTGTTTTCAGATTGAGTGAATCCGAAATCAAATGAGAAGTGAATGAAAAGCATTACTGAACGAAAATAGCATTTCAGTTTATTTTGATTTTTTGAGAATTATTGTTTTCAAGCTGAAGCATGTTTATTGGCAAATACAGGATGTACAGAAGAAAAAGTAAAATTACTGAAACATTCAAAACTGAATTTTTACGCATAGCTGAATTATATTCGAGGGTTGTTACGAAAGTAAGTTTCATCATTTTCCCCCCCGTTACACATAAACTTTATTGCCAGGGAAAATTATGCACCATGACATCATGAACTATACACCTTGCACTACTTTTTTCACACCCGACAGTGAGACAATTTGTAGTATGTTTAAGTTCAATAAGGACTATGTATAAGTAATATGTATTTATGCAGTCTCTGTTTTCTTTCGTAATTTGCGTACGACCACTGAAATGTGATTATCGGAATTGATTTTTCCCTTCGAGAGCTATTGAAAAAGGGTATAAGTTAACATATATTTATTTTCTAATCTGCACCATTTTTTAGAATAAAATGCTCAAATTTTGAATATTATCTACCCGGCGTAGGAGGCACATTTTACTGACTGGACATTTTTTTTCGAAGCCGTACAAAAATTTAAACTTTGTATTTATTTAAATTTAATCTCATGAAAACTTTAATCGATACCACAAAATTCTGCACATTTTTACGTACTTTTATTTATTTTTTTTATATGCACGTAATCAATATATAAGGAATCAAACTCTAGGCCATTGTTTTTGGAACACCCTAAATATATTTGCAGATTAAAATTTAATAAGAAGAATTAATAAGATGTGCCGCCATTTTGATTTAACGGAACTTTTAGTCTTTTCAAAGCAGTTATAAACGCAGAATCAAAACTGAAACCAAATGCTTATTGCCGTAATAAATGCACAGCTGGCCGTCCAAAATGCAACACCAACAAGGACCAGAGATATCACAGCAACATCTGTTGGAAGGGAAAAAAAGATTAAACTAGTGAAAATACAGCCTCTTTGGGAGGAGAGGTAGAATACTAAATAAGTACCATTAGTACTGAGTGTTGCCGCCATTCCTGGCTATAACCGCTGCCACTCGGATATTCTTCGGTGCCACAATTCTTCCTTGACACCGAACTCCGAAACGTGCTGGAAAGAGACTCGTTTTCTTGAAGGAATTTTTCGTGCGATTTGGTTGCTGCAACTAATTGCAGAACCCTCTTTCCTGAAATTTCCCCTCGGTTACCTAGGGAAGAGTCAACTCCAACTTTTTCGTTCAGAGGCGAAAAAATTGCAGGTTGCTGGAAATCCAGCCAATCGTAGTGCTTCCAATTTCTACGTCACAACACAAGATGGCGGAAGAGTCAGCGTCAGCCATACCGTTCGTAGTGAAAGGGATGAGCCGGGGCCTTCGCTATTAGTAACGGGCCTGCGCGTGTATTTCGATGAGTCATCCAAAGAGGCCTACGGATGCTCGCGTCTTCCAGTATACATCAAGCAATTTTTAAGCTTTCCGATGCTTTGAAACGTTATTAAATGTAGTTTTAAGTAGTGATTGTGTTACTAATTCAAGTACGAACTCATTAACAGTTTGTTTACTATGATACACGCGGACATTAAAGTAAATAGATGCATGAAATTTGAAGGAAAAACAAAGTAGTGCTCACTCTCACGATTCATTATTTTAGCTTGATTTTTAATATACATGAACAAATTAAGCTGACTTTTAGTATACATTAAAGTAAATGAATACACAAATGATACAGACATTTTTATGTATTTCTTTGTACTGAATGTTTAAGTTTCACATTTTCAAATCAGTTACAACCATTATTACTTTTAAAATAAATTTAACTAGTAGTTATTAAATTTTCATTTATTAAATATTGTTCGGTTAATATATTAACAAAATATATAACGAGGAGCTGAAATAGAATTTAAAATATTTGATATTTACAATTCACGTATACAAAATTTAAGTACTGATATACTATTTAATTTTTAATCTTTTGTAAGGCGTAGGTATCAGAAGAATGTTTGCTATAATTATAAGTACAACCTGTGCACTGCAAGTCCTTCGTATTTACATGAAAAATAATGTAAATTAATTTAACGAGAAACATTTAGAATGAATTACAAAATAAAGGGTGTTCCATAAATTGTAGTACGAACTTAAAGGGGAGATAATATATCAAAAGGATTAAGAATAACGTAACAGTGTATGATAAAACACGTTTGTTAACTGTTTTTATTTTGGTTAGTTCAAATGAGTTTATTTATCGAAAATTTTACCATTCGAAATGAAAATGATTTATAATTTTCAGTGTTAGTTCCATATACTTTTTCTTCTCCAAAGAAAAATTATAAATTTTAGAAAACCATACTAGGAAATACCACTAATATTCCAACACCTTTTTTTAAAATTATTATTAACTGGCGATTGAAAACAAATGTTTTCGTCCCTGCATTGCTGTATATTAGGGTTATAGCTTTAAAAAAAGAAAAAAAAAAGCCTGCTCCACGGACTTTGAATACAAATTAAGATAAACTAACAGCTCTAGGACTTGAAAAATTTCAAGATCCCTTTTCACAAGTCGCGCTAAACACTGTCGTAAACTAAAAACAAACGATCTCTGAATTAATTACTTTTTATTATAGCCATTATCTAAATGGAACTTTGAATTTGAGTATGATGAACGCTTATACAAAATATTAACTTCAATTTAAGTTTCTACATAAACATGTGCAAAAATTAATAACATATTTTACAGTACTTCTGCACTGAAACCAATATCACACATTTAGTTGCATTTATAATAAATGATAAATGACATTTTCAACTGAAAGATTTAAACAAATAAGAATGTCTAACTAGTATTACAAAGCACGCTTATTTACTAGAATAATACACTACCCAAGTTAAACGATTTCAGATTAAAATGATTTATAAATAACACATGAATATTAATTCACAAAACATGCTTTATATCCTATAAATTTGTAGAATTTCTAAATACAAGTGTACACTTACCTTTACATTCAGAACTTAAAGTTCGAATTCTATGATTGAATTCGTTGATTTATTTCCATAAAAAAAAAGCGCAATCTTCAAAAAATTATTACCTACATCTAAAACACCTTGTCATTAAATCATTATGACAAAACTATAACAAAATTGTTTTTTAATTATAAAATAAATTAACGTTTATAATCCCAAATCGCATACAATCGAACAGCGCAAATGTAAATATTAGGCCTCAATGTTTCACTCATTTCTTCCGGTGGCAACGAAGAAGCAGGCCCGGTTGCTAATAACGACGGCCCCGGATGAGCGTGTGCGAAAACAAAATGTCCGTGAAATGGAATATCGAGATGGAATTGATTTGATTGAAGAAAAGAAAAATAAATATCAATCCGATCCGAAGATACATGAGGTATAAGCAACCAACGATATGCCATTTATAATTACATTCTCTACCAACCGCCAATTCGGTGAATCTCTGACGTTTGTGAACACAGCAGAGTTTGTTTACTATGGCAACCCTGCGTGCTCATCTTGGCTCCCTAACTTGCGGGAATGAATTGCAGCAAGTGGTTTCTGCAACCAAAATTGCTCCAAATTTTGTCCGTATAATAAGGCCTTAAGGGGCTCTCTGAAGCAGCTTAGACAGAAGAAACGCACGAAAAAAGGATTTCTGTACGGCCTTCTTTTCTAATTTTATGTAGCTCCTGCAGGTGGCGCTGCTGGCACCCGTGATGCGCATTTATGGTAAAATGTTAATCATTTGCATTGCATATCTCATCGACGCAAACGCATGGTGCAAATTTCACTTCATTAAGATGCTTTCTTCCTAGTGTTGCATTTCGGATGCCCAGTAGGAGTGTATAATGAACGAGGGGATGCTTCTCCGTTATGCGCACCCCAGCCGAATATGGCGACTTTTTCCCGATAGTGCAGGACGAAGCTTGGCGACGTTTTCATCTGGTAACCAGTGGCATAGCCAAGGGGGGGGGGTAATAGGGGGTCACAACCCCCCCCTGAGGAATTTTTTGCCATACAAAATGCATATTCTTCACTTCCTTATCACACACACGTATACATACATGTGAGTTGCAGTAGTCGTAACCAGGGCCGTGCGGTAGACTTTCTCAGTATGATGAGAGTCTTCAAAATGCCACCTCTTCAGTATAAAGGGGGTAAGCGGTTCAACCCCCCCCCCCCCCCGAAAAAAAATTAACATGCGATCCATTAATTTTTCATTTTAACGAAAGGATTACATTTAATCTCATCCCCCGTTAGAGGAAATCTGTGTACGCCGCAGCACCCCTTAAATGTTTCTTCCATAAAATAAATGCTCATTATGATTTAAAAGCAAAACTACACAAAATGTACAAATGCTATATTTATTTTACTAACATTAACAACAAACTATTATAATTTTACTCTTCTAACTTTAGCAAATTCGTGGATTAGGGATGTGTAGTCTAGAATAGCAGCCAATGTTGATTCACTAGAAATTATTGACAGGTTTTTTAATTTTGTTTGGCTTATTGAACTTCTTCGATAAGTTTTGATTAATTTTAATTTAGAAAAACTTCTTTCCCAACTAGTGACTGACACTGGGAGTGTTAGCAAAGTTCTCAATGCTATGACAGTATTTGGATACAAAGAAATTAAATTATTTTTGCACAAATATTTTAAAACATCTAAAGGTTTCATTAAATATGGCAGCATTTTAGATACATCACGTAATTCTTCTTGTAGAGCACTCTCATTAATGTCAGATTCATTTTTGATCAAAAGTATTGACTGGAGATTGGTACAGTTCTTTACTAGCGTTTTGTCATCAATATCTCTGAGTTTTAAAATATCATATAAAAACTTAAAATTTTTGTTATGGGTTTCCAGAAGCGTGAATCGTTCATTTAGAGAATTATATGCAATGTCCAGAATATAGTTTTAAAAGTTTAAATTTATTTAATTTTAAATTTATTCTCCTCTGTTAAAGGCTCGCAGACAGCTTTTTCATCAAATTGAAGTTTTTTTTTTTTCTGGCTCTAACTTCAGTTTCTGTTGGGAATTCTATGCTGATTTCAAGATTTTCTGCAATTTCATTTGCAGCAATTTTGACCTGATCATATCCCGTTTTTCTGTAATTTTTTACCTTTTCTACAGTTTCGGATAACATCCTTACACAATCTGATAAATTGACCGTTACAGATGGCAATTGCTTTGAAACTGAGTTTATTTCAACTAAAATGTCATGACAAAGAATTACACCACATATAAACTTGTAATTTTAAATATTTTTTGCTAACCTTATAGCTCTAACTTTCGTTTCTGCATCCCTGTTGACATCTTCTATTATTTCAATTAATGCATCATAGATTTCGCAAAGTTGAAATCGTAATTCTGTAGAAGAAGATGCTGCATCATTCACAACAAGGTTTAAAGAATGACATGCACAGGGCACATAAAACGCCCTTGGATATTTTTCAGTTATTCTGTTTTGAACACCCTTTCTTACTCCTATCATATTAGAACCATTATCGTATCGTTGTCCTCTTCTTGAGTCTAACTTTGGAAATAGTTATCTTTCCTAAGGCAAACTAAAAGGTAACTAGTGTATCTGCTCCGAGCAGAGGAGGCGCAATTCAAGGGGCTATGGGCGCCCATAAGAATGCTTGTAGAGATCTGCCAAGTCGTTTGTAAGGGGAGGTAGAATCGGTGGTCTTGCACCGAAAACCTGGTTAAATTACTTCCACGTTGCAACAATACATAAATAATTGCGGTTGTATATACGTTTTCTGAGAGCTTGGGGGGGGGGGGGCTCATTTTCGCCCTTAGGTATGGGCGCCCACTCAAAGAGCTGCATAAAATAGGTCTGCCTTATGTGACCGATTTCATACTCATTTAAGCGTAATAAATTTACACATACATACAATGCCGTATTAGCGCATACGCGAACCCGACGCTCGCCAAGGGCATCAGCACAAAATGGGCTTCAGCTCGAAAAAAAGCTCTTCCCTAAATTATTATTTGGAAAAAAAAAACTTAAAATCTTGTCTGACGTCTAACGTCAAACTTAAGAAAACGTCTTCAAGCTTATGAAATAACTTTCAAAAAATTTGGGTTTTTTGAAAGGATTCACGACTTGGAAAAGGAAGAGATAACAGCATTGCGAAAATTTGACTTCTTATTATAAAAACGGCATCAATAAAGAAGACCTTATATTTGATAGCAGTGCATCTCAAACATTACAAAATGGAAGAATGAACAACTCTGCGAGAAATATATCGATATAAACAATCCGAAAATCAGCAGAAGGAGCAGAAAGTAATAGGGTACTGTTCATGATTCTGAAGAGGAGGCCAGTGGTTATGATTCGAAGAGGACAACTTTCAGCATTTCACTTTTGTATTATCATTTGCATACTAGTACATAACTTTTTCTTTCCGCCTTTCCAAATGTTGAAATCGCCATGCGGATTTTTACTTCCTTGCACGGAGTATAAGGAAGTAATGTGATCCCGAAAAATTTCGGTTGCCAA
>JAWZYV010014619.1:0-116461 GCA_038373885.1 Cheiracanthium punctorium | reverse complement strand
CAAATATTCATCCTGTTCGTAAAAGCGCATTCGTAGAGTCCTTGCATGGATTTCGGAAGTATACAGAATCAATGAAAGGTAAGCAATTACCTTATTTTTTATTTACAAAGTTCTAAGCTAAATAATGAAGATAATCAAATTCTATAATTATGCCCGAACATATTAAATATTCTACATATTATGAATCAAATTCTCAATTATCCATATACTGAGCAAGTATCGATGGACTTATCAAAAGATTCTTTAATATTTCAAAAACTGACTCCTGTTCTTCTTTCCATTCCCGAGACGCTCCTTTCTCTGTACACGGAATAAATCTTCTATACCATGAGCAAGTTTGCAGGAAAGATTGCACTTGCTTTATGTTCTTTGGAGCAGGCATTTGCAGAATAGCTGCTGTTTTTTCTGGAACTTCGAGTTCTTTACTGGTTATGTAATGACCCAAGTATTTTATTCTGTTGCTAGTAGAATTGCATTTTTCACAGTTAGCGTGTAATTAAAACTCTCGTCACTTCTTAAAAACGGCATCCAGATCATATAAATGTGATTCAAAAGTCGCAGACAACGCAGTGATGTCGTCCAAATACGAAAGCACAAAAATATTCTTTAAGGAATTTCTAAAGTTATCTATCATTCGTTGGAATGTCGCAGGAGCATTCTTCAATCCAAAAGGCATTCTCCTGAAACGATATGTACCGAAAGGCCAAATGAAAGCCGTCCTGTCAAGATCTGCTGGATTTACTTTGATTTAGTGGTATCCATTCTTTAAATCAATTGTAGACATATAAGGTGTGTGTTTGGCCTCATGTAGAAGATCATCAATTCTAGGTAAAATATATTCATCCGTCTGTAATGGAAATAAGTTTTCCATAATCGACACAAAGGTGCATCTGGACGCTAGGCTTAGGCATTAGCACTACTTGTGAGGCCCAAAGGGACTCACATTCCTCAATTGTGCCATTGGATAATTATTCATCTTGCTCCTTTTTCAGTAATTCTTTTTTCGGTGTACACATGCGATAAGGTAGAATAGCGACAGAAAGGTTATTTTCCATATCAACGTAGTGTATGTAACTCAAACTAATAAAAACAAAATTCAAAATAAGAACAGTTTTCACTTTCGTTTCTAATGCTTGGAATCATATGTACTTTAATATTCTAATCAAAATAAAAGTCACTGTTCTTAAAATTGACAAAGAATTCTTCCAATGATTAGGCTTAGTATAACATATAGAATCATACAATTCTTTCAACTTAAAACTTAATACACTTCAGAATGTGATTAATAGAACAGTAATCGTTTTTAATTCAAAATATTCTCTATCAACTGATTTATATTCACAATTATTCTTCATATCAATGCGGCGGAGAGCTACAAAACATTTGAATGTGAAATGTTAACCATCACAATATTAATTAACTTGAAATGCGAAGTACTACACTGTCTACCAATAAGTATTTGGACACCTATGCTGTGGTGCAGAATCCAGAGGGAGACATTTTATTTTTGCGAAAAGTAATTTATGCTGTTTTGTCGTATAGTGGAAATTACGCAACAACCAGGAACGCCATGCCGATAGAGATATTTTATTGACATCTATTATATAAATGTGAAAGTTTGTCTGTTTGTTTGTTTCTTCGTCCGGGAACTCCTCCCACACCGTTGAACCGATCGGCTTGAAATTTTGCACATACACGTAAAATGACATAGAATAGTCCGTAGGCTGATTTAAAATTCTGGAAATCCACCGGTTCCCCAATTTTTAACGATTTTTCGCAATTTTCAGGGTAGAAAGCTACTCAAATGTCCGATTTCAGCACATTCGTGAGCATAGTTAACAAAGTTAGATTTATTTATTTATTACTTTCAATAATTCAAGTGAGACTGACGTCATTTTGATGTCACGCGTGTAAAAATGCATTAAAAACCCTTATGAAGTTCACAAGTTTTGACAAAAAACTACACCACGAGCGAAATAATAAACTTCCATCGAGATTATCAGATGCTGTAGAAAATAAAATAACGTTTTTTTTTTTTCTTTTCTTCTTTCACTAATTCATGTTAGATATCACAACAGAGAATGATGTCATTTTGACGTCATGAGTTTAAAAATGATTTAGAAATCTAATTACATTAAAAGGCTTTGACGCAAAAATTTACTATTATAAAAATTAAAAGTATTTTGTTTAATGCGCGTGTTAGCCTTAGCGATTTTTGAGCTCTGTGATTTTTCAGCAACCATAATTACGAAAGGAAACTTTTTTAAAACGTGGGAAATTCAAATGTCGCCACAAGATTCAAAATACTAATTAACATAATGCATAGTATTCGCTATCGGTTTGACGACGGTCGTTGTATGTATTCCCAAAAATTGTGCAAAATGTCGCCAAGTTTGGACGACTTTTAACAGTATATTATCTATATTAGATATACTTTTTTTTTGGTTAAATTTAAGCAACTTAACAAGCTCTTGCAGGAAAGTTACATCATTAGCAAAATAGCTCCGGAGAATATTTGAAATACCGATTAGTTAGAATAACCCCAATAATAACTCTCTAATTAACTTTAATAAAGTTCTGTTGCAAGCGAGTTTTTCAATGTCGTATGTTTCAATGTTACTCCGTTAACAATCTACTGCGCGAAATAACTAAATTCGACTACCTGGTTAGAACGTGACGCCATAGATTAAAAGTTGTCTGAAATTCGTAAACTCTGCAATACAATTTAACTCCCTATTCGCAATTTGAGCTATTCCAAATAGTTCCTCGAGATTGCACAGTTTGATGTTTTGACGAGCCTGAACCATGGTGTATTTAAATACTATTTAAATTGGTACAGCTTGGATGTTTTCCACCACCACGAGATGAAATATTTTGCTGTTCTAAATACGCCAATCAGACAAGAATTATGCTTAAAAATATATGGAGATCTGTTTTAATGGAAATGCATAAATTCCACAGAATCACCAAAAAGCAGAAAAGGCATCATTGGTTTAAAATATCTAATCTCTTTCTTTAAATTGAGCATTAAAGACGGAGAAACGAAGATACATAATATAAATATAAGTAATAGATAGTATTCTCATTTTTTTCTCTGTTAGTAATAGTAGATTTGTTTGGATAATATGGACAGGGCCGGCCCTAACAGTTTTGCCGCCCCGGACAAAAATATAAAATGCCGCCCCCCACAGTAAAATTACTATTAAAAGAAATAATTTATTCACAGATACTGTTTTCATGCCTGTAAAACTGAATAGCTCTTTAAACATAACAGCATAAGAAAAACCATATTTGTTAAAAACCACACATTAATCTAAAAAGCAAAAGAAAGAGAGAAAAATAGTTTTTTTTTCTGACTTTTAATTCCGCAAAATTCCCGACTTTTTCTCTTAAATCAATTTTTCAACTAATTCGTGTTCGATAGCCAATGTAGTTAAATTATTTAACCTATCTGGAAGAATTGTGGAGCATAAGAAATTTTTAGTTTAATTTTGAGAAACTCTTCTCTGCACTTGCCACAATTATCGGCAAAGAAAGCGAAATTCTCGAACCAATAGCAAATGTGCTGTAAAATCTATAGTTGAAATTAGCTTTAAAATTTCAATTGGGCTTTCCTTTTTGCCTAATAAAGCCCTAACTAACACCATTTCATTTACAAGATCAAGCGCGATTATATTCCCCGATACCCCATCGGTCAGTATTAACTCCAATTGTTTACACTATAAACAGTGTTAACACTGTTACACTATGTTACAATGTTTAATTAGCACTTTTTAGGAATGTCTTTTAACTTATTTATGCCATGCAAAAATTTAAAATAATTACATTGGGTACTTATTAAATTAAATCTGCACTCTAAGGTATTAATCGCTTTGTTTACTGTAAAAAAATAAAACTATCCAGGGGCGTAGGCAGAAATTTTTCATGGGGGGGGGGGGTTACGACTACTGCAACTCACATATATGCATACATGTGTGTGATAAGGGAGTGAAGAATATACATTTTGTATGGCAAAAAATTCCTCATGGGGGGGTTATGATCCCCCTAACCCCCCCCTTGGCTACGCCCCTGAAACTATCTTAAATTTTAATTTAGGATCTTTCACCAGATTATCTCGTGATTCGCAATCAAAATTAATGTTACGTGGCAGCTTAAACTCAGTGTTAGCCAGAATACTATCTCGTCGGTCAGTTCTCTTGCATAACAGAACATTTCATTTAAAATCATATCCAATAGCAATGTCATGCTTTCAAAAAATCTTTACAGTTTCTTAAGAGTTCTAGAGAAGGTGGTAAATCGTTGTCTTTTGATTGCAATACCTTTCTTAATAGATTCACGCAATTGAAGATTTTGTATCAAATAATAATAGAGCATAAGAACATGAACTGTTTGAGAGAGTTAAATAATCCTAGCCTCGTTGGAATTAGATTTGTCAATACCTTTATACCTTACCAAGAATGCGATCTGTTCAATTTTTTTGGCATCGGGAAGGCAATCCAGAAATATGGGATAATATTTGGCTTGTCGAATTTCATTAACAAACTGCAATTTAAATCCAACTGGAAATCTTGTGAAAAATCTATGCAAAATGTGTAAATATTTCTTTGTACATCACATATAAACAACTGAACAAGGGCGTAGCCAGGATTTTCATTAGGGGGGGGGGGGCAAGACAAGGAGACTATGGAGTCCAACTGCTCCTCCCCGCGGTTTGTCATAATCAGACCCAATGACCCAGACAGCACAGCAAATTTGCATCAAACTTGCAGTAAGCATTATTTATCAAGTCAAAAAAATTGAATTAAGCTTGAAATTTTCAATCGTGTAAGCTTAATGCAAGTTTGAATCAAGCGTTCAAGTTTACACTTGCCCAACTTGCATTACGTTTGACATAGCAAGCTTAATTCAAACTTAAAAAAATTTCCTAAAAAAAAATTATCCTGAATACATGGGGCGCCGGTCGGCGAACCCGCCCATATATTTTATTTTTCCACGCATTTTCCCTCTACGCTGAAACCTTACGTCAATTTAATCTGTTTCCGTCTAGGGCTGGGATCTATCTCGTGATCTCAGGTGTGGGACGCCAGCGCCCTAACCACCATGCCAAGTTTGACTCGCGGTGACATGACTAAAGTTTGAAGTGACTGTTATGGTTGTCACGTCGTTTTTGGGCGAGATTGATAAGTATTGGCCAATGCCGCTTCTTTTATTTTTCCATGGGATGAATCAAAATTAAAATAATGTTATGTGTGATTTATAGACTCTACTAATATTGAAATAAGCATAATATAAACTTAAAAGCAGCGCACGTTTTAAATTTTCAATATCGCAACACTCATGTTGGGCAATATTGGCAAAAATCGAGACAAACGACTGATTTTGAAATCAATTTTGTAGTATATTTGTATTTTATTTTGAGGAATTTTAATATTTGGAAATATAGAATCTTTTTTTTAATTCTATGGTCAAGTACATTGATGACTGATGATAAATTATTTGTTATGTGGATGTGGCTTTCCAAATCAAGCAGTAATCAAGTTGTATTCAAGCTTGACAGTTCAAATGACTTAAATTCGGCGGGAAAATATTTGCTGACTCATTTTTTTTTTTTTTTTTGTAATCTCCAAGCTTGCTGCAAGCTTAAAATGAATTGAACTGTCAAGCTTGTATTAATACGTTAAATTCAAAGAAATGTCAAGCTTGATTTAAGCTTATGTACTGTCTGGGGACTTTCTCATTTTAGGGGGGCAGCTGCCCCCCGCTGGCTACGCCCATGCAACTGAAGCGAATGAAATGAAATTTATAGCAACACCAAAAGTGGCAACTTAATTTAAACTGCAGTTGCTAAAATATTTCTAATTCGTTTAAAAGTTTTGAGATTTAAAACTGTTGTTTGAAAACTGTGTGTAAATGTATGTTCGTCCACTGTTAAAAAATGGCTCAATGGAATAGAATGAAATTTGGAGTTACATTGAATGGTAAGTTAATTGAAACAATAGATACCAAAATTGTTTTAAATAATTCATAGGCTTTGAGATTTTGTAAAAATCGCTTTAAAAGTTTCTTCTAGCATCCATCAAAAGTGGATTAAGAGAACAGAATGAAATTAGGCCATATGATGGGTAACAAAGCATTATCGAAAATTTTTAAAAGATTTCAATAGATTGAAAGGGTTTGCAAAAGTTGCATTGTATTTTTTTTCTTTTTTAGGGGGCGGGGAGAGAGGGGCAGGGAGTCACTTTAAGGCGTCTGGAGGTATTACAATAGGTGTTCGACTTAAACAGATTACGTCGATTTCTTTTTTTAATTTTTTTTTAATTTTGAGAAAATTGTGCAAAAATTTTACAGGCATAATATTAAAATTTCTAAAGTTAATAAAACAAAATTCAGTTACTATTGATGATATATATATATATATATATATATAATAGAGAGAGAGAGAGAGAGAAAATTTAGAGAAATAGAGAAAATTTTATATAATATAGAGAAAATTTTGTGGAACCACTTCTTGAAAACAACTAGTGGTCAGACAAAAGGGAATGAAATGAAATTTTGTTAAATAGTAGGCGGTTAGTAAATTAAAATTTCAGGTTTTTAATTTTCTACAAATTTGAATTATTTTTTAGGTATGACGTAAACTTTGATAAAGTTTTTCGCGCATCAAGTAAAATCATCAAAATATAATTCAATCGGACGTTGCAGTGTTAAATATCGGCTACTTGCTATTACAAAGAATTTTCCAGATATTCTCTTTTCAGTTTAATATTCATTACTAGCATCTTCTTTTGCAACTTTAAATGACTTCTTGATCTAGGAAGCTCATCCACTAAAAGAAAACGTTAATTTTGAATGTAAAATATTTCCTCTATTGACAGTTTGTCTCAGTAATTTGTTACTCTCTAACCTGTAATCTTTGAACAATACACAAGAGTTATAAGTTTGCTTTCTATATTTCTGCCAGTATGTTAATGCCATTTTTTTTTGTACTACTACAATGCAAACGAAATTTCGTGCGGTTAGTAAAAACCCATCAATGACGGATGGGTACATCAGCTAGTAAAGTTATATAGAATGATATTCTTCGGAATATTTTTTAACAATTCTTTTACTAATACAAAATGTATTTTTCAAATTCGAGCCAAAATGCCGCCCCGGACAGGGGTCCGGTTTGTCCGGCCCTAGGGCCGCCCCTGATATGGATTAAAGCACAGTATACCGCGTTAATAACTATTTCGTGAAATTAAACGTGTTATATTCATTATTTTTCAACGATCGTCTTACAACTAACTAAACCGTAATCCTACGTTGCCTAATATATCCCGCGGTAGTTTCAACAAAAAGACTACTTGAACTTTTTGACATTTTTTTTTTCGCATAGACAGTTACGATTATATTTTAGTAAAATAGTATTCGTTTCCTACCGTGCGAAGAACGGGCACGCATCTAGTCATCAATAATTTACAGGTTATATAAGGTTAGTGTGGTGGCTGGCAAAATAGCGACACGAGACGTGACCTGTTGGGCAGAGATCAAAGCATGAAGTGTGTGTTAAAAAGGTCCGAGAACCGAAAGCCAACCTGGCGATGGAGCTGAGCGCTAAAAGGAACTGCCGCCAAATAAATCGCCAGAATGTAAAAATGAAAAGAAACGTTGGGCCTTAAATGTGTATGCTAAAATTTAAATGTGAGACGCCACAGGAGTGATCAATAGAATAATGTAACCTATGCAAAATTATTAAAGCCCCGTGGGAACGAAGGAAATAAAATAAATTCTCAGACGAAAGTCACCAACAAATTGTATTGCTAATGCTAAAACCAAAGTAATTTAAGAAAAAGTTAAATAGCATTATGGAGAGATGGGAGATTTAAAAATGGCAAAGAGTATTAAATTTAGAATAGGTGAAGGGAAAACAGTAGTAATTTAAATGTGTGAATTAACTGTAAGAAAATTAATTACAAATATGTGATTAACTGCATCACATATGCAAATGACGATATCTGCTGTCCTGAGGTACGTCACGGTCACCGCCGGTATATATCGTGTAGGAAACAGCATCGGCATTAGTCGCATGCAAGATGCCACGCAGTTCGGAGCTCTCTGATTTCGAGAAAGGTATAATTATCGGGTATCACAAATGTGGACGATCCTTAAGGGACATATCTAGCCATCTGAAGTACCCAAAATCGACAGTGGCCTATGTGATTAAGAAGTGGAAGGTGACCGGTGATTGTCGGAATGTGCCCCGACTCGGCAGACCAAGGAAACCGGGAGATAGAGACCGACAAGTGCTGTCCATAGAAATTCGGAAGAACCGCACCCAACCGATCGCCCTCATCCGCGAGGAGTTTCAACAGGCATCCGGGAGTATTGTTTCAATGAATAGCATCCCTAAGGAAGCACATCTGCTTGGTTTTCATGGTCGTGCTGCTGCTCATAAGGCTTTCATCACAAAGTCCAACCGCGCTGCTCGGTTAATGTGGTGCAAAGCACATCGAAATTGGACCGTAGATCAGTGGAAACGGGTTTTTGGAACGACGAATCAAAGTTCACCCTTTACCGTTCGGATGGCAGGGTCTGCGACTGGCGTCTGCCTGGAGAACGTCCCGTCTGCCTGGAGAACGTCTCCTGCCAGAATGCATTTTGCCAACAGTCAAGTTCGGCGGAGGTGGAATTGTTGTCTGGGGGTGTTTCTCCTGGTATGGACTAGGGCCCTTGGTTCCCATTCATGGTAAGCTTAACGCCGATGTCTACTGCACTATTTTGGATGACAGTGTGCTTCCTACGTTGTGGCAGTTTTACGGGTTGGACCCCTGTTATTTTCAGGACGACAATGCCAGTTGTCATGTTTCGAGGTTAACCAAGGCTTAGTATGGTGCCAATGGAGTTCATCGAATGGACTGGCCTGCCCAGAGACCAGACCTGAACCCTATCGAGAACCTCTGGGACGAGTTGGATCGCCAAATTAAGGGGTGCACTACCCGTCCAAAATCGGTGAAGGAACTTCTATGTCTACTCCAAACTGAGTGGAAGACAATACCACTATCTGTAATACAAAGACTTGTGGAAAGTATGCCGCGGAGGGTTCACGCTGTAATTGCCTCTCGTGGAGGCTCTACCAACTATTGATTTTGAATATAGTTTTTCTTTTCTATCACAGGTGCCCAAATACTTATTGGTAGACAGTGTATATCAGCAATTTGATATTCGATAATCAAAATTTTAAATTGAAGCTTTAAGCATTTAATATTTCTGCAGTACTCTGACTACTAACACTGTATACAAAAGGATAAGTATACCATAAGAAAACAATTATCTTCAGGTACTAAAGGAACTGGTGTTCAAAAATGAGAACAATTCTAATGTGATCGGGGTGATCAACGTCTTGCAAATCAAAATTTCAGAAAATCTTTATGCGATCTGGATGATCGCGATATTTGTGAAATTCGAAAGGTGACCGAAATATTTTTTTTTCCTTTAGTACCTGTTTTAAACAATTTCAAATTACATTTGAAAATACTTATCTTGTAACTGCATTTCCATCAGATCCGTCTTTCGGATGAACGAAGCCACTTCTATTTTTGTTCTCGCACCACGTTAGGATGCCACATTATAACACGCACACTATCCTTACTAAAACATATTTCATAGTCTTGGGGTTACTAAATAATAAGGCATAACATAAACACCACAAAACAAATATTTATTTAGGTAGTAGCGCGTATTACAAAATTCTATTAGAACATCAACAACATCTTCGTAACCAGTGTTGCCAACGAGTCAGTAGAAAACAGAAATATGTAGAGTGGGAGGTGAAGAAGGAAGAAAGATCATGACGTAATGCCTGAATGAGTTGGAAAAAATGTTCAGGATTTGTGGGATGTTACACAAATAATCCCCCCCCGCGATATATTTCCCGCCTCAGTAAATAATCCTAGGTAAAACTGCTTAACTGTTAAATTAAAAATGTTAACAAACATAATATATGAAGATAAAGTAGCATCTGCATAGTTCAGCATGGTGAATCTAAAGTACATAAAATTTTATTAAAAATGTATATAAAAAATGTACTGCCACGTACATGTTATACCTTTCATGTCTAAGAAAAATATAGTTATTTACTAGTTAAGCTCTCATATCTATTTATAATGCAATAATATGTAGTACACTATGAAAAGTGCTTAGACATAAAAACTAATAAACGGATTAAACTATCCGTGCTTACAACATTTGATATTTTCATTTTTTAATGCTTACCTCGAAAATTGCATTTTCTTATATTAATGTTTAATAAATTCTTCCAATTTTATTTTATTTTTTTCATATTGTAAAACATTTACAGGAAGAAATTGAGGGAGAGTTTTTATGAAAGTGGGGCAAGACAATAAAGTTATATAAGATTTTTTAAATTGAATTGTGAATTATGTCTTCAAGAGTAATCTTTAGTTAATCAATTTTTAAATTAAATAATAATCATTAGTTCGTTTCACGGTGTTTTATGGCTTTTGTTGTTAATTTAGAGAGTTGTATGCACCCGTGAGATATTTACTTCTTTATATGTTAACGTTTTTAAGATAGTATTTACTATGTATTCTCTCTCTCTCTCCCCTTTTAAGTTCGTTATAAATTTACTGGGAAATTTAGTGAGGAATATGCCCAAGACAGTGTTGAAATCCAGCGATCTGAAGTAGGGCTGGGCCAAAAATCGGTAAATACCGACATATCGGTTTTATTTCAACATCAGGTATCCGATATTCCCATTTTTATTTCAGTGAAATCTCGAATTCGGGCTAATGTTAAAAATACAGGCCGGCGATAAAAAAAAAAGGCGAGATCGATACCAGCTTGTGATGCTTTTGCTACTGCTTTCTCTCCGTTGATGGCTATACCGGATCGCGGGAAAAACAGCTGCTTCACTACGGGAATCGCTGCTGCGTGTTTGTTATCGTAGAGAATAGATTTTTCCTCCCTCGGAGCTAAGCAGAAAGAAAGAAGGGAACGTTAATTTCGAAGGGGATGTAGCGTATAGTGCGTCGTTCTAATCGCGGAAGATATCTAGGCGCAATAGTAGTTATTTTTTAACGATGATTTTGCGTGAAAGATATTATGATGTGCGGACGGCTATTTCAACAGGCATTTGAGCTGTTGACATTTGGTTGGATCGATAATATCTAATAGAGCAAATGTTTTATTGGAAATAATAATTTAATCTAAGCGCGGTACCGCGTACATTAACGGGAGCTGGTGCACAAAATCTATCGTGGCTCCGTGTGTTCCCCGTGAACGACACCTCTGGAGGTCTCTTATAGCTTCAAGGAAGATCATGGTCATCTAAGCTGCCAGGCCTCGGCATCAAATCTATATGTATGGTTTATTAGCCTAATTACCATAATTAATGAACGTATTTATCGGAAACTATCCATCGGGGCGCGTTTTTATTGATACTCGACCCCCCTTATGAACCCCCATCGTTACATAAAATTACGAATGCTTTGACACCAACTTAACCTTTTAATCTTACAAGCCCAGGGAGTCATACGGAGCACCCCTGTATTTTCATTTCGGGCAGTTTTAACACTAGTTTTACTTGAACCGCCCTCCGACGGCATCTCCAAAGCCTGCAAACCGTCCCAGAGCAAATTTCCACATGTTGGCATAGGGCTGGGTCAAAAATCAATATTACGGTTTGTTTATTTGATTGCTTACATTTCAAAAATACTAAAATTAAGTGGGAAAAATATCGATATATTGTGATATCGCGATATAATATGGTATCGATATCGATATTTCAAATTCCAATATCGACCAGCCCTAATCTGAAGCTGTTTTAAAGCTCTATTAAAATTACCCTTTAACCATTACATAATATATGGAATAATAAAGAACACTCATTTAAATAGATTTCATAGCATTTTATTCATTAATTTTTTTCATTAAAAAACGTAGATTTTTTATCGACAAATGTAAAAATGCATCTTGCGCGCATTATCATACAAGTTGAGTAGTTCGAGGAAATTCAATACTTCACTTAATCACAATGAACTAAATTTCAACCTCAAACTAATTTTGAAGCTTAAATTTAATTTTAAAATTTAATTAATTTTAATTTACTTGTTTAATTAGAGAACATAATTTTAAAGTTTTCTCAAAATAAAAAGATTTTTATTAAAATATTTCAATAAATTTATGTTGAGTTTTCGCTTATTAGTTAAACGATCGAATACACAAAATTTCAAAAGTGTGAGTCAAGTATTTTTTAAATGTGAGTATGCGCACTACCTAAAAATGTTGTTTAGACAAAAACAGCATTAAAATTAATATTTGGTTCCTGTAACAGCGTATATTGTTTTGTTTTTCTGCCTGTGTAAATCCTGTTCTAATAGGAATTTTTGCAGAATTCTTTTTTCTCCGTATTCCTAAAATATAAATATACAATCACAGAACAAAAAATGAATAAAAAGAAATAAACTTTGCTCCGTATTCCTAAAACATCAATCTATAATCACGGAAAAAGAAAATGAAATAAACTACATTTTTATGGGTAAAAGCATACTCCCCCTTAAGAAACAGTTGCTATGTCTGTTACGTCTTCAAGGGGTTGTAGGAGATCTTTCAGAAGGTGCCTTAAAGGAGCTCTTATGATTGGCTAACTAGGTAAGAACCAGTTCAAACAATGGCTATAGCAACCTTAAATTAAGGACTCAGTAAGAAATAACATAATCACCGACTGACTTCTGACAACTAGGGGAGATTAGACCTCGAGTAACTAGATCTGATAAGCGAAAAAAATTAGTCTTCAGTAGTGTATTTAAATGAGAGAAACACGACTTGTGAAACAGCAACGGATAGTACTTAATTCTAAGTTCTTGAGAATTTGTAATCAGTTGAATTCCTTAAACAATTCTAAAACTCTTTCCAACGGGATTTAATCGTCGTGGTTAAAGAGACTGTTTTATTTTTCTGGTCTGTTGTTTGCCTGCATTAAGGAAAGAGAATTATCTTCTGTTTTCCGGATTTACAACTATCCTCCCTAACATAATCTTGGGAGTTAGGGCTAAAAAGTCCCCAAGTCCTCTGTCAAAAGCCCCCCCCTCTTAGCACCACCACCTCAGGCAGATAATCCTCATGTAATTTTGCCTCAACTATTACCAACCAACCAAACATATAACTAACTCTAAGATATTCATTAGAAGTTTTATTTGCAACCATGTGCGTTACAAACAGAAAAAAAAAAACAGCTGTTAGAATCAGAGTCTTTCCAAGCACAGCTAACCTTTGTATCACTAATACAAACAGCAGTTTGCATTCACACACACACACACACACACACACACACACACAGAGAGAGACACACACGTGCTTCTTTTTTAGATAAATTTCTTCGTATCATTGCCTGTGTGCCTCTAACACAATTGATATCTTCAGGTAGAGTTTTGCATAAAAACTTTGAAAGAACAATATGCAAATGGCAGAACATTAATATGTTGACCGAAGCGGAAATATTAAAAGCTAAAAATAAAGAAAAGTATTTATTTTGTAAAAGACACGAGTGAAACAAAGTAACGGAGGTATCGCTTCTGTGTGTGTGTGAGTGTGTTTTCGCTTTCAAAAGAAATTAAACGTTAAATAATGGATAAAGACACTGAAAAATATTTACACTCGGGGAAACGTTTACTGAAAAATTTAAATTAAAATATTAAATAGAATATTCATGCTTAATTCAACACAGCCCGCATAAATTATTTCAAGTATTTATATTTTCTTAAAGAAGAATCTCGATATTTTTAAACAAACAAACAGCCAACCGATGTTTAAAATTATTTTAGAATATATGTAAAATAATGTAGGTAATTGCGAATTCCATTTCCTGGAAAATAGAATATAGTTTAAAGTTTAAAATAGAATCCCAATTGTTTTGAATAAAACTGTAAAATATATAATTTTCAAAGCATACTTTGTTAAAATGGGCCTTTGGAATACTTATTCAACTAATTCAAATTGCACGACAAAGCATTTAGAACTAATTTAAAGTGCAAGAAAAAGCATTTACATCTAATTTAAATAACATTAAAAAACAACCTTACTCGTACTGAAATCAGTTTCTTTAGCTTATTCTAATGGCAGTTTGTGCTAAACGTGTCAATTTCTTATTATAAGCTAAAACCAACTTATGATGAAATTGAATTAATTTATTAAAATACGTTTTGTGTACGCGATTGACAAGGGTCTTCGTTATAGAATATCTTTTGACGCAATTTCAAGTACACCGAACTCATTTTATAACGAACCTCCAAGAAATATCTTCGACATATCTCAGGGTCGCGGAAAAAAAGTGTGCTTCCTCAGCATGAATGGAGTATGCAGTGAAATTATAAACAATAAAAGAAATCACCTGACATCTGTAAACAATAATTCACGTCTTTAGTACATTCTCAGTGTATTAGAAAGAAAGAATAATGCATTATGAATATTTTGTAAATTAGCAAAACAAGTGAAACGATTACAGATAAACAACAATATATTTGCAACAATCATCCATTATAGAGCAAATGTTCAAATTATTTGAATGTATTCAATTGATCCAATGGTTTGCAATAATATTAGTAATCAATTTTTGTGTCTTGATAATGAAACAAAAAAAAAAATATCCATTGTCTCTCATTGGGGGTCAAGTATTTGTAGAATCCTGCACCACCATTTTTAACATGGAGAAAAGTGGACGGTCTATTAGAACCAATTACGTAACGCAGCTTTTCCTGGTGCATTATAGGTGTTAGGGCATAAACTTGCTGGGAAAGGATCTCAGCTGATGTCCGCAAGTCCAGTCGGCTAACCAGTTAGTCCAGTTCTTTGCACAGGAATGAAGCTCGTTCTTGTAACTATCAATGTAAATATGAATTTTTAAAAATATTTGCCTACATATTCGCACATTTTTTTTAAACACTGTGTGCGATGCAGCTTCTAAAAAATCGTTTAATCCATGTGAAGTTTGCACCATCACATATTCTGTATCTATTAGTGTACACTTTCTTGTCCAATGCACGCATTCATTTATTAAACCTAATAACTCTTTACAATGTTCGGTACTTACGTATAATCCCGGCAACTCGCCAAAACGTGGGATTTTTCGCCAAGATAAATGCCGGACACATAAAATTATTTATGGTTCGGAATACCATTGGCATTAGTTTGCCAGTACATTTGACGAAAAAATAGTTTGTCGGGAATGACCGCCGAGATAATAAATAAGTGCCCTACTTTCTTGCTTCGGTTACGTCCTTCATTACTTGTAACTTTTGAAACCCCGTTTAGCCTGAGAAGAGCTGGATGAGCGTAAATAAATTCAAAATTAGTAGCTGATATCATGGAGGTTTTTTGCATAAAAACTTGAAATGAGTTTGCTTTAAAATTTGAAAAGGCAGATATACAAAATTTCATTTTTTCGAGTCTTTTAGTGTCAGCAAAATGTTTACTGCATTATCGAATTTTTAAAACAATATATAAAGAAATAAATTAGCATCCACGTTACAAAATCGAAATTCACTCTAAATTCCAATTTTTAGGAACATTTCAAAAATTCTGTTAAAAATAACGAAATTTTGGTTTAAGGCTTATTGAAAAAGCATTTTTTAAATGTTTCGATGATAAAAGAAATTGCATTTGTCGTACGAAAACCCAGATTGGAAGACATAAAATATCTGAAAGACAGTCAAAAAGGAACAAAACATAGAATAATTTTTTTTTAAATGTTATGCAATATTTTTTTCAGTAGTAGGTATCTCCGGTGCTACTTAGTGCATCGAAATTATACCAGCTACACCACATAACAATCTAGGCTAGGCCAATCACTCAGAGTCACACAGAGCATTGCCTAATGTGAAATGCTCCTCTGACGGTAGATGGCGTTTCCGCGTGAAAAATTCCGAGTTCTCGTGCCGAGAATCGTCATTTCGAACAATTGCAGAGAGTTAATGGTTTATTTTATACAAACGTGGAATTAATTGGGAACATTGTGTGAGAAATACAAATCCTCTTATCGGACTTTACCTGCTGCCTTTTCGTCTAACATGTAGAGACAACTTATTCTTTATGCAACAGTTCCGCATGAAGATGAAGTAGCGTTATTTGTGGTTTTGTCACATGTTTTTGATGACGAATACATTTCTGCATTCATATAACAGGCAATGTCGTTCCAATACGGTGAGGTCCTTGCCCATTTCATGTGTAACGTAAACGTTCTTAGTCACTTACAAATGCAATTTGGCGAGCAGCCGATCACTTGTGGCGAGCTGGTGCGGTGGCCTCCTGGATCGTTGGACCTACTGATTTTAGATTTCTTTCCATTCGTCCATTCGAGTGAATTGGGGGAAGACATTGGGTTATAACACACCTGTTGAAAATGCCGAGAAGCTGATTGCACAAATTTCAGCAGCTCCAACGGAAATTCGAGCTATGTTTGGTATATTCCAGAATATTCGAATTTCTATACACCATAGCCATAAAGTAGGCATCAAAGGTGCAACTGTTCCATGCCGACTTTAGCTCGACTGTGCCATGTTTTAGCTAATGAATGAAGTCTCCTTAAACGACAGTCTTTCTTATTCAATGCATTTAAATATTAGCTATGAATCAGCAAAGTGAAAATATATCTTAAAAAGTGTTGAAACTTCATGTTTTTTTTTAATATTCATTGTAAACTTTATTTTCTAGATTAACTATAATCGGAAATCTTTATATACATTTCTAATGTTTGCGGTAGGAACTGATGTTTGCTATTAATAAGAGGAGTTTTCAGAAAATAAGATTTTTTTTTTTAAACTTTTAGATTTTCGCGTATCAAGTCTATGAATCCCCCTAAAAAAAGTCCAAAACCAGCAACGGGTTGTCAAAAAAATCCTGCCTAGATAAGCCCAGATACTGCAGAATATGGACAGGAGAAGCCTGTTCCATACAACACTTTCAGCAGACTAAGTAGCGTTTAGAACCCTCAGAGAAATTCTTAGAACGAAGATGTCCACTAAGAAGGCTGTTAAAAGTTGTCCGATCGCTACGACAGCAAACAAGAAGCAAGGAACCGCCCGAATGACAACTCTGATACCAGTATTGTGACGGCGGGACTAGCCAAGTCGTTTTTAGCGATTGAGAAGAGTTCCAAGTGAGTAAGCGGAGCAGAAGGCATAGAGCAAGGGTGGCGAACAAATGGCACGCGTGTCACGGGTGGCACGTGACACAATATTTTGGGCACGATCAAAACAGTTTGCATTTTAATTAAAATTAACAAAGTTCACTATGAAGTATCACGATTAAACGGGAGTGAGCCTGCACTACCAGGGTCTGATTAACACTTTCTGATACTATAGGCCGGCTATCATTTCGAGTCTCCCACCCACCTATTTCTATCCAATTCCGCAAGTATAAATAATTAATATTGTAGTTTTGAGGACCGTAGACTTTTTTTTACTATAGGCCCAGGCCTTATGGACCTATTGATAATCAGGTTCTGTGCACTACGGAGTGATTATCCGGCGCGTCGCGGCTGGCAGAAAGTCACAAACCGGCACTCTATTCATGCTGCGTTTTCGTGATACGGTAAATAGTGCGATGTTAAAATCTTCAGAAATCCGTAATTAAAGCTTAAATTAAAAATAAATTTTCTTATTTCGTTGCTTTCTACTTGTACTAATTTTCTTATTTCGTTGCTTTCTATTGTACACTTATAAAATCAAAAAACGTGCAAATTCTCCGTTGTCTTGCCTTAGTTACGTCATGGACTACCATTGTTAATGGCGCATAGTTTGTTTACGCATACTACGTCTCATCTCGTAACTTTAAAAATTTGTGTAGTTTATTTGTGTTATAGTTACGATTTTTAAGTGTTATTTAACATGGCCAGTTCAGCAAAAAAAAAAAAAAAGTACAAGATAGTAAAGTGTAACAGAGAATTTCAAACTTGGTGGACCGAGAAATATACCATGATTAGTAAAGGCGACAAAGCGGTGTGTGTTTTATGTACTGGAATAGTGATATGTGGAACATCGTCCGTGAAACAGCATTTTGAAACAAATCACAAGTCCACAAAACAAGTTATTAATGAATTTACTTCTGTAATTGGTTCTTCAATCAAGGAATTTTAAACGAGATTTTCTCAGTTCAAAGAATTATCGGAAACGCTTAAGTTTATTACGTACCCTAATGTCATTTCATTTGATGAACTGAACTTGACCCAATTTGATTTGTTGGAAATTGATAATTCAAAATGCAGCTGATTGATTTCCAGTCTAGTTCAATATGGATACAAAAATTTATTAAAACAAGTAAAAAGTTGGAATTGATTGAAACCGAAAGATTAAAAAGCAATGTAAGTAAAAATGTTAGTAACATTATTTTGGAAACATGGAATTCGATTCCAGATACATTTAACTGTTTGAAGATGCTGTGGGTGTGACTCATACTGTTAAGCATATTTTCATCTTCTTATTCCTACAAGTCATTATTTTCAAAGATGAATTACATTAAAAACTCGCTTAGAAACTGTTTAGCAGATGAATCCAGTTCAGCATGCAATATTTTAAAAGTAACATCTTACGACCCTAATATAAGTTATTTGTCATCTAATCTACAACAACAGAAGTAACACTAATGTTACTTTAATTTGAATTCCACATTATTTTGTTAGTAAATACAGAGTTTTGAGTTGTAAATATTATAGTTTATTATTTTCCCAATAATCACTAAGTCAAAATTATTTGACGGCACGTCTATGGTCTCATTAAGCATTTCTTTAGAAAAAATGGCACGTTGATCCATAAAAGTGCGCCACCCCTGGTATAGAGGGATCAACAGCACCCTCTTTGGCTAAAATGTCTGCAATCTCGTTATACTCGATGCCCACATGAGAGGGTATCCACTGTGGGTGGAGCGGTTGAGAAAGGGAGATGTTTCTAAGATTTTTAAGAATGTTTGCACTCACGGCATCCCTCAAGATGTGGCAGTTTGTCAGGCGTTGAATAGAGCTTTTGCTGTCGGACAGGATCCTTATGTACATTGTTCTAGCTTTCAACCAAATTTGTCAAAATTACCAAATAATTTAATAAATGTTCTGTAGGATATTGTACTGAAATTTGAAATTAAAAAAATGTCTTGAGAAATAAATTTTAGGAACAGTGAAATAGTAGAACGCCTTCACACATGCAAGCTCAACGACAAAAAAACTCCCAAGAAATAATATTCGAGCCAAAAGAAATTGCAATTAAATGTGGTCACCAACATTACTTTTGTTAATAGTTTAAAATTAATCGAGACCCGATTATGACCAACAGGGGCCCCGGGCATTGATGAATATGGGGGCCCCCATCCATGAAATTTGTTCTATTTTCATAAAATTTTGATATAAAATAGAATATTTCAGAACATTTGAAATTGAGAGCCCTTTAGAGCTGGGGGCCCTGGGCAAAGCCCCGATTCGCCCATACGATAATAAGGCCCCAAAATTAATAACAAGAATGGTCATGCATTAAATAAACGCAAATATATATCATTCATAACATTCTTCGTATATCAAGGATACAGTTTGCAAAATCCGTCAAATTTTGAAAATGTAGTTATATTTTTTATATAATTATTTTGCCCTTTTTTACCCATGCAAATTAACCTTACAGTCCTGTTTTTTTTTAAGTTCAGAGCAAATATTTTTTGTTTTCGTCAATTTTGATGAGCGTAAATTTTTTCGTTATATGTAATTACTTGAAAATTATCAGTATGCATTCTCAAATTTAAAGAGCTCGTCTCAGCGTCTTTTACATAATTTCTGATTATTTTTTCAATAAAAAGTTTAGAAATTTTAAGACAACTTTATTTATCGCTATTTCTTTTATAATAATTTTATTTATATAATCTTATAAAGCATCGCCCGAAATTCTATACCAAATATATTTTATTACCATCCCGAATAAGCATAATAAACCACAATCATGCAGTTATAGTTAAGGGATGCCTGCCCAATTATTCATTAGTTCACCATACATTAATTCATGAAATAAGTAAAAATTGTCTGTTATTAGAGAATATAAAATTATAAAGTACGCAAAATCAGCTCATCAACAGTATCTCCCAGAACGCAGTTTCTCTTCCTCCAATCTTTGAAGCGAAGTATTTTGCTTAATTACGATTCGTGGGTCTTTCTGGATTGCCTGATTGAAAATATGATATTCCCAAGGAGACGATAGAATTAGTTACGACACTGATTACTTATCGATCTGAAGGATTGAAGTCCTGAACTTAATTAAAACGAATATGAATTTGTAACCTTAATGCTAAGCACGAAATAGACGCTTGTAGAAATGCAAATCCACCGAATGCAAAATATGGAAAATTGAATTTAAAACGTACTTTATTCTTTGGATATAAATTGCTTTAATTGGGCATGGATATTTAATGGATAAAGAATAAATAATATGAACACGTTTTCAAAAAAATCATGTGTTTGAGTTAAAATAAACAAAGATTTTCAAGATTATTTAGTTACATTTAAAAAGTACATATATTTATATGCAAGGTGTGTTCCAAATACGTATGTGTATATATACTTCTTTTTTATATGTTTTTTTTATTACTTGTTTTTTTATATGTGTATATGTACTTGTTTTTATATGTACTTGTTTTTTTATACAAGTACTGAAGAGTTTCATCATCAGCATTCGTGGTGCGTCAGCCCAAGGTGGACCAAGGCCTTCTGAGCTAGAAGTTTCCGACCACTTCCGCCAGCAGCCAAACTCCTTTGATTATGTGAAGACTAAATAATCCTTCTCTCTCTACAGCATCTATCCATCGAAATTTTACCAAATATAAAGAAGGAAGGCTTATCAAACAAAAATCTAAAAAATTCATCAGGGTAATGCAAGATATAGGCAACAAATAATACTGAGCTTATATTCTAATGACGAGAAGCTGTATTTTTAATGGGCCTTCGAATGAAAAAAAAAAAAGAAAGACCGTGTTTGAAACTAATTCGTTACTTGTTCATATGAGTTATCTATGACATAGTTTATGTTCAATGCCATGTTTGTGCCATCACGTTGATGTAGAACTTGCCCTTGTATATCACATAATAGCTCTACGCACTACGAAACCCGTATGTCACTTTCGTATTGCAGTTTTGCCCTGTAGTCAAGCGCATTTTTATTGAAACCATACCCTTTCGGACATTACTCTCAAATGTTGGATGTGCAGAGCAAAATCAGGCCAGTCAGTTCCGTAAACAATGTCCTCGCCTTTTCCCAAGATGGCTTCCTCTACTAGTACTTTTAGGAGTATGAAAATAAAATCAGGTTTAATCACTGAAATAAAGCTGAAAAATTGCTCCTAAAACACTCAAAATGCCTATTACAGCAATAAAAATAAATTATAAAAAAACCGATCAACTTTTGGAAACAAGATGAGGGATTGTATTGTTGAAATATTCGTTGCGCCACGAAAAAGCCTCTCTCAACAAGCAACTCACGGATTGATGGGTCACGACGCTACTTGTCGAACCACTGCTACTACCATCAGACCACCTGCCAATGTGATCTAAGCTTCCTGGCCGTAAAGGACTTTAGTTAGCTATAGGACGTTCATTTTGTACTCTAAAACAATCGTATTACCTGGCTTTTGACGAGGAAAATGCAATGCAAATATGGAAAAAACACTCAAAATACTGGTGTTAAACAATAAAGTAAATAAAAAACTTTGTAAAAAACACACATAAGATGTTATAGGTAAGAGGATACGTACGTTTCAGCCAAAAATTGTTTTGGCCTTCTTCAGTCCAAGCCCTTCGTTGCAAGCAACACAGGGAACTGAAAAGAGATAAACAAGCAAGATGTTGCCACAAGGGGCAAAGAAAAGTCGAACAAAACTACGGAGAGGGGAGAAAAAAAAAATATATAAATAAAATATGGGAAAGGAAAGAAGCACAAAAATACAGAAATAAAAAAGGAATAAATAAATAAATAATAAAAAAAGGAACACACGAATACAAACACACACACACAAAAAAGAGAAAACAGAACACAACAAGAAACAAATAGAACACAATTTTTTTTATTAAAAACCACGAACAGGACAGCACAAAATATATATAAATCTCTCTCTTTTTTTTTAAATAAATATATATATATATATGAAACGTAAAGGAAGACAGTAACACACGTACACACACATTCAAAAAAAAGGGGGGGAGTAGACGAAGAAAGTGAAAAGAAACTTACAACAGCAGCTTCCAAGCAGAATGAACGAAAGGAACGGAAGAACCATCGTTCACAAGACGTTCTAAGTGCTGGGTAATGGAAAAACCTTCCAAAAAATCCAGATGGGACAAAGACTGAGGAGTGCACAAAATCTTAGCCTTAGAAAACTGAAAACGATGATGATTGGAATTCCAACAATGTGAGGCAATAGAAGATTTGGAAAGTTCGTGCTTAGAAACATATCTCTCATGCTCTTTGAGCCTAAGTTTGAGAGCTCTTCTGGTCTGACCAATATAGCCCAAATCACAAGATCCACAAAGAATATAATAAACACCCCAACGGTTCTCAGTAGGAATAGGATCTTTAAGGGAAGAAAATTTAAGTTTATTAACAGGTTTGAAAATGACTTTGAAACCGAAATTTTTGAGAAGTTTAGAAATTTTGTAGCATAAAGGTGGGTAGAAAGAAAGGTAGTACAATTAATTCGTTGTGAAAATTAATAGTATTAGTAGAAGTATTAGTCTTATTAAATTTAGAAACAGCTTTATCAATAATAGAGGGGCTAAAACCACGAGAAACAGCTAAGGATTTTAAGTAACTAATTTCATTATTAAGAGATAAAGTCAGAGCAAATTTTGATAGCACGAAACACATAAGTGTAAAAAGCAGAAAGTTTTTGCTGGTAAGGATGATTAGATAGGGCATGAGGAGGTAAAGATATAGAAAAGGGTTTGCGGAAAACAGAAGTAGAGAAACCGTCAGGGTTCCTAGAAACAAGAACATCCAAAAAAGGTAAAGAATTGTTGCACTCCTCTTCTAGAGTAAATTGGATACACGGATCAACAGAATTAACAATCAAAAGTAAATTAGAAATATCACAATTGGAATCCACTAGAACGAAAGTATCGTCAACATATCTGACCCAGCACGGAAAATTAAAGACCTTGAAGAGCTTCTCTTCAAAATAATGCATATAAATATCACATAAGAGAGGAGAGAGAGAATTACCCATAGCAAGACCCTCGGTTTGTTTATAGAAAGAGCCATTAAAAATGAAAGCAGTTTGTTTAATACAAACGCTTACTAAAGCTATAAACTCCTTAATCTCAATAGAAGAATAATGAAACTCGCGTAAACGCTTTTCCAAACAGTCAATCGCACCTTGGATAGGAACATTAGTAAATAAGGATTTAACATTAAGAGAAAGCATTTTACAATTAGTAGGAGAAAGAAGTTTAACTTTGTTAACGAAATCATAAGAGTTTTTAACAGTTTGGGTATTACTAGCAGTCAAAGGTGAGAGAGTATGCGAGAGGAAACGTGCAAGGTTATAAGAAGCAGTACCAATGTTAGAAACAATGGGGCGAAAGGCAAGAGAAGGTTTGTGAATTTTAGGAAGGGCATAGAAACGAGCACTGTTAGCAATAGAAGGAATAACAAAACGTTTAGTTTGAGCATTTAAGATTACAGAGGACTTCACAGTGTGTTTAATTTCAGAAAGGTGACTGTTAGTAGGATCAGAATTTAATTTAGTGTATGGACCAGTGGTTAGCATGTTATTAATACTATCAACATAAGAAGATTTATCAACTAAAACAGTCTGGCCGCCTTTTTATCAGCTTTAGTAATGAGTAAATTAGGGTTAGAACTGAGTTCTTTGAGAGCAGTGTTTTGAGAACGAGAAAGGTTAGATTTGGCATGCATATTATTTGAAGAGATAGTATTAGCAATAAGATGTCGCAAAGTATCAAGTTGGTTAGAAGAGAGTTTACTATTTTTAAAGGAGTTTTCCATAGGAGCAATAAGTTTGGAAACCGAAACGTTGCTAACACGAGAAAAATTCAAACCTAAACAAAGAGCATCTCGCTGAGAATCAGTTAAAACATGCGAAGACAAATTAACAACAGTGTCCTGAACAAGAGGACTGACAGAACCGAGGGAAGACCTAACCGGAAGAAGAGCTTGGAATTTCTTATCCAAAGTAGCTCTGTGAGAAATAGAACGTTGTTATGCTCTACGTACGCTCTACCATTCGCAATACAATATGCTCTACGTGCATTTTGTATTGCGAAACTTTGTCGGTTGATGTGTCCTTTATGGCTAGCTGCATTGCAAAGTCTCGTCTGTGCTGATAGAACTTCCAACTGCGATAGTCTAAAATATATCTTCTGCTGTAAGGCAGCTACTCCAGAAAAAAAAATCATATCATTAATGAAATAAAAATGTATTTCACAAAATATGTCCCACTCAATGAAACATTAACAAACAGACTTACTCTTTCATAACTTATTCTTTCTAAATGAAATTTTATCCCTGGTCCTGAATTGGGCCGTGATACTCAGGTTTCCAAGGTAGCGAACTGAGATTACTGTAGTCACACGGCGAACAGCATTCCCCTTAAGTCTGTTTGGCTGTATGTCCCCTTCGTTCGGTAGGTCGATTGGTAGGAGAGGCGTGCGGATTTGAAAAAAACCTCCTTTCAAATAATGTTCTAAATTGCTTAAATGGGAAATCAGCTCCTTTCAGGTAATGCTCTAACAGTACAAGCGTACAGTGCAAGAGAAACAGTATCAAGAGTACAAAGAGTTGAAATATTCAGCCCTTTGTACTCTAGATATTTGAATACTTTAAATTGAATAATGATTTACGTTGAAGTTGTTCTGTAATTTTTTGAAATTGCACCAGAATTTTAAATATTCTTCGTTTAAAATTTAATTATCTGCAACTGTATTAGCATACTCCATCAACACTTAACTTGTTTAAGCTCTGTAATATATATACATTTGATTGAATATATTTTATGTCCGTTGTTATATAGTAATTGAGATTCCAAAAGAAAGCCAATAGAATTATTAATAATAACATCAATGATTTATTTTTGATATTTTAATAATTTTCAAAATTCAAATCTTCCTTAAGATTTTATTTAACAAACTGATAGAATTTTACTCAAATACTTTCGATCTATAAACTTTCAATTAAAAATAATTGACTTTAAATTATTTTTAAACGATATCAATTATTAATATACACCTTAATATAATGGTGAATTACCAATACTTTGTTTCTGTAGAATCGATTTTGGTGTATCCTATAGCAATAAACTCATTATCTTTTAAAATAATGGATAATACCTTACAACAAAGTTTTACTACTTCCAGTTATTAATTAATTTTTCATTCCCTTTGGGGATCTTTGGAACCAAGGACATCTACATTTATTTAAAAAAGTATTTTGTAAAGGTCTTAAGCTTTTCAACATATGTATATAAACAGATACAGGTATAGCTATATGGGATTTTTCGTGATATTATTCAATTTTAACTCCAATGAAAATACTACAAAAATTGGGTTTTGCATACTTTTAAATGATTTTTCTAAAACTAAATTATTAATCTCTCTTCATATTTTTAATTAAAAATTGTTATTCAGAAACGAATTAGATTTCAGAAACAAATTAAAACTGAATTTCTGGTCGTCGGAAGACCTGCATTTTGACAGTCCTTATATCTGCTCAGTTATATAAAATTTAAATTGCCGATAGAGAAAATTGATAACAAAATTCCTTATAACTCAAGTTCAATTTGTCAGTGTATCAAATGCCTTGACATGCATCTAGTAATATACTATATAGTAAAATTAAATGTTTATATAAGGACATGTCATGCTACTTTCATAACATGCGTATTTTCTAATTAAAAAAACAGCATTAATCTTTTATTACAAATTTCCAATTATTCAAAATTCATTTTTTTTCTATATCCCTTAATAATTATTTGCTTCAAAAAAGTTATGTAATTCTCTTTATTATTTAATTGCATTTTATTCTAAACATTCGCTCCTGGCTTATCTCAAAATCAAAAGTTTTTTTTTTTTTTTTTTTTTTTTTTTCTCTGCCACCTTCTGTGGCTACGTATAACATGATGTAACTTCCACTTTACAAAACATTCTGCTGTATTCTTTGTGACGCACTTCCTCTACCTTAAAAGGAAATTGATGGGTTTATTTTTTTATTTATTATTTTTTTTTTTCAAATCAGTTGTCCGTTATGCACAGGGGCAGGCAGGGAGCACGATTTCTCTCGAGAGACGAGCTTCTTAGCCTAGCTTCGAAACAAGATGATGCCCTTTTTATGTGTTCTAAATCAAGTGCTTACTGTGTCACAAACCATCAAACTTTATACTTTTTTTTCCCTTCATTCATTCTTTTCTTTTGTCACGTTGGCAACACTTGTTGCAGAGAAAAAAGAGTTTGTTGTGGATGTTCAAAGAGAATGTTAATTGTAACGCGCGCGACTATCTAATAAATGTTTGCTTTGTGATGTTTATATTATGTGTAATTATTTAGTAGCCCCGAGATTATGATATATGTTTTAGAAAGGATAGTGTGCGTTGTTATAATGTGGATGCCCAACGTCGGGCGAGAACAAAAATAGAAGTTTCGTCATTCGTCCGAAAGATGGTTCTTATGGAAACACAATTACATGATAAGTATTTTCATATGTAATTTGAAACTGTTTAAAACAGGAACTAAAGGAAAAATTATTTCGGTCGCCCTGACCAAAGTTATTTCGAATTTCACAAATATCTCGATCATCCAGATCGCATTAAGATTTTCTGAAATTTTGATTCTAAGAAGTTGATCACCCCCGATCACATAAGAATTGTTCTCACTCTTGCATACCAGTTCCTTTAGTGCCTGAAAATAATTGTTTTGTTATGGTATACCTATCCATTTGTATACAGTGTTAGTAGTCGGAGTACTACAGAAATATTAAATAGTTAATGCTTGAATTTAAAAATTTTGATTATCGATTATCAAATTGCTGATATACTACTTCGCATTTCAAGTTAATTAATATGATGATGGTTAACATTCCACATTCGAAGGTTTTGTAGCTCCCCGCTACATTGATATGAAGAACAATTTTGAATATAAATAAGTTGATTGAGAGTATTTTGAATACTATTAGTGTTCTATTAACCATATAAGTGTGTTAAGTTTCGGTTTTAAAGAATCACATTGGTCTGTATGTTATAATAAGCTTAATTCTTGGAAGAATTCTGTGCCAATTTTAAGAACAGAATTTTATTTCGATAATAATATTAAAGAATTTATGCCATACATCTGATTACAAGAATCAGAAACGAAAGTAAAAAGTGTTCTTATTTAAAATTTTGTTTTATTAGTCTGAGTTGCATTTGAATATTTATGTTTAAAGTGTATTTAAATTAAGTGCTTTTTGAATGGTTTAAAGTATATAAAATGGTGATCTCTGCGAATTAAATAACATATGTTTGAACCCATTTTAATTTAACCCTTAAGTTTTACGGGTAAATTTTTGTGGAAGAAACTGTCACGTTCTCATTTTAATATGGCATTCCTAGCAAAAGGGAAGAAACAGGACTTAATTGAACTAGCGGAGGCATTAGATGTCACTATTGGGGAAAATTTTAAAATACTCGAAATAAAGGATGCGATAGTTAAAAGCCCAACGTATGACGCGGAATTTGCGAAAGAGTGTCTGAACCGCATAATAAATGATAGGAAAGAGATCTAGATCGAACAACGTGCTGAGAGAGAGAAGGAACGTGCTGTGAGAGAGAAGGAAAATGAGCGGTTGTTTGAATTAGAGAAACTCAAAATACAATCTAGTATTAGTACTACTTCCAATAGTACAGATTCGGCAGCCGTGTTATATTCCGTAGACGTAGACATGCCTAGGTTAGAATTAAGCAAATTGCTCCCTAATTTTGACCCTAAAACATCCGACATGAGTTTATTTTTAGACTTACTTGAGAAACAGTTGACATTTTATTTAAAAGTGCCCTCTTCAAAGTGGGTAGTCTACCTTGTTGGTCTTTTGCCAACTGATATTGCCAACCTAATTGCCAAAGAATCGGCTGACGATGCCAAAAATTATGATAAAGTTAAAGAAATTCTATTGAGGAGTTTTAAATTAAGTGCTGAGAAATTTCGGCAAATGTTTGCCACACACCGTAAAGATCCAGAAAGCACTTCGAGAGATTTTTATTTCGATTTACAAAATTATTTCGATGGTTGGCTTAAAGAGCTAAAAGTTTCTACTTTCGATGAGCTAAAAGACTTAATTCTGTCGGATCAAATTAAAAAGAAGGCCCCTCCAGAGTATAAAGAACATTTTTTGGATCACTGGAGTGAATGGAACAATCCCTTGGAACTTGTTGACAAATTATATTTATATGAGGAAGCTATACGGATTAAAATTAAACATGCGAGTAGACAACTAAGAGCAGAACTAAATAAATGGGTAGGTAAGTATGATGATATCTTTCGTCTAGGGGAAGACCCGACTCCTGTGATACAACATTACATTGCTACGGGAAATAACCCTCCTGTTGCTGTTCCACCATATCGCATGTCTCCCGTGAAGAAGGACATACTTAAGAAAGAGTTAGAGAAACTTCTGGCCAATGGCACAATTGAAGAATGCGAGTCTCCGTATTCTGCACCTGTGGTGCTAGTGCCTAAACCTAATGGTCAAGTTCGACTTTGCGTCGACTATAGGAAGTTGAACTCCATTACAAAAACGGACAAATATCCTCTGCCTAGAATGGATGATTTGCTTCATGAAGCTAAACATACACCGTACATGTCGACCATAGATACGATCCGGGTATCACCAAATTGAGTAAATCCCTCTGACCGGGATAAAACAGCTTTTGTGTGCCCTTTTGGTACGTATAGATATTGCCGTATGCCTTTTGGACTTAAGAACGCGCCGGCGACCTTTCAAAGACTAATTGATAACTTCAGAAATTCTCTAAAAGATGTTTTGGTTCTGTCGTACTTAGACGATATAATAATTTTATCTGAAACATTTGAAAAGCATATAGATGACTTAGAAAACGTGTTTTCAAAATTGCGTGAGTTTAAGTTACATGCTAACAGAGAGAAGTGTAATTTTGCGTGCAACCGAGTAAAATACTTGGGACATTACATTACTAATTCTGGTCTTGAAGTTGACCCAGATAAAGTTGCCGCCATCCAAAATTTGCCACATCCCAGAAATTTAAAGCAAGTCCAATCCTTTTTACAAACTTGCTCGTGGTACCGAAGATTCGTACCAAACTTCTCTGAAATAGCTAGGCCCTTAAGTAATCTCACGAAGAAAAAAGTTACCTGGAAGTGAGGAGAAGAAGAGGAGAAGGCATTTGAAACCCTAAAGCGTTGTCTTATAAGTCCTCCTGTCCTACGACAAAATGACCCAAATAAGCCATACATCTTACAAACAGATGCTAGCAACTACGCTCTTGGAGCAGTTTTGTTACAAGGTGCTGATGCAGACGAACGCCCTATTGAGTAAGCAAGCAGGTTACTCACAAAAGCAGAAAGAAATTACTCCACTACTGAAAAAGAGGCTTTAGCCGTTGTATGGGCCTTGAATAAGTTTCATGCATATATTGACGGACAAGAAATCACTGTAGAAACCGACCATCAACCCCTTAGATGGTTGATGAAATTGAAATCTCCTACAGGTCGCCTTGGGCGATGGGCTTTACAAGTACAGGTGTTCAACCTGAACATAGAATATGTGCCTGGTAAAAAGAACGTTGTTGCAGACATGTTGTCCAGACCATTTTGCCAGCATAAAGAAGAAACCTGTGAAATTTGTTCTATTACTATTGATCTTCCTACTCGAAGCGTCAAAGAAATTCGGGAAGAACAGTTAAAAGATGAAAATGTTAAGAAAATTATCGAATCTTTAGAACGTGTCGATAAAGATGAAGATTGGGCGAATTGGAGTGAAAGAGGTTATCTCATGAATCAAGGCGTTTTATATAGGTATACTCCCGAAGTACTCATGAATCAAGGCCTTTTATATAGGTATACTCCCGAAGTAGATACAGAAGAAGCCCAGTTAGTGGTGCCGTGTCAAGAAAGAGAAAGAGTACTAAAAGAACATCATGATGTTCCGTCCGCAGGCCATTACGGAATTGAGGGAACGTATGACAGAATTTCAAAGCGGTACTACTGGACTGGTATGCGAAGATACATTACTGAATATATAAAGAACTGTCCTGAATGTTGTCGGTATAAACCTAGCAATCAAAAACCATCTGGTCTGCTGCAAACCCAGATCTACAATCAACGATTTGAAACTCTTTCTATTGATCTATTTGGACCGTTGCCGAAAAGCAACTATAAAAGATGGGTGTTCATAGTAGTGGAAGACTGTACAACGAAATGGGTGGACTGTTCGCACTAACTTATGCCACAGCTAAAGAGTGTGCAATCACGTTAATCGAAGAAGTTTTTCTAAGATACGGACTACCAAGACGTGTCGTCACTGACAACGGTCCACAATTCATTAGTGCGGTATTGCAACAAGTTTGCTTCCTGTAGAAAATTAAACCGTCTTTAACCCCAATTTACCACCCACAAGCTAACCTCGTGGAAAGAAAAAACAGAGATCTAAAGCCCCGGTTGTCTATGCTAGTTGGTAACGATCACACAACTGGTGTGAAAAGTTGCCAGTTATCAGATTCGCCCTAAATTCTGCAACATGCAGTTCTACCGGTCAAACTGCAGCATACCTTATGTTCGGGCGTGAACCACGAACAATAGACGATGTTACCCATGATTTTAGAAGTGTAGTAGAGAATGATGATTTCGTCCCTGAAATCACGCCCTACTTAAAAAAATTTGCGAAGTTTAGCAAACAGGTCCGGGAAAGCATGGAGACCCATCAAGACTAACACAAACAACAGGCGGATAAAAAACACAGGAAGGCACCCCCCTTAAAAATAGGTGATAAAGTATGGGTGAAAGTTCACCCTCATAGTGAGTCCAAAAAGAATAGAACATCAAAGTTCATGCCAAGGCGTGATGGACCGTACACCATTTCATCACAGAGATCACCAGTCTCTTATACATTAACTGCTAATGATGATTCTACTCCCATAGGTCCTTACCATGTTTCATGTTTGACCCCCTATGTAGGACCGGAGGCCACTCCCGTGAATCCCCTGCGAGGCAGAGGCCGCCCCAAAAGGAAAGTTCCAGCCCTGCAGAACCGACCAAATAAACAACGGTCTGCCCCAACAAGGACACAGCCACCAAGAAAGGCAAGCTGTATGCCGAGGACCACTTATACAGCTTGAGGGGAAGACTGTCACAAACCACCAAGCTTTAAACTGTTTTTTTCCCTTCATTCATTCTTTTCTTTTGTCACGTTGGCAACACTTGTTGCAGAGAAGAAAGAGTTTGTTGTGGATGTTCAGAGAGAATGTTAATTGTAACGCGCGCGACTATCTAATAAATATTTGCTTTGTGATGTTTATATTATGTGTAATTATTTAGTAGCCCCGAGATTATGATATATGTTTTAGAAAGGATAGTGTGCGTTGTTATAACTGTCTATTCTTTTTTGCTTTATGTGTAAAATACACGTCTAATGAATTTTGTTCCATGTGGCATAATAAAGGAAGAGTTTTCATCCAGCCCTGCTTCTTTATGTGTCAAGTATATTTCGTGTGAAATGTCGGCCTTTTTTTATTATTCTGCAAGTATGAGTGCACGTTCCGGTTTGCAAAATTTTGGTGTGTCATCGATACATTTTTCGTAGTGATCCTCGGGCACCGCAGCTACGAAAGTCCTGCCCTGTGCTTTTATAACGCAGTATCTTCTACGCGTTTCTTCGGTTGTTGAAAAAAATACCACATCTTTTTCAAGTGTATTACTTATTTTTTATCTACAAGAATCAACATTCACGGTCTAGCGAATAACTTCGGGACAGGACTAAGAGGAAAAAATGTTTCATGGATGTTTTGATACATTCAATTCATTATTATTCATTATTATTCATTCATAGAGATATTCTTATAGATGTATTTCGATATTTAAAACCCACAATCGTTTATTAGAAGAAATTCTTATAAATGTTCTTATACATTCTTTTACAGTTCATTTAAAACTTTCCTATATTACATTATATTCATACTCATTCATTACTGCTGATTCATACAGAGTGTTGTTCTGTATATTTCATTTAGACATCTTCATAAGTGCACATTCTTATAGACAGTCTTATATAAACGCATTCTTACACATTTCTATGGACTCTTTCATTATTATTCATTCAATCATTCTTAGATCGGCGTTTTTAAAAATTTCATGCTGCTCATTCATTATGATTTTTTCAAACAGACATTCTTAATGTTGTGCACGTTCTTGTACATTGTTTCCTACTCATTCATTGTTATTCATAGAAACAAGCATTCTTTGAACGACGTTCTTATACATTTTTACCTTCATTCATTACTATACATTCAAACAGGCATTTTTATAAGGTTACGTTCTTATACATTTTTTTTTCCTTTTCATTCATTACTATTCATTTAAACAGTTATTCTTAGAACTTATTCTAAGAATTTCTTATGTATTATTTAATTCATAGTTTGTTAATCCACAGTCATTTACATATAAATTCGCAAATTTTCTTTATTCGGCTCGTTAGTTATCATTCTTACAGACAACCTAATAGAGACATTGTGCATTTCATTCCTACTTTTCAATATTACACATACATACACACATCCTTGCAGGGAAACATAAGATTAGTTATATTGATAATTTCTAACCATTCACTAATACATGATGCGCTTCGAGTAAAGAATACACCAAATGAAAAAGAAAAAAAAAAACATGTTTTGTCCATTCTATGAAATAACAAACATTTTTTGAAAATAATCTCAGAAGAATCTAAAATTCCTCGAAAATACTCTCTGACATACATATTTTGAAAAAGTTTATTTTTACTTTTCTCGCTAATTTTATTCACAAAAATGTTTAGGCCCGAGATTACAAGCGTGGATTTCCCAAGGCGGTAATGTATCACCATTAAAGTTTCTGGAGAGTTGAACTGTTAGAAAAAAAGTACCTCCCAGGTTGAGCATTAGATTCATTTTACATAAAACTTCCATAACAGAGAACTGCGTAAAATCTAAATTGAATTTTTGGGAATCCTTGAATGGGATATAAAATAAACATATCTTGATGAAAAGTTGGAAAGTATTTCTTATACTGCTTCTCCAGAGTAAAATATTGTACCAAAAATAAAAGAAAAAAACAAAAAGAAACAGGCAGGGAAACATGTGCATTTCCTCGAAAACAAGTAGGCCAGTTTTATAAAGAAATATGAAATTTGAAACAGTGGTATCGTAGAAATTTTCTCGAATTTTGCAGTTGTGACTTTTACTCATATGACAGTTGCTTTATTATTTAATACTTTAAAAAATAGTGAAAATATTAACTTCACCTTTGCGTAAATGAACAGTATGAAATAATTTTTTCTCCATAGAAACCAAGAATTTAGAGTTGGAAGATTTGAGTTGTTTCTAATAACTAAGCTGTTTCTAATAATAAAATTTGGATGATAAATTCACATTATATATGATTTTCAATTTCTTTTTGAAGAGAGATTTAGAAACCATGGACCAGTAGTGGGGAGCGTTTTTATCATTAATGGTCATGTGTAAATTAGGTAGTAATAAAGTAGGCCACATATGTTTACGTACCTATAAATGCAAATTTTATGAAATTGTTATAGTTTTGGTATAGTTCTAAAAATTTATTGCATTATATAGAAATATTACAAAAAAAATAATTGTTTATTACCTCACATAAAAAGTTTTTAAAAGAACAGCATTCCTTTTATAAATTAAAAACAAAACAATTCCAAAAAACTGGAAATTATATCTTTCTGTTGGCATTTGTGAAGAAAAAATAACATGTTTTAACATAATCATACAATAATCAGCAATAACAGTAACTGTTTTAACAACAGTAACTGTTTTAACAACAATAACTGTTTAACTGTTTGTATAACAATAGCTGTTTTAACGTAATCAACAATAACAGTATGATTTCTACAGTAGAGATTGTAAAAAGTTATTCTAAAAATTTTCAAGTCAGCCACAACAATAACAGTAGGAAAATAGTTTTTGTGTAAAGGTCAGATAACACGTCTGGTAGTGGTACTGTTTTGCCCTAGGTGGTGCTCTAATATTTGAAATGTACATTTGGCTATTACCACCAGTAGTCACAGAAACATACATTCATACCATTATTTATTAAATTCTATTAATTTGAATATTGTTTTATATTAATCTATTTAATTAAATATTAATCAATACTAGTGCTCGCTTTTACGAAGGCCCCACAAGAAACTCACGAAGGCTACATGCTGCAGCCTCAAAGCCGCAGGTTCCCCACCTTTGCCATTGACTTAGCGCACAATTTTTTACGTGTGTCGAAAGTAGTTAAAAATGTTCGGTCGGGGACCCTACTTTTAATTTTTTAACCATAATGATAAAAAATATAACTAATTGGTTTTCACAGACACCTTTCTAAACATTTTTTCATATGTTTGCTATAAAAACACTAAAGCTTCAAAGTTAATCCACCAGAAATTAAAAGCATTCTAATATTTCGGAAACAGACTATGTATTCTTATTCAAAAATATAAACAAAAATTTTCAATTTCGTTTTTGTCTGTCCACGAAGGACTTATATTCATTGAGGTAAACCAAAATGCTTTGAAATTCTAAATTTACTAGTTTTTAAACCGCGGCGGAATTCAAGAATGCTAACAGGTGAAATGTTACTTTAGCAAATTATTCATTTCTTTACATCTTCGACCAACTTACAGTTTCGAAATTCCCTTAATTTTTGCAGAACTAGGAAAAATATGCAATTTTGATTTTTCCCCGTAACTTATTGTTTTATAAGATTTGCATTTATATTAAAGTCATCATAAAGTGTTTATGTAGTAATCAATAATTCCAAAAAATTAAAATTAAAATTATCAGTATTTAGAGGCGTAGTGTTTTTTTTTGTACATTTAGTAAAAACTGTCATTCTTGTTGTTGAAAAAGAAATGAAGGGTCCACGGGAAGAACGATGAGAGTCCAATACAGCTGATTTTCCAAAAATCGAAAGGCGCACGGGACTTTCATCATTCTTCCCCATGTAAACTGTATCTTTGGGCTATTTTTTCAGTGTATTCTCATCGTTCTCTCCACTTATGGGTTCGGATATTAATAGCGCCACTAATGAACAACAGAATGCAGTAGAAACCTCAAAATTGACGAAAAGTGGACTCTCATCGTTCTTTCCGTGGACCCTTCAAATGTGAAAAGTGCATTCATTTTTTAAAAAATTCCAGAAACGTAATTTTTTTTCTCATATTTCCCTCTGTTTCATTTCTACAAAAATTATGAAATTTCTATTAAGTAGACTTCACCGATCAACAGATTTCAAGCAATTAATCGGCTTAAGTAGTCAGTCGCTGTCCGCTGGAACATTTTTTCATTTAAAAAATTCAATATTTTGATTTTTTTCGATACACCTTTTTTTCAATTTTTCAAAAAAATTAAGTAATTAACATAAAACTTCTTATCTTGTTCACTTATGTCGTTTCAGTAACGCAACCGCCAAACTATAGTAGGCAACATTGCTTGTTTTCTCACATTTATATGCACAGACTCTGATTACCGCACAAGCCAACTACGCCACGGCTTAGGGCCCTCAAAATTATTAAAATTTCTAAAGGAAATGAGTTTTGCGCTATTTTCTTTAAGTAATGAAAATAAATAAGTAGATGCACTTTAACAACACATACCGCTGAGGAAAATGCTTTGTTTACTCTGTATTCAGGGATAAAACAAACGTCATGTTAACCCATTAAGCGCCAAAGCTCCCGTTACGGGAACATCTATTATATATTTTTTTTCTTAAAATATTTTAACGCAATTTACGAAATACAGATTTTATATAAATATTTACACTATATAACACACCCTATAGTGTAAATATTTATATAAAATCTGTATTTCGTAAATTGCGTTAAAATATTTTAAGAAATAAATATATAATAGATGTTCCCGTAACGGGAGCTTTGGCGCTTAATGGGTTAAAATTTTCAAGAATTCCATCATGGAGTATTCATTGACGTGGCGTCATATGATTTTGAAGCATAAATTTTACATTAAAAGTTAAAAATGTTTGAACTTTAAAATAAAACTGTTTGGTCTCGAGAGAGTTTAAAGCTAAAGCACCCCCTCCTCCCATGTACACCATCGCAAAGAAACACGGACTATCTTATGAGAGGTATCTTATGACTATAAGTGGTATGATCAACAAGAAATCACCGTTGAGGGCAAGGCCTGGGACCTCTGAATGTCTTAGTCCGTCTCTGTATATATATGCCCTGCCGAGTAAGTAATACGTTGAACACAGGCGTCAATCCTGTATGTTACGTCTTTACAACAAAGTGGTTGAAACTAGTGGTTGAAAAGGTTGAAACTAGGCAGCCCAATAACTATCCTTGTTTCTTTTCTTTTCCATGGGTCATGTTACATTTGAGTGCAAAATTGAAGAATTACGTTTAAAACATATCTGCATAAAAATAAATAAATACATAAATAAAATTAAAAAAAACTAGTAAATAATTTGAAGGTTGTAAATATTTTATAATTTATCGTCATGTGATAAGGAAAACAACAACAACAACAACAAAAACTTTCGTTCTCTTTAAAAATCTTCAAATTTAAATTAACGTGAGACTGCATTCGCACTAAACTACTTTAAGACGTAAAAATAACCTCTATGAATTCTTCATCCACTTGTTCTTTCGCTTCTTCGAAAAGCAGTTGCATAATAAAATGTGTTAATGATGCACAGTTGTTTTCACGCTCAGCACTGAGAATTTTTTTAAATAAGTCACCTTTTTTTTTAATGTAACAAATAAAAAATTGTTTATGTAAATGTCTAACATCTGAGAACGTTAATTTTATTAAATTTATTTTTCTTGACAGCTTAAAACTCTTTCTCTTTTTCTAAGAAATGTCTGAACGAAATTGGGTGGCTTGGACCTTTTTTCACAGAATAATTGTATATAACATTTATTTTAGCACAGCTGGAAAAAATAAAATATTGTGTTTTGCGATTCATTTTGCATGTTCTGGGAAAAGTGTAATGCATAGTAATGCATTTTAGTAACAAGGCAATGTACAAGAAATAAACTCTGTTTCTTATTAATTAGAAAGTTACTATTTTATTTAACCTGAAATGTAAGTACTTTTAGGAGTATGGTGTAATATTAATTATTTGGACACTACTAAATTCCTCTAAATTTAGAATTTCTGAAGAGATTGGTAGAACATGTATTGAGTGATTATTTAACCCTCCAAGCGGCTGAGACATAAAATCCCGTCAACTTCGTTCCAGTTTTCACTGCAATGCATCTATAACTTAAATTATTTATAACAGTCAGGTATCATAAAATATGTTCCGATATCAAAGCTTGTAGGTAATTTAGGAACTTTTATTTTAATAATTCCAAAACTTTCTGTCAAAATTTTATTTTTTGTATAATTTTAAAGTTACATGAAAATTTTACCGTAAAAACAACTTTACACTATTTGCCCATTTCCAGGACGCTTAGAGGGTTAAAATATTTATGTTCAAGTGAAATAAACGAGGGCAATTTTAATAAGTAAGAAACTTCTTGTAAAATGACGCATCAAGCAAGGTTAGCTTTTCGTAGTAAATATGCATATTATCTTCTCTTACTTTCTTTCCCTTTGTATTTTTCAAATTGTCTTTACTTTTACATTTCTACTTTCTTAACACTATATTTTTATTCTCCATTCTATTAACAGTAGATGTGCGCCGGGTATCCGTACCCATATCCGCATCTGTGGATATTCGAAGAAAAAATAAATCCGTATCCGTTTCTGTCTGAGCAGAAACACATATTCGTATTTGGATCCGGAACCGTAAGTGTGAAAAAAAAAAAAAAAAATCTAGCCATTTTCAGCCACTTTTTTTCCGCATTTTTTTTTTCTTCCACGAATCTTTCAATGGCTTTTTTAAGATAAGGCAAAGAAATGAAAAAATCAAATTATTCTGTTAATAATTACTTTTTTGTAAAACATAAATTTTATTGTTTAAAACAATAATTATTCTTCATTTTCTTAAATGAATCTTTTGAGAATGAGAACAAATATGGCTCATTTATTAATTAATATTAGTAATTTAAAGCTATTATCGTCTGTACATATGCTAATGATGTAACCTGGCAAGCTTTTTGAATATTTCTACGTGGTGGGTTTTATTTCTTCTACTAACTCCCACAAAAAGGCTCTATCTCTATTCTTGCTATAGAAAGCGGAATTTTTCTATTTTGCTATTGCTAGGAGTCTTAACCCCTTCTAGCAATAGCAATGCAAACGGTATTTACCGATAATTTTTAATGATTTTTTGTCTTTACAGTGCAAAAATACCACCATGTTTCTCTAGGATTTTTTTTTTTTTTTTTTTAAGTTTCTTCAATGGCAGATGACGGTCATTTATAAGTGTCTGGTACAGATTGTAAAGAGATATCCCAAAAAGTTTCAAGTGAGTTTCATATTTAGTCGTATTTACCAAAATCACATTATTTTTTCCTACTATCGTTTTAATAAGATAACTATCAAATGTTTTAAGCAAAAATTTTAAATTTTTTTTAATAGTTAAAAAGACAGATATTTACTTTAAATCAATTAAATAAAAATACATTTATTATATAATTACTTAGTTTATAATTTTTCATAACCCTATATTTATTTTGATAACAGATGAAATAAGGTTTGATTTACATAAATAAATAAAAACAAAAATAACTTCAAAAAGAAGAATTAAATTTGAAATCTTAAAATTGTTGAGCTATTTGCGACCAAGACTTGTGAATACACTAAAACGTTAGCCACCAAAATCGTGTATAGTTAAAATTAACTTGCAATTGTTCTCAGCTTTCCAGCGGAGGCTCTGCAGAACTGACATTCAAATACCGTGCCAACAGATGATAAATTTTCCTAAGCACTTCTTTAAAACTTCTTTGACAGCGCGCCCTCGGAGGGGAGTCCGGCTGTCAAAGGGAAACCGCTGAGGGGTCAGCAGGGGTCAGTGGGGCGGAGGATCCTTGCTGTGAACGATGAATGGGATTCTTCACACCACGCTGTGAACTATGAAGTTATTGAGGGAAACTGCTCAAAATAAGTAAAAGAACATCTGTAATTAACAGACCACCAGCAGTTTTTCAAGCTTTCGGAGTACTTCGTGAGAGTTCGGAGATTAAAAAGATTGTATTTAAAGTTATTTTCTTTTTTCAGTTCGTGAGGTAGCACATGATGAATTACCAGAAGCTTTTTTGTGATCGAAATTCTGAGAAAAACTTGAATCTTGGCACGCGCTTTCGAAATGAATCTCCAGCAATGTTGTAAGAATATCACATGCCGGCATAAAGCAGGATCAGCATTACTCGAATTTGTTACAATGGTAATGAGTCATAGGTCTCTCATATTCTCGGGCTAGTGAGGAAGAAAACTGTATTTGTTGGTTTGATTTGATATTATTGCAGACCTGCAAAAGCGATAATTGCCAACGGGGGGTTGCCTTGGTCAAAGGATATTTTTAGGGATTCTAACTCGTATTCGCGTTACATCTGGAGAAAACCGACCAAAACTCCGGATCATTAGATCGAAAGCTGCGCGGAATCTTCACTCTTCAGCCGTTTACCATGTTCAGTGCTTTATCCATTAGGCCATGGTGAGGCCTAGGTTTTATTCCTTCGCTGTTTTTATTCTTCTTATTATTATTCTATTTTGGTGATTTGAAATGAAACTACTTATAAACGTATCTTTTTCATACTTTGAATAAAGTAAAAATATTTTACCTCGGCTCCAGAATAAGAGCATTGGATGTATGTGAACGAACATGGCTTATAAAATTATAAAAGAAGTACTATTCAGATACTTTTTTTTTTTTTCCTTTTCGCTAATGTAATGTAATGCCTCGAATAATTTCATTTATTAACTAATTCCATTCACTTTTAATGAAATGAAAGTAGCTAGCAGATCAGTCTGTGTCTCAGTTAGATGTGTGTCTGTTTATATACGTATATACACTGCGTGGAAAAAAAAAAAAGTATAAAGAAAATAAGATTTTATGAAATGAAAATTGGGAATATTTACAATCACAGCGACTCTCATCAGGGACCACACACATCAGATTTAAAAATATAAAGATAAAAGTTTGAGGATTTCAGTAGCAAGAAGCTCAAAATCCACATGCGGCCAGAGCAGCAACAGAAAACCTGAGAGGCAACTTCAAATGTGGCTCTCCAAACGATGCCAAAACGAGAAAAATAATACTTTAACTAATAGTGTTCGAAAAACAAGAAATAAAATATAAAATATTAATTCTAAAATTTAATAATCCAATTTTTTTTTCTACCTACAATATAGACCCTGTTGTAATATTGAAAAACATTCTTAAAATTAATCAAAATTTTGTTAGGTTTATTAAAATTAATAATTAGGGAGAGTAATTGGCTTATATATAACATATTGTAGCATCACTAAGTATCATATGTATAATGCTGATTAATGCGCCGATAAAAACCACAGAAATTACAAGAATGTGCCCGCTAAAGTCCGTTGAGATACGGGGAAAAGTCAATTACAAAGTTGTTCAACATCAACGACTTAGTAGAAAAGATAAGATACCTTGCGCACATCATTGTACAAAGTTATGGGCAAAATAATACTACGAATGGAAGACATAAAACGGACATTTTTATGGTCAAGTTTTCTAAAACTGCACTTTCTTGACATAAATCCATTTATCGTTCATGCTCAATGTACTTTCCGTCATCAAAATACACATTTGGACTCTCGTTTGTAATTCCCGCTGCATATCTTACAACATGATTGGTGACAAGATGGCGAGAGTGTACACACTCTTACCCCTTTCATTTTACGTTTTCTATTTTTAACATTAATGTACGCAGGGTACCTTTCCTTACTAAATCGATGATGTTGAAGAATTTTGTAATTGACTTTTTTTTCCTGTAACTCGGGGCGTTTTTGAGATCATAACACCAACTCGAAATTAAGTCACCGGATGGCGCCGTAAGGGATTTCTTGTGTAGCGCATGGCAACTTTTATATACCTAAACCCCACTTTTATGACTTATAGCTCTTGCCGTTGACAAATTATTGGGGGCAACGGACTTCAGCGGGCACACTGTATAGATTTCAAAAATAAGTTTTACTTTTTGTTGTTTGAAATATGTAAAAATTGTTATATTTTAATATGAAAAGAAAATTTCTTATTTTGGTGAGAAAGTATTCTTAAATGTAAATGTAGATTAGAAAAAGGCGACATTTATTTTTTAGTTATTGTCATGGTAAATTTTCAATGTTTGCTTTTAGTTTTCTCTTATAAATTCATATTTTATTGTATTAATGTTATTACATTGAACTTCTATTTCTCTGTGATGTTTTTACAAATTTTAGAATTAATATTTTAATTTATTAATTTATATTTTTGTATTGATAAAACAAAGTATTGTATTATGAATACAAACTTTTTTATTATCTATTTTGTTTATTTTTGCATATTATTTTTGTATTGATTGTAATTAAGTATAATAAATTATAAAACTAATTCTTTATTTTTAATTATTTAATTGATTTTTCTCTCTTTTCTAGGTTCCATGCTAAATTAGATATAACAATACTTTTAATTATTCCTTACTTTATTTTGAATACATCAGGGCATTTTTATGCTATCGTTATTTATTTTTTTTTTTTTCAGTTTGCGGTCTATTTCACTCGTTCATAGAACTAAAATTTTAAATAGGGAGTCTATGTGTGCGTGGGTGTAAACAAAAAAAAACTGATTTTAGAGAAATGAAGCAGTCGGTTGTTTTAAAGACAGAAGCCAATATTACTGTTCTGCAAATGTAAAATGTATAAATATCTTAATAACTAAGTTTTATTACAGCACAAACAAAATGAGGGTGTATTTTTTGAAATTTTGAAGAAGTATGTCGAGGAGTGTGAATTGTTAAGGATAAGCATAAATGTTGATTGACCTTTTTTTAGGTGGGGGTCGGGAGACAAAATATCTTTAACAGCAAAAATAGCGGTTATATAAGAAATTCTCCAGGTTATAAAAGAAAGTTTTACTGAATTTTTTTAAAACAAAATTAAGAACATATTTTGTCCCCTCTCCCCCTATTTCGATGTAACACTTTTGTATATAAAAAAGACACTTTTGCGACAAAATCCTTTTTCTTTATTCAAAGCCGTATTTCAGTTATTCACATTAAAAATAGACCATATTTGTACAATACATATTTTTATTTGTATTAAAATGAGTCTCATGTAATAAATTTATTCACAACTCATTTTTTAAAAACTTTTATTAAAATTTAAATCGTGCACGCTTTCGGATATTTCTTTATTATCTTTTCTTCGGATTATTTATCATAATACAATGGAAAAATGTATTTTTAACCAATTTTCCATTTAATATTTAAAAGAATTTAATTGTTAATCTAATGCACAAAATAATTTTTCTTTTAATGAAAATAAATGCCAAACAAGTGAATCTCCTGCGCTTGTAACCCAAAGCAATTGAACTCACAGCCGAGTTTGTTTACATTGAAACCCTGCATTCTCATCACAAGCAGAAAAGGCTGCTTCAACCAGTTGCGGCAAATAAATTGCTGAAAATCAACCGTGTAATACCCTTTTAATTTCTAACAAAACAAGTTCAGGAGCTCCAAGTTTGTTAAATTGTAAATTATAACGCTAATCACATTTTTATTTAACTATAAATTTAGTAAGTTTTTGCTTTCTACTGCATTTATGTCCAATGTAATAAAATTAATAGCAACTGAAACAATTATGGAGAGTGTGTTAAAATTTTAAATTTAATGCAAATATTCACTAAAAAAGAAGTGGAGCTGATCTCCTGCGAGCTCTCATGCAAATTAAACCAGAGTATTTGTGAAACGATATTTAAATTAGCTTTAAACAGTGGGTGTACTTTATTACTTAGTCATAAATTAAATGATTGTTTTCTAGAAATAAATAAAAAAGAAGGACTGGCTTAGTTTTTTTCTTTTTTGTTTTTCATTCTTATCTTTTTTTTTTTTTATCTCAAACTATTGCGCACAAAACTATATATTCAATAAACATTCTGACGTCGTTCTTTCATGACATTTTTATCTGCTTCAAAATAACAAAAAATGACAGAAATCCATAAGAGTAATAAACAATGACAAAAGACCACTCATTGTAGTGTACTTACAGTGTTGTTTTTTCTTCTTTACTATTATCTACCTTTTGAGCGAAATTACAACATTAAGTGAACTTATCGTTTGTTCTAAATCATAAAAATACATGTATTTTTTGCAGCCTATTGTACTAGGCACTTCAATGGGCAAACAACACTCTGTTATTGCTCAAAGAATCGGATTTATTGATTCTTCGTGGCTTCGGTTAGCAACACTAACTTAAGAAAAATGCATATCGCTCTAAAAAATCAATATATTGGTGAAGCTTGTTCAACGGTCATTATTGCTTTTAAAGGCTTCAGAGGTCACGTGTATTTGAGAATGACATGGTAATAAAAACTCGAGTTTGTTAATGTAAATATTTGTACAGCGTCATCAATTTACCTGAATGTGAGCATAAAAAGCATATGAGCTGCTTTTGTTAGCGACTAGCTAATAAAACGCAATAAAAATTATTTACTTTAAGAAAGCGGCACAAATGTTTATGCTTAATCAGTTTATATATTTTTATATCTATTCCACATGCCCATCAGCTCATTCAGAAAGCATATTAAGTGTTTTACTTCGTACTTTAAAAAGTTCTTAGGAAAATAATATTTTTGCAAATATTGTTAGAAACAAATTCCACTTAAAATCACGGACGCAGCAGACAAGGGTGAATCCTCCAAAATTTGTGGATTGACGTGTTTACTCGCGTAGAAGTTGCCCTCGCATAGTAGTAGCATCAACGTTTGAAGAAGAAAAAAATGTCAAAATATTTTCCCCGCATAAAAGTTGCAGTCGCGTATTTGACCATTTGAATAGAAAATCATTTGTACTCTTACCAGAACAACAGTGATACTAATACCTTCAGCGAAGTGATTTATTATCTATAATGCTATTAGAATTTTTCGTCACAATTTTTCCTAGACGTAAGATGTGTGTATAGACGTAAGATTTGTGAATTTTACGTCTATAAATATACGTCTATATATTACCATAAGAAGAAAAAAAATGTCTTTATTTGTGTGCGACTGACGAAATCAGCACATAATCTGAAAACATTTAGTTAAATAACTAATTTTACTATAATGTATTTTGTATACCAGTATATTTCACCATTAGAGTACAATATTATGAAGTAGATTTCCCCGCAGAATAGTCGTAACCAGACTTAATGAAAAATTCCTTAAAAAGGTGTGACTATTACGCAAGTAAACATATTAGTTAACGTTACTTCATGTCGTGCAGGAATTTCATTTATTTATTCACGATTTATTTTGCATTTCTCCTCGAAATTTTTTTTTGGCTTAAAGTGTTCCTAATATTTGCTATACATAAAATTGTTTCGTACAATGATCTGAAACGAGATTTCTAGCGTTCAAATTTAAAGGCGCAAAGAGTCAATTTCTATAGACGTTTAAAAAGAAAAAAAAATGAACATTAAAAGTAATCTGCAAGTTTTTAAAAATGTTATCTGTCTGTTTGAAACTAGCCTGCCTTGCTGAAAAGTACCGAATATCCGGGCAAAATAAATTATCTAAGCCTCTATCACACTATAGCCCAACGCACTGCAAAAGTACCCTTCAAACACTTTGGAGTTCTATTCTGTCTGACTCAGTCCCCAATTTTCCATTAGGCCCATAACCAACCCTCAAGGGCCCAGTGGGCCCAGACCTAGGTCCCCCGAACGTTGGGGGCCCCTTAAAAAAATCCCAATTCAGTTTTTCTTAGTTTATCTTTTTTAATTTTTTCAAATAAGCTGCATATCTGCTCGAATGCTTGATTGCATTTATAGTCAGGGGTTGAAAAAAATTGTAAATTCTTAGGCATTTTATGTGCAGTTTGAAGTTGTTCGTTAAATTAATCATGAAAGATAATAGAAGACTGCCATTTTAGAAAAAAAGCGGCAGAAGGGCACAGCCAGACAGTAATTTACCTTTGGAACTTTCACGCTGCCTAAATCAGTGCTAGTGAGCTCTCGAGTTGCAAATATGGTCCAGAATTTTCTCAACCGGGTCCTGGTCTGACTTTTGCCAAGACCGGGGCATTGCAAATGCGTTTGACGTGTATTTTGTAGCGCGTAAAGCACACAGCTGTCGTGTTAAAGAGGCTTGACGTGAAGGGATCCGGCCCTTAATTACCTACAAATTAGGGCCCTTGCTACTTCTCGCACTTATAGACTATCGAAAACAATTCTAAATGGAAATTTTGTGGAATATCCATCCCCCTCTGCAGTCGTGATCTGCAGTATTACTTCTCTTTTCTGCAGTTTCTTCCTGAAGAGTAGAGAAGAATTTTTAGGCTAAACAGGAGATTCCAAACTTTACCGGTTGTTTGTGTGATTATGGCAACGCTACGCTAGGGGGATCTGCGAAAGGTAGGGGGTGTCTTGGTAAAGGGACATTCTAAGGGGCTCTAAAGCGTATTCACGTTACACCTGGAGAAAACCTACCAAAACTCCAGACCGTTAGATTGACAGCAGCGCGATGGGACCCAAACCCGAGAATTTCACACTTAGGCCTTCTATTATTTTCAGTGACATAAACACTGTGCCATGGTGAGGCCAAACATTACTGGATCACCGCACCCTTTAGTCATGTTATTTTGTGACTTGACTAAAATCACAAAGTGACATGACTAATTGACGTAGTAACAGAGTCGTAGAGTAACATGACAACACGAAACAAAGTAACAAAGTAACGTTGACATAGTCACAAAGTAAGATGACTAGTCAGAAACGACATTGAAAGATAACCCTTTGAGAGATACTTAAAGACTGCAGAATGAGACAGCGAATGAAGGCCATTCCATAAAATATTGTTCCAGAAATGTTTTCGACAGCAGACGGATCGTCAGTCTAAATATGTGGAAGAGCAATGATCCTAATTTGTAGGGATTAAAACCCCGATCCTACATTTTAATAGGGCAAAAATCGGATACTTTTTGACAGGCCCCCGTTTAGTGAATGAAGAAATATTTCAAAAATACCCCAAAAGCACCCAAAAAGAGATAACCAATTACAAAAAAATTATTTGACCAAAAGGGGTTTATGACGAATTGAGTTAGAATGAAAAAGCTGTAAACTATATAGAACATTGAAAATGTGATATCATAAATAGTTCTGATATTAGCAGGTTTTATAGTTTCAGGCAAGACAAAACTATTGAAAATACATTGTAGGATATACCTGTAATTTTACCACATATATTGCTGTAAAATAATACAACGCAAGTGCTGTAGCTTTGGAGTACAGCACTGTGTGTTGTAAATCCACTCATGAAATTTCGTAAGAACGTTGATAAGTTAATCACGAACAACCTTGTACAACGAATTGACACAGTCTTCACATCACAACGTGTTGGTGTCAAGCTTACCCATACGTTGTGCTATAATATAAGAAAATATTTTATTCGGTGAAGTACCTAAACTGAAATGATTGAAATAAATAATTTCCACAATCCTGCGTCTGAAAACTCAGCATTATCAATGACAGCTACTATAAATAAGTTCCCTAAAATTTCCTTCTGTTTGAAATTTCTAAATCACGGGTATCTTTAGAGTAATTCTTTACTAAAATTATATTAATAAATTTTAAATCATTAGAGGGAAGATTTCTCCAAATCTGAATAATCAGTAATGATACATTTCCACTTATGTGATTTTCAACTTCAGCATTATATCTAACTTTCAAGAACTTCTAAACTACAGAATCGAAAATCACCTTCATTTAAGATCTTAATTTGGATTGGAACTTAAATCGATAGAGTTGAATTTGATAAAATGCTTTCCAAATTTGCTTAATTCTTTTCCAGAAATGAGATTTAGGTAAGAATTTATGGATAGTAGATTCGCTTTATCCACATAAATACATTACGAAAAAAAATAAATTTATCACATATGGATGTTTTACTTAAAATCAATTTCTATGCGATATTACAAATGCTCTTACTGTGTTTTTACTGTAATAAATTATTACTGAAATTCATTTGTAACAGTTAATTTTGTTATTCTGAAATTGAATCAGAACTGTGATTTTTATTCTTATTTATTGGTTTATTTATTGGAAAATGTAAAAATTGTATTTTTTTGGTATGTATGCCTCGAAAAATTGTATTTTTAGAGAACATAATGAGAAAAATACTCGCTATAAAAAATTATTTTCATCAAGCGACATATAAGATCATAACAACAGTACATCTTCTGAATTAGCAAAAATATAGGGTATCCATAAATTATTCTTAAACTTCAAATTTGATTAATAATAATAATAATACAATACCAATAAGGAAAAAGAATTAATCCAAGCATAATCATAAGTTTTACAGCAAGTTTTATTAGTAAGCATTTGCCGATTGGCCTGATGTTATGAGTTTTAATTTAGGCTATAATTAAAAATATCTGTGTGAAACATATGAAAATTATATGTTGTGTGATGCAAGTGAAAGTTTTGAGAGCTTTGCTTGGCGTCAAATTAATCCGTCTTCACCAGACTGCACCAGGAATTAGAAAGTAAAGTTCAGATCAGCATGTCTTTGCCAGTCACACAGTTCTAAATGTTTGGCTTGTAATTTTAGCATTTTCACGACTAAGCGGTCAGGATTCATCTACTGGTTGAACCTAAGTGATGTTCAAAATTTCACCCCCCCCTCCAATGGGCTGGCACTTGCTGCCACAATCCTTTGCCACCACTAAGGCCTGAACTACTATCCATTTAAGTATGGGAGCACCCAATTGGCGGACAGCGATAACCCCTAATTTTAAAACAATTCCAGATGAGAGGCCTAGCACCTGAAATTGGCATCCCCAGAGGTACATGGTCAATTGAACATGAGGACAATGGAACCACGATTATATTTTACGTACACCAGGTTTCACTTGCATACACATCAGTCTCACAGCAGCCCAGCCGAGAGAGGTTTTCATCCTCCAAAACACTGGTCAACTGGACAACCGGCTGCTTCACATTCCGTGTTCTTATAGGAACGGAGCGACTAGGTCACTGCGCGACTTAATTTTTCACTTGTTGAACTATAATGTAGCCTTCTTTAAAAACAGTCCTCAGACTTGGGGGAAAAATGTACGATTCAATTTAATTTAGGCTATAATTAAAAATATCTGTGTGAAACACCTGAAAATTATATGTTGTGTGATGCAAGTGAAAGTTTTACGTATAACTTAAAAGTAGTACACGACACAGCAGAACAAGAGGTTAAATCAATAGAACATTTGAATCAGTCAATCACAAAATATGAGGTGCAAATTCAGAATTCTGTCGAGTGACTATTAATTGATAAGAGTCTTTAACTTCTTATCTTAATGATACATATAAATGACATCCGGTAATAGAATAATAAGTTACTGATTTTAACTTATTCCAGACTTTTTTACATTTTGCTTATTGCATACCCTACTTTAACATGTCAATAAAATTTTAAGCTGTGATTATAAACATGTAGATCAACTGTCATACGGTGCTTTCTAATAGCAAAAGCTCATATTCATAATTTTTGTTTATTTTTAACCGACCCAATATTTTCATTTTTGGTCTTAAGAATTTTTTTTTCAAACTTTTTCACTACTAACGTAAGACTGAAAGTTTACAATAATGAGGCAGAAAATATTTTCTTAAAATTCATTTTTCATCACTCAGCAACACCGTGTTCTGAAAAGTACGTTATTCAGAATGATTTTTTAACTTTTTAAATTACTACATGCTACCATTTGCATAAAACATGTTAAAAGGCAGTAAATAACCTAAAAAAAATAAATAAACCTTAACCCCCCTAATGAACCCTGTCATGATTCTGAAGAACATCAGAATCATGACATAAAATAAAACCCTAAATAAAAACATTTTCAAAGTTTATGTATCAGTGCAAGGTTATCTTTGAAATGGAACTCGTTTGTTTTCCGGCTATTTAAAATTTCCTTATTAATTTTAAAATGGGTTTCGAAAAAAAAATATATATATACCAGGCTAACAACCATTCCCGTTTGTGACTTTTAAAGCGCTTTAAATCGACAATCGATAAGATTTTCAAACATTAGCTTTCAGAAATGCTTTGCCTAATTTGTATAATACCACGTAGAAATATTTCGATGCTGCGAGGGGAATGTGTAGATGTTATGTAGTATTAAAAAGAGTTGAATAAAAACCTAAGGTTTTCTAACGTTATTTCATTACATATGCCTGTGGTTCAAAATATTTTAATCATCGTAAAATGTCTTTTTTTTTCTTCTTACTAGATTAAGTTTACTGCTTATTTTATTTTATTTGTATTTTATTCAATTTATAAAAAAAATACTGAAGGAATCAAAAACTCTTAAAAAATAAAGTATTTAACAGCAAAAGAATATAAACTAAAACTTGAAATTAAATAAGGTTGTAATTAAATAATTATAAACTTTCTAAAGTAAAAAGTACTTATCAATCCGCACTCATGTTTCAGGCGAAACATTTTATCCTTCGTCAGCTGTAATCCGCATACAGCAACCACAGAAGAATGGGCTTTTTCAGCTGATGAAGGACTAAAAAAAAATTTTTTCCCCAAAACGTGCGTCATGATTGATAAGTATTTTTTTAATGTTTACTCTCTTAAAATATATTAATTATTTCATCTTTTAAACACCAATTTCTTCTGAGTGTTTTTGTTATTTTAGTTCATAAGGTTGGGATGTTCAAAAAGAGCTATAGACGACTGAAAAATAACATTTTTCTTTAATCTTAGGCTTATTTTTCAACTACGATAGATACAAATGAAGGCTATACTCCCTGCTGTCAGAAATCGTCTCAGACTTTTTCAATTTCGCTGTTCGTTCATCCTCCACTGAAAAATAAAACATGGTTAATACATTTTCAAGAGTTTTTGCATGTCATGTTTTACGGTTTTCAGCAGTTGGGTATGTGACCCTTTTACCTTGAGATAGTCATACCAAAATAGTTACAAACCCTAGATCATATGGCTATTCGAGTGTGACTAGAAGAGTGGTTCCCAACCGGGGGGTCGCGACCCCCAAGTGGGTCGCCATGCCGTTTTTCGGGGGTCGCCGCAGACCTCTGTTGTAGGAAATGAGTAGTAAACTATTTTCTCGTTTCTTTGCCTTTTTTCATTAGAAAGAAAAAAATCCTTATTCTCGTCTGAGCTTTGATACAAATATCAAAGCTACAAAAACTGACGTCGATGAACCTATGCATTAAGACAGAAGAATCGGAAATAGGAACTGCAATTAATTTAGAGGAGGTAATTAGTAGGAATTAGTAGTTGAAGCCCTTGAATCTGAAATTCAAAGATATTTCCCAGAGTTCGATGAACAAGAGGTTGCACTCGTGCGAAATCCATTTCACGCATCTCTAGATGTCGCCGATCTTCCTGATGAAGTGCAAGGTGAATTTTTGAATTCGCAAAATGACTCCTCCGCAGAAAAACCGTTAACTCAATTTTCGGTGTGCTGTGCTTTGCTCATATCCGATAACTTTTAAGCTTTCGTGTAGATGTTAACAGCCATTTGCATACAATTACCTGCGTGAAGTTGGATTTTGAACTCTTTTGCAGATTAAGACAAAAGTCAGTAATAAATTAGATGTCTAAGATGACATGCGGTTGGCTTTGATCAATATTCAGCCAAGAATAGCCAAACTTGTCAGTCAAATTCAACCTCCAATCACCCTATTAATAATCAGTACGTATTAAGAAGATATCAATTTTAAATCTCAAAATATATTTTTCATTATTAATTTTTTTTATTGGTCAAACATGGCAGGTGGGTAGAGGAGAGGGGGGTCGCGAAAGTTTTGAAAAACCTAAAAGGGGTCGCGATTAAAAAAAGGTTGGGAACCACTGGACTAGAACGTCAACGCTGTAGCCTGTACATTTGGTCAGTCACGAGTTTGCTCGTTAGCCGAATTCCAATGCATCTTTTAAAAATAGGCCTAATGATGTCTCGTGCCCAGAAAAAGAATCTCGCATTGTTAAGGCTTTTAAATCTTAAGGGAGCAGAGTAATTTTATAAATGTACAAGGAAGTTGCGCTTGCGCGATCTCGGCATCAGATTTTTAAGGTTTGGAACACTGATAAATACAAGGAACTCGGCCAAAATAAAACGAGGTTCTGAGGGAAGACCATAAATTGTTGCAATTGAATAAAAGTTTTGAAAATCGTGATTTAGATGAAGTGTCCTCAAATTCTCATAATCTAAGGAAAATGCATGGCCTAATACTAACATCGTATAATTTGATTAATCAATCATAAGTTCTGATTTTTCTCCGTAATTCTCAATGATAATATATCTATGTATGTATATATATAAGAGCTAAATAATATTATTAAAAATTAGAGGAACATAAGAAATACAAATGTGTATTATATTCAAATACAATGCGTTTATTTCTGAAACTAATAAAATCATTTTGTTGTGCAAATAAATTAATAGTGCAAGGCTCAAATAAAGTTAGAAATAAATTACATTTATGTACAAGAAAATCTTTCACAATTAAAATCTATAATCTCAAAGAGCTTGTATTTTTTTACATTCAAGCAATTTGAGTAATTTTAAATTAAAAAGAAATATTCAGGCATACTTTTTAAACTAAAGTAGGAATGCTACTTTGTAAATCTTAAATACACTGTGTGAGGGTAGCTCTTTTTTACTTTATTCATGTTTGTCAAAAATATGCATAAATACTTTTTTTTCATCGTATGGGGAGGTACGTAAGTTTATCTAGATATTCAAATTATTGTAAAAAATAGCAACACACAAGATTATTTTTAATTAGGTATATGTATTTTTTTTCACCTTCTTCTAATTACATAAATATTTAAGTGATTTTTTTATCTTAAGTTGTTTTTATGAAAGGACACTAATTACTTAGGTTAATTATCAGATTGTTTATAAAAAAGTAACTTAGTATATAATATTAAAAATTAGAAATTATATATTATGATGTTCATTTAAGGACTTATACTCTGCATGTCAATAACCTTATTCTATAATTGCATCGAATATTTTTTTCTCCCATTCCATTGCATTTTATGAAAATCCGGTGAAGTTTCATAGATTAACACTTACGTTGGGCTACATCGCAGTTTTTTATTCACTTTCAAAAGTTAAAGGGGCAACCAGAATGAGCTTATTATATTCCCATTATTCTAAAAAATTATGTTGACCGAGAAATATTTCCAGATAAAATAGCATAGTTTCATTTTTATTTACGTAAAGTTTTCCAGTATGATAAACGATTAAAATTGTTCATTGTATCTTACAGAACTTAGATATGCTCTAGTTTTGGTTTATATTTAGTTTGAAAACAAAAAAAAAAAGAAAATGCTTAAGTAATTTAAAAATAACATTTGTATTCTCATATGTCAGACATTTACATAAACACGTTTTTATTCGTAGTATTAAAAAAATGCATGTGTGGAAATTCCCACATTGCTGAACCTGAAATCAAATCTGCATCATTAATCCATTTTACTAAGTGTATGTTTAATAAAGAAAAAAAGTTTCAGGAAAATGAAGTTCTGCATTATTAAAAGAATGATTTTAACGCTTTTTTCTCTCTCTTTTTCTTTTTTTTTTTCAATTTTCCCAGATTTTAAAGGCAGAAGCTCAATAAGTTAGTCTATTATGAATTAAAGTTATTCAGAAATTTTGGGCTTAGCTTTCTTAGATAAAGTTAATGTTCTTTCTTCTGAAATGAATGCTAATATTTATATTAATATATTGTTGTTATTGTTTGCAGAGTAGAGAAAATGGGACTTGTCTATTAAATTTTTATAAGACTGATATGGAACTGACACTTGCGAATGATTGAAAGAACTGCATATTTTAAAAAGCAATGGAAATATCCACCAATGATATCGATGCAGAATGCCGTGACCAATTCATGCCTGAGCAATTTTCCCTGAAAGATAGCAAGCAACAGCGTTTTCAGTGCCCTGATGTAGCTCCTCCATTGAGGAAGAAGAAGAATATTAATTACACTCTTTGACAAAATGACACATGTAGTTTACATAAGATGTGCAATAATGTACATCATATATATTTCGTAAAGATTTGCAGGCATAATTTATCACTAAAAAAGTGTTTGGATACAAGACTTAAAAGTAAACTGAGTTTGAAAGGTATTTTGCTTTCCTTTTGGACGCAGAATCCCGAAATGGAAGTATTGCTTAGTTAAAAGTGTCCCCATTTGATAATAACAATCGGGGTGGCATGAGCTTAAATAAGAAAATAGGGGGCCGAAGTACTTCCTTGACTACACCCCTGCAGAAATATATTTTGGCATCCTGTGGTTCCGATTACGGCAGTTTTTCTCCAATATGAAGAAGTTCTCTAAAACCAAAGTAGGCACTTTACAGAATATTCATAATCCTATAGTTTAAATACACAGAAGTCGTTGAGTGATACACAGTTTAAATACACAGAAGACGTTGAGGTGAAGTGTGAGAACTTAAATAAATTGATGTCAAGGTGATCAGCATCTTTTCTAGCGCGTTATAAAAAGTACTAAAAGTTACCCGAAGCACTAAAGATTTTTCCTATTGAATTTCTGAATCGCGGGCACAGCATTCAAATCGTTTATCCCCAAATTCGGCCAAAGTGAAGAACAATGAAAATAATGGGCTTTCGGATGTTTATTTTATTTAATTTTCTTTCCATAATTTTCTGGGCCCCGATTCTTTCGCCAGGTATAGATGAAAATGCACCAAATATGACACTGACAAGTTGCTCCTATCTTAACGATACATTTAAATATGCAACCGTTTCGTGTTAATTTAACGAGCATTCATTCCTTGACACCCAAAAAGACTTTATATAATTTTGAAATTCAAAGTATTAAACTTAAGAGATGTGTTTTTCCATAAAAGTGGGGTGAAATGAGTTAGATTTTTAAAGAAGCCAACTGAATTTATGCAGTTTCTCAAATTTTATTTATTTTCTATCATGGCTAACAAATTTTGAAATCTAAAAATATTATGGCCAGGGCTGTTAGGCTTGAGATCTAGATAAACATTGTATTCTCACATCTCATTGTCACAGAGCAAGGTTGAAGTAAATGAGTAAGTATTTCCTTTTAATATTAAATATAAGTAGTTTGTTTTTAAATTATTTTTCTTTCTCAGCCTACATTTTTAGACTGTTAAGCAGCAATTATATTTATTAAAATGTTTATTGAGAGTTTTTGGAAAAATAATGTTAGTGAAGCCTAAGAGTATGCACATTCTACTCCAATATATTAAAACATACATAGAAAGAAGAAAATGTCGTCTTTCATCAGCAGAAGTCTATATACAAACTGGAACTAGTGTTTGAAAAAGAAAACTAGATTTTGCTTTGCTTTTTCAAACCCCAGTCCCATTCTGTGTATGGATTTTTGCTGATGAAGGACGAAACTGCTTCGCCCAAAACACGAGTCCAGATTGATAAGTACCTTTTATGTATGTTACACAATCCAAACACATTAATTTAAAAACAACCTGTCAAAAGCCAGAATGACCACTTTTCGCAGAGCGGACCGCTCGGAGACGTGGAGGAAGAGAGTTAATTGGGTTCTTGGAGTTGTTCACTGGGATGTTGAGCCATGCCGACTCCAGTGTCGTGGCCAGCTGTCCTAGGTTAAGCAGTGGGAGATCCATAGCACGAACAGCCTGATGGGGGTGGTCCCACAGATTCTCGATTGGGTTTAAGAACGGAGAGTTTGATGCAAAATTGAGTGTGGTAAAATCATCCTGGTGCTCTTCGAACTGAGCATTTAATTTGAGATCTTTATGACAGCACCTCGCATTGCTCAGCTGGTAGATTCCATCATCCTGAGGAAAATCCATCCGCATGTAGGGATGTGCATGATCCATAAGGACAGATGCATACTTGTGTTGATTCGTCATACCTTCAACAATGATAAGGGCACACAGAGAATGCCCCGAAATATTCCCCAGACAATAATGCTGCCTCTTCCAGGTTGGACTCTTCTGGCATTTGTTAGAGGGTGTTTGCTTTCAGACGTTTCACGCCATATAAGACAACGCCCATCTGCCCGATGGAGCATAAAACGGGATTCATCGGAAAAAGTTACCTGTCGCCTTTCAGTGAACGTCCAGTTGCGGTATTTGGGTTCAAATTCCAGAATTCGCATTCGATGAACAACAGTCAGCACAGGTGCATAAATTAGGCGTCTGCTGCGGAGGTACATATGCAGCAGCGTTCGCTGAACCATCATTGAGGAGACGCTGTTGGTAGCCCATTGGTTTATCTGGGCGGTCAGTTGCTTAGCGGTTGCTCGTCTATGCTCTCGAATGCATCTCCGTAGCCGTCGTTCACCTCTGTCATCTATGTCCCGTGGTGCACCACTTTTGCCATGGCGATGATTTTGGATGGTGCTATTTTAACATGCATGGTATACTTTTACAACGCCGGCATGAGAACAGTTTACAAAGTTAAGCGTTTCGAAAACTTCCACACTTGGCCCTAAAGCCAACGATTATGCCATTTCGGAAGTCGGATAAAGCGTTCCGTTTCTGAATAACGCAGACGATAGTAATGTTTTCCGATTCCCTCAGACACAAAACTTCACTGCAATGTGCTACCACCTGCCATCTGTGATTGATTATTTCACGTTGACGTCTAAAGTAGGTGGTGGTCACGTTGGTGGTAAAGCAGGTGGTAAAATTTGTTAGCCTATGTTTAACGGTACCTTAGCGGTACAGAACAGATATGAATCCAGCTTTAATTGAAAATAGAGGGGAATGCTTGAACGATATATATTTCCGATTTTTACCGTTCATTCGCCCCCTCCCCCATATAGATCACGATTTTCCTGTAAGATTGAGGGGGCGCTTTTGCAATATGTATTTTACGGTAATGAGAACGAAATGCTTTCCCCATTTTACTCCACCATACCTTAAATACCATATTATACAGGGGCTGTGATGGTCGCCACCTAACTAGCAGCTCTGCGTTCAGACCGGAATTATAAGTTGTTGGTGTCCAGAAACAGTTTTGGACATTGACGACAGATGGCAGCACCTGAAATTATTATTTTTTCTCCGGTGGTTGCCGTTGTGACTGTACTGCAGAGTAGGCATTTTTTCGACACTCGGCTAGGCAAACGAATCCCAGATTAACCACATTGTTAAGTCAGAATTATTATTTGACCCACACACGTAATTGTTTTGCGACTTAATTTTACGGTCACAAAGAATCACCGAGCTATTTGTGAAATTACCTCTAGCAAAGTCTGATAACTGCTGAATCAATCCATCAACTCAATTATAAAGCGCTTTTATTGACTAGGATCAGTATTATAGAACTTGGGCAGGAAATTTATTACTAGCTAAGTGAAAAATTTTGTTAATATAATCGTACATTTATTTAACGAAAAAGAAAAAATAAAGAAGCATGAATTGGAAATAAACCATTAATAGAGTTATAAGATTTCCTAGTTTAGCAAAATTTTATGTTTACAATATTCAAATTGTCAAAGAACACTGCAACACACGAATAAACGTCGCTTATATCCCGGAAATATAAATTTCATGATATTTTCAATACTCTTAATTGTGTGCCGCAAATATTAATCATTTATACATGTTTTATTCAAGAAAATTGGTTGTTGGTAACATTAAATACACTCTCCTAAATTAGTACACAAAGTTTAAATGTCTAGAACATATATTTATTATGTTAGCAGGTACTTTAGGTTGTTTGTAAGAATATCTGAAAATTACCACACGATTAAACACTTGGTGATTTCAAAAGTAGCCGCTGTAACTAATTACAAGTTTCAAACTCTGGTCAAACATTTAAACTTTGACGCAGAACTTATAATGTAAAAATTTATGCACATATTAGTAGACTTATTATAGAACATTTAAGGTTCAGAATTTTTGGACGTGTATTCAACGTAAATAACATGGTAATTCTAGAGAACTGCTTGAAGCATAAAATGAACTATTCGGGTTACAAATTCATACAAACTTCTAAATTAAGCATTTTGTTCCTAGATAAACACTTAAATGTCGAGCTCTGTTCTAATAAGAGTTTGATAATTCTATTGGTATACTATATTTATGCATATTATTTTCAGTCATTTAATTTCTTCTTGATTATAAATATACTATTCGTTTTTTCAAAGTTAGAGGCGATACACTTTTTTAGTAACGGCAAAATACGTGATATTAAATATTTTTTCATTAATTTAATTTTCGTTGTATTACGCCTTCTATTTTATACTACATCGTATTTTTAATGCAATGGAAAAGCCATCATGTAGTTTTGTAATATCAAAAAAAAAAAAAAAAAAAAAAAAAAAGAAAGAAAAGGAAAGGAAAAAAAAAAAATGTATGAAGCAAGCTGAAACCTTCTGGAATGATTTTCTAAAATTTTAATTTAGGTAATTAATAAATTTGAAGGAAATAATACTTTAGTTCGAACTTGTACTAATTCACTAGATAACTATATTACTAATTTCAGACTCAAAAACAAGCAGAATCACTTATATCTGCGCTTATTAAAGAAGGCAGATAAGTGATGCCATACACATGAATTATAAAAGATTTTTCAAAATATTTGTCTTTGACATATAATATGCCATCGAGACATAACAGCAGTGATTGTTTTTCTGTATTAACCGTTACTTTCTCGCGTTGACCTGTAAAAGGATAATGTATAGTCTAATTATGCTTAAGTTATGTACAAATAATGTGGAAAATGATACTCCAGACATTTAATAAAGCATAGTACAATTAATATTTAATGAAAGTCTAGGTTAACATAATACATAGACAACTTATTTACATATTAAAAGAAGAAGATTAAAAAAATGAAAGTTCTGTGGAACTTCTAGCGTCACACGTCGAGTCATCTAACTCCAAGGTACGTCTACCTCTCTGGCTTCCGCGCGAAAACAAACCGGGGATTTACCTAGCATCGTTGCTATGGAAACCGATGACGCTTGCAAGTGGCGGCATCTTTTGGGAAGTCTGACATCTCTACAATCTTGTGCACTAAGAATACGAATTATGCTTGGTATTGGTAGTGGTAGGATAGAATGGCACTACAATAATATATAATAAAATATATAGTAGTAATAATTCCAGATACCTACGACAAATGTATGCTATTTATTTTATTTGGAATAGATTATCAAATTAGAAAGTCACCTTAAATAATAGCTATTTATAGATAATTATTAATTGGGATTATTTTCTATGATCCTGTAAAATAACTTTTAGTGCTACATATTTTAATAAGAATCATTATTAAGTAAGCATTTCGAAGCAATCGGTGCAAGTTATCTGCTGGCATACAAATTACACAAATGCAGAAAAAAACACTCAAAATAGTGTTAAAAGATAAAATAAATAAAAACTTTGTGTCAAAATCACACATGAAATGATACTTATTAAATGATGGTTTTTTAAATTTATTTATCTATATATTTTTATTTGTCCATATTTTATTCTTTTCTACTTCCTTTTTTAACATACCCCCTTTTCCTCTTTCCTTTAATCTCCGTGTTTGATCGGTTTTTCTTTTTTCCAAAACGCAACATGCTTGTTTGTGTTTATCTTATTCAGTTCCCACTGTTTACTGAGACGATGGGTTGCGACTGATGAAGACAATAAATTTTCACTCAAAACGATCGTATCTTGTTATAAGTGTCATTTCATGTGTTTTCTATACAATGGTTTTATTTATTTTATATTTTTAAGTACTTAAAATGAACTTACTAAATATTGTGTACTCGCAATAACATTGCAATGCATCGGCTATAAAAAGAAAATTTCACTATAAAATGTTTGTGCGTATTTTAGGCTCACTTTGGCATTTGAATAGAGAATATTTAAATAAATTTAACAATTCTTTAAAACATGCTACATTATTCGATTACTAACCCAAGGGAGTAATATACAGGAATTCTTTCAATGCGGTAGCAAAAGACCTAGAATATATAAATCTAGTAAATACAGAACAAAACCAAAAGAGAAAGCTACAAGAAATTTGGAATGTTACTGTTCCCACGTGAGAAAGATATACAAGAAAAGCTACTAAGAGAAGGATAAATAGAAACAATAAAAAATAACGGCATGTATAAATGAAAGGTATTCAAAATAATATAAAAGTATTGCAAAGTAATTTAATATTTTCTGACTTTGATCCTCAGTTGAATGTGACTGATTTTGTGAATATATATATTTTTTAAGTAAAGTGAAATCTTTAACGTTGTGTTATTTTTATAATGTGTTTTTCCTGTGTCTCATTTCAAATTTTAACGGAAATATAGTTCCTCTTCTGCAGTCCAGTTAAATATAAAAAAACACATTTGAAAGAGTTACCAATGTTTAATTCATGATTGATACAACAAAATTTTCCACTTATGAAAGTAGCTGCAATGTGGCACACTATTTACTTTTGTATTATGTGTTGTTTTCAAAACGCACTGTACTTTCACTGACTTTTACGCCATATACTTTTTGCTTGATTTTATCATAAGCAGACAAAATCCACTGCTTAACTCCTGCAGATGTGATTTTAAAGTGCATCACGGATAAATGTAACAGAAATGGAGCTGTCTGAAACAGAATTAATGCAGAAAAGTTAAACTATTTGTTGTAGATGCTCATTCAACCAGCTCATTGTGACTATATACTTAAAATTATCGTGTTTAGACGTACGTGACGGTAATTGTGACGGATGTACTTCGTTGGAGCTTGGAATTGGCGTTACATGAACCATGCAAAAAAGAAATCTTCAATAAAAAAATAGTTCAAATTTCGACCGATAGATGGCTCCTTTTTACATATAAAGGGTACATTTTATGAAAATTTGGAGCTTTTTACAAAGGCCAGTAGTTAATGCCGACTAATAAATCTTCATCATGTCTTTACAGAAGAAAAAAAGCATAAGTAGTGATAAAGTTCCTCTCTTGAAACGATTACAAACAGGGACTGTGCAAATTCGGAGCGTTTTAAAAATTGCACTGCGAGAATATCGATTCTTGAAAGACGGAATTGTTTCAAGTATCGATATTCTCGCAGTGCTGTTTCTGATTCTGATTAAAATACATGCCGTTCTAATTTAAAAAAAAAAAAAAAGTTGTTTGTTTAAATTTGCCAGATTTAAGCTTAGAATATTACTATGAAGGCGTAAATATTGGTATATTCTTCGTACATACCATTGTCGTACCGTGACATTATACAGTCTAAAGCCTTCCTGATTAAATGAACAATCTAAAGCAAAAATAATTTTTCAAATCGAACTGTTAATTCCTGAGATTTCCGAGTTAAATAAACCTCTGTTTTATATGTAGTTTATAAGTTCACGTGTAGAAAAAAATATTCATGAAACGATATAACTTATTTAATGGCAGATTTTATTTTCTGTTGGGCGTTTAATTCATAATTTATGGTAATTTTAGAACATATACTGCATGAAAGTTTTTCTTATTTCGTATTATAATATCATTTCTAGTATATTTATTCTTATTTTAAATTATTTTTACTTAATCATTTTCATAAGTTATTTATAATCTCATTATATAGTTCATTATAAAATTATGTAAGATTACCCCTAGCATATTCTTATAAAATATTTATTATCGCATATTATTGCAGAAATCTACATAAAGAGCAATAATTGCAGTGACTAAAGTCCAGTTAAATATTCAAACATTTGTTTTATGCTAACATATTGTTGCAGAATTACTCTGCTTGTTTCCGGGTTCGTCGTTCTAAAGTCCAGTTGGTGTAGAAATTTCTAGTAAAAGTCAACTGGTCAGGATGGAATACAACTTTATTGATTCTAGAACTTCGTAGAACAATCAGCTGTACAAAATTCACAAGCACAATTAAACAGCAATGTGCTTTTGACAATCCGCTCTCACAAATGCTGTATTTCTCACACAAAATAAGTCACTTTCACAGGCACAAAGTCAGTGAAAATATTCAAGGGATATCGAACACAATCCCTTAAGACACAGCAATGAAGAATTTGCACACAGCACTTTAAATACAGCTTCGGAAAGCAAGCCAAAACACAGCTTCTATAGCACTATCAATTCACAAATCAAGCGTACTCTCTCAGAGATCTTTAACAATACGGATGCTGACTCGCACTGAATTGGGGCTTCTGAAGCGCTCCTATATATAGGTGGCGCACAAGTGACGAGAAACTTCCAGAAGAGTATTTCTTGAAAGTTCTACATAAAGCGGGAATTTTGATTACGTCATAGAAGAGAAATGTCAGGTATTATGTGTTTTTAATGCACCAAAGCAGCTTTACAGGCCCCATTGGGAAAATCACGCCAAATAACCAAAATGCCGCCAAGCTTGGCGATTTTTGGCGAAATGTCGCCAAATTTGGCGCCAAAAATAAGTCCCCAAAAGTGAAGAGATCTAAGCCCTAGAACCAATATTTCTCGAGATTTCTAGAAGCCCACAGAAAAAAAAATAGGGAAACTGAAACCTTCGTATCTCCGGTTCTAATTAGCTGATTTTGATGAAACAAAAAGCAAAATTTATGTGTTTGAAGCGTAGAATACGAATTTTGAACTATTTTAACCCCAAGAGCAGCGGGTTGCCTCGAAAATTCGTAACATTGCCCTCTTGCCAAGGACTGCACGTCCCAGGCAGTACAATCCCCAGTTAGGAGGTCACACATATATCTACAGTGCCTAACGTTTAACCAAAACTTAACAACATAATTCAAGCAAGTAATCAATAGCACAATAAGCAAATACACATTAATAAATAAGTAATCAACATAATAAATAATTACACACTAATAAATCATAAACATAATAAAGAAATACGCATTAATGAAAACTAATATATTACAAATATGTACACTAAACATGGCGTAAGTAGTGAGTGAAAGAGAGTTGGAGAAAGAGGAAGAGAAGAGAAAGACAGGAAAGAAATTAGAGATGCAAGAAAGGGAAATTACGCCATTGTGACCATGGTGTAATATTCAAATAACTAATTACCACTGCGGTAAACGGCTAGCCGATCGTAATGTACAACTCTTGGTTTCGAGTTAGGTACGAATCCGTACGATGACGTCATTCAGCCGGTTTAGGACTGTGTAAGGACCGTCCCACGGCGATTGCAGCTTGGGAGACATGCCTTTCCGTCGAGTAGGATTCCATAGCCAAATTTTGTCGCCTACGTTGAACTCGTGTCCCGTAGCTTTCGCGTCGTAGCGAGTCTTCATCCTCTCCGTGTTCAGGTTGATTCGCTCCCAAGCAAAATGATGCATGTCTTCAAACCGTGCCCGAAGATTTTCCATGTACTCTTCTGGCAATGAAGGCGCATCTGGAGGGTGGCCGAACACTAGATCGGCGGGAAGACGAAGATCTCTGCCGAACAGCATCTGGGAAGGTGTGAAGCCGGTAGTCTCATGGAAGGTACTCCTATAGGCCAGCAGGAAGAGGGACAGTTTCTTGTCCCAGGCCTCTTGATTCCTATATACCAGGAGGGAGAGGTTGTTCAAAATTGTGCGATTGAACCTCTCCACCATGCCGTCGGATTATGGGTGTAAAGGCGTAGTCTTGTTTTTTTTCTATTCCGAGAAGTCGACATAGTCCTTTAAAGACTGTAGAGGTAAAGTTCGTTACTTGGTCGGAATGAAGTTGCAGAGGGGTTCCATATCTGGAAATCCATTCCTGCACCAGTACCTCTGCTATGGTCGTAGCTTTTTGATCGGGAATAGGAAACGCTTCGGGCCATTTAGAGAAACAGTCAATGACAACTAGGATGTATTTTTTGCCATCCGAAGTTCGCGGAAGAGGTCCCAAGATGTCGAGGGCAATTCTCTCGAAAGGCGCTCGTACATTGTAACGATGTAGTTTTCCACGGCTTCGTTTCTTCGGGCTTTTACGGGCAGCACAGGCGTCACAAGCTTGAAGCCACTTTTCGACATCGCTTCGAGCCCTAGTCCAGTAGAAGCACTCACGAACTTTCTGCAGGGTCTTCATTATGCCAAAATGGCCCCCAGTTAAGCCATTATGAAGCTCTTCTAGAACCTTCGGAATCCTCGAACGAGGGAGTACTAACTGCCATCGGAGCATCTTGCCGTCGTCCGACTCCCATTTACGATACAGGACTCCATTTCTCAGGCGAAGCAAATCCCACAAAGCCCAGTATTGTTTCGTTGCTGGACTGCAAGATGATATTTCTTGCCAGCTGGGCTTATCGCCGGATTTTTCCATAAATTCCACAATTGGTTTGATGTCGCTATCTGCTAATTGGTCGGCCCGAACATTTTCGTCACTCCAGGGATTTTGAGATGGTGCCGATGATGTAACTTGGCGGACGACGGGATGTTTCAGATGGTAATTTTTCTCCACGCTGGAGCAATAGCGACAACTGTCTATGCAGGGCCTTCTCGACAAAGCATCTGCATTTCCATGAGATGCTCCTTTCCGATGACGTATCTCGATGTCTTATTCTTGTAATCTCTGTATCCACCTGGCTATCTGGTCCTCTGAATTCTTGAAATTCTGAAGCCAGGTTGAAGAGTCCGTTCGGAGCTGGAACTTTCGGCCGTACAGGTAATGATGGAAGTGCTCTACGGCCTTAACCATAGCAAGAAGTTACTTTCTCGTAACACAATAGTTACGTTCTGCCTTCGAAAGGCATTTGCTCCAGTATTCTTGGCCATATATCTCCTGGGACAAAACTGCTCCGACACTCTCCTTACACGCATTTGTGTAGAGGATAAATGGCTTGTCAGGGTGAGGATACGACAAGATCGGCGCAGATGTTAAAGCCGCCTTCAGTTCGTTCAATGCGTCCTCACAATCCTCAGTCCATAGAAATTTCTGTCCAGTCTAGGTCAATTTGTGAAGTGGTCTTGCAATTTGAGAAAAACTCTTCACGAATTTTCGATAGTAAGTACACACACCGATAATACTTCTTAAGTCATGAATGTTCTCAGGACGACTCCAGTTCTGGACTGAGGACGTCTTTTCGGGATCGGTTCGGACTCCGTGGGCGGATATTATGTGCCCGAGATAACGTACTTCCCGACGAAACAAATCGCACTTCGAAGGACTCAGTTTCAAGTTTGCCTCTTTTAATTTCTGCAGCACCTTTCGGATGTTCTCGAGATACTTTTCGAAAGTCTTTCCGACGATGATGATTGATGATATCGTCCAAATAAACGACACATGCTTCGTAGAAAAGTTCTCTCAACACTGTCTCCATCAGACGCTCGAATGTAGCCGGTGCGTTGCATAGTCCAAAAGGCTTAACCTTGAACTGCCACAATCCTTGTCCCGTGGTGAACGCAGTCTTTTCACGGTCGTCGGGATGAATTTCTACTTGCCAGTAGCCACTCTTCAGCCAAATTCAGCCACTCTTGCCAGATCCAGTGTGGAAAACCATTCATTTCCCGATAAAGTGTCGTCTATCCTGGAAGAGGGTAGCTGTCTTTTTTGGTAATGTCATTCAGATGTCTATAGTCAACGCAGAACCGGGTGGAACCATCCTTCTTCCGGACCAAAACAATTGGCGAGGCCCAGGGACTAGTCGATGGCTCGATGACGTCATCACGCTGCATCTCCTCTAAAAGTGTGCTCACCTCTTCTTGCTCAGCAAACGGCAGCCGCCTAGGATGTTGCTTGATGGGAGAATGGCTGCCTGTGTCTATCCTATGTTGCGTTAAGCTCGTACGGCCAAAGTCACCCGAAGTACGAGAGAAGAGGTCTTCAAATTCTGCTATTACTTACTCCGCAGCGCTTCTCTGTTCTGCCGTTAACTCCACGTCTTGTAATAATTCATTCGTCAGACACTCAGATGATTTACCTGTCGTTTGGCTGATGTTTTTATTAATGCAGGTAACAGGAGTGCATGTCGCCAACACTTCATTTTTCTTTATCACCTTCGACTTGTCCGTCACATTTGCTACTCTAACTGCATGCCGATCTTTTCTCACGGCCCTCTGAGCTGCCTCTAGCTTCATTGCGAACACCAGAGCAGACTTCAAATCTTGATAATCCTCCAACATGAGTGCCTTTTGTGTTTCTGGATCCTGGACGGCTTCAATAAAATGACGCACGACCATTTCTTCTCGGACATTATCAAGGTGGTCCATGTAGGCTAGATGACACAGCCTATCTATGTCCGAAGCCAGCTCTTGAAGAGTCTCGCCAGATCACTGCATCCTTGACTTAAGTTGTATTATACTGTATTCTTCCTGACACTTCTCTCCGAATTTCATCTCCAAGGCACTTGCGAGGGCGTCAAAATCTCCTATCTTCGTCGCTCCAATAGTTTGCAATATGTTAATTGCATCTCCGCTAAGGGAAGCGGCCAGTTGGTTTGCTTTCTCGGATTCGCTCCAACCATTGGCTTTGGCGACGATTAAAAATTTGGTCTCGTAGGCTTCCCAGGAAGTCATTCCGTCATAGGTAGTAAGTTTCACTGCTGGGCGGTATGAAGATAACCTGATGTTTTCAGGTAACTTTCCCAGCTTTACGAGAGAGTCCAATTTCTCTTCAATTTTAGCTTCACATTCTTCATGTATTTTCGAAACTATATTTTCTTTCCAGTCTAGTTTCTCCTCAATTTTATTCTTAAATTCTTCCCGCATTCTGCAAATATCTTGTTGCAATTCTTTAACATTTTCTTCTTTTTTTCCTTCGATTCTTTGTTCATATTTCGTTTGAGTTTCTCCTATGAGCGACATTCTTTTCTCCATTATCTCTTGATTTTCCTGCACACCCTAGTAGCACAATTAGTCCAAAAGGACGTTTAAAACACGTTTTTTGACGTCAAAAAACGCGTTTTCAACGTAATTTCAACGTTTCTTGAACTAGTTGTGCTACTAGGGCACTCTTTTCGAATTTCTCTAATTTTCCCAAAGCAGTATCTATTTTCTCCAATCCCAATTTCATTCCTTCTTGTCCGGCTTCAATTTTCTTCTCTAAATCCGCTTTCATCTATTCTTGTCCGGCTTCAATTTTCTTTTCTAAATCGGTCTGTCCGGCTTCAATTTTCTTTTCTAAATCGGTCTGTCCGGCTTCAATTTTCTTCTCCAGCTTTCAACTGTTCCTGTCCGGATTTTATCTCTTTTTTTATGTCATCTTGTCCGGCTTTCATCTCTTTCATCATCTCATAAGCTTTTGTTGGAATTCTTCTTCCATTTTTCTGGTCCACACCATGCACTGGAGAATTAAAGTCTTTCTTTAGAACCCCGATTCTGACACCAAATGTTGCAGAATTACTCTGCTTGTTTCCGGGTTCGTTGTTCTAAAGTCCAGTTGGTGTAGAAATTTCTAGTAAAAGTCCACTGGTCAGGATGGAATACAACTTTATTGCTTCTTCCCCAGTAGCACAATTAGTCCAAAAAACGTTTAAAACACTCTTTTTAACGTCAAAAAACGTGTTTCTAACGTAATGTAAACGTTTTTTGAACTAGTTGTGCTACTAGGGTAGAACTTCGTAGAACAATCAGCTGTACAAAATTCACAAGAACAATTAAACAGCAATGTGCTTTTGACAATCCCCTTAGATCTGAAGCTCTCACAAATGCTATATTTCTCACACAAAATAAGTCACTTTCACAGGCAAAATGTCAGTGAAAATATTCAAGGGATATCGAACACAATCCCTTAAGACACAGCAATGAAGAATTTGCACACAGCATTTTAAATACACCTTCGGAAAGCAAGCCAAAACACAGCTTCTATCGCACTATCACTTCACAAAGCAAACGTACTCTCTCAGAGAGCTTTCTCAATACGGATGCTGACTCACACTGAACTGGGGATCTGAAGCGCTCCTATATATAGGTGGCCCAGAAGCGACGAGAAACTTCCAGAAGAGTCTATTTCTTGAAAGTTCTACATAAAGCGGGAATTTTGATATCAGGTATTATGTGTTTTTAATGCAGCAAAAGCAGCTTTACAGGCCCCCATAGGGAAAATCGCGCCAAATGACCGAAATGTCACCAAGCTTGGCGACTTTTGGCGAAATATCGCCAAATTTGGCGCCAAAAATATGTCCCCCAAAAGTGAAGAGATCTAAGCCCTAGGACCAATATTTCTCGAGATTTCTAGAAGCTCATAGAAAAAGAATAGGGAAACTGAAACCTCCGTATCTCCGGTTCTAATTGGCCGATTTTGATGCAACAAAAAGCAAAATTTACCTATTTGAAGCGTAGAATACGAATTTTGAACTATTTTAAGCCCCAGAGCAGAGGGTTGCCCCGAAAATTCGTAACAATATACAGCATCAGTGAATAATATATTCTACTATTAAATACAAAACTTTTTTTAAAAAGATTTTCAAATTTAAATTCAAAAGTCTATGCAAAATATTTAAACATATTCTTACAAAGACACAAACAGATAAGCAAAAGGCTAAACATATAAATTTAATTTTTTTTAAAATATAAAATATTGATTTGTCCGTCTTATATGCAATGTAGCAAAAAAAAAAGTTTTATTATTTTTTTCCCTTTAAATTTATGCCTGCTTATTGGATTTTACAACGTAAATATTTTACAGAAAATAAATTTCACATTTAAATTTCTCCCTTATAGGCAGAGTAATTTCCGGCGCGAATGTGAAATATACTAATCCAGACATAAATATTTTCTTATCAAAAGAAAAGTAAAAGATGACATTATATCTCTAGGAATATATAACACATGAGAAAGATAAATAAAACGAAGTATACGTTTGAATAAACAATCTATTACTATATGCTATGTGATATTATTTAAAAATCGTATGTGGATATTTTCATTGAAAAGACAAAATTTTGAATTAAACCTAAACATCTCGTTGTTTATTATTATTATCATTTGCACTCTCTCAAATTTACGTGTTTTCTAAGGTTAATCAGGTTGAATAATAATTTTATTTGTGAAGTAAAACAGACATGGAGACGCACAATGTTACTTAATCCTATGATAATTTTATTTTTGAAAAATATGTAATTTAATTCTTTTTTTTTTTACATTATAATTACTTTCAGTATACACGGGCAGTCAAAAAGTTCCTGGAAAACCCACAATTCTGTTACAACCACATTTTGTTACAACCGGAATTCATAACAGACAGTATGATGTAAGTGTAGCTGAAGGGACTCGTAGGAATGTGTGGTGATCAGTTGGCGCGATGTCGAAGTTCAAGCAAAGTGCGAATATGAAGTTCACGTGCACGTTGGGGACATGACGGAGCTGATTGGACGATGAAGGTGTTGTACACCATGAAATTGTACCATCTGGACAAATTGGTTACGGTCTTTTTACGTGCAAGTTTTGAAAAGACTGTTGGAGTTAACCCGCCAAATGGCAAGGAGGATGGTCACTGCATCACGAGAACTCCCTCTCGCCCATCATCGATCATCGATTGTTGTGCAGACATGGATCGCAGGCGGTGCATGGAGTTACAGATAAGGGGAACAAATGCCATGCAATGAAAGTAGCCCAGCTTAGTTGAGGATGTGGATGGATTGATTAGGAGATTATCTGATGCTGCTATCTAGCGGCAATAGTTGCAAACAATATGTCAAGATAACTTTCCATAAATTAGAAGTCGATGTATCGATTTTATTTATTATTCATATTTCGAAATTGAAAAACTGTAACAACGATTTTAAAAATAAATAATCAAAGTTATGTACGCATATTTAAATAGTTTTTGTGGTAATCCTCAAAGTTTTTGTAGCTATTCAAACTGCATTTTTAAGATTAATAAAAAAATTTTCTTTTAGTGCTTTTGTATTAACTTAGTTTGAAATAAAATCAAAAACAGCGATGGAACTGTAATGCATTTTTCATCTGTTTGTCTTGTATCCAGTTTGAATAATCACTACAGTCAGCTTCACTTTGAGTTGATAGAAGAAAGAAACATAAAGCACAATTATTCAGTTATATACTACATATAGGCAACAATTCTTTATGACTCCCTTAGATGAGTGGTGTAATTTTTTCACAACTGTAAGTGTGCCAGTAAAAGTGTTAAAAATTCAATGGGTTTTCTTTCTTTTAAAAAGAAAAAAATGCCTTTTTTAAAATTAAATATACTTGCACAAATACAAATACATAACTGTAAATAATATATTTCTATTATAGTAAACTGTGTGACAGTTTTTGCTGTTTATACATATTAATTAATGCCAAAATTTGCAAAAATTGTGTTTTCGGAAAAATAGTGTGTTTTGGCTAAAATTCTCAATTTTAAAAATGTCGGCGACACCTGAAGGTATTGTCCGATTAAAAAAAAATTACACGGCTACTAACCAACCCAAGAGACATCTTTTCCGCATTATAAATAAACTGTGACATTTTTTGTTGAATTGTACATGTATTAATCAATGACAAAAATTTCTAATTTATAAAAAAATCATATAAGCAATTGCGCATCGAGAAAGAACATTAAATGCACATAAAAGAACTGTAAATAACAGTTCAAATGCATATTTGTGCGTCATGGATCCTTTCAACTAACGTATAAATGCATTGCAACACTTTAAATTTATTTGAAACGTAATTAGCAGTTTGTAGTAATTTTACCCTCGCAAAACATAACCATCTAGCTCGAATTATGCCAAAAGTTACATCTGAAAACAATCGTCATATCCAAACCACCACAACTGTGAAAATAATATCGAATGTACATTCCACACAGAAACTCTGCCCGAAACTATCGTACCATAACATTCGAACAAATATATTTAAAGCCTTTTCTAACACCCTCGGAATGGAATAATTTTGAACTTAAATTGAACTACGAAATTTGAAGGTTTAATTTCCTCTTCCATGATTTTCAATTAGTCACCGGAAATAGGCTGGACCTTCTACCAGAGTTTGTGATAATACATATGATTTGTGATTCAGATAGCTCCAGGTACGGTGATAAGGAATATTAAATGCATGTTCCTGAATTAAATGTTTCGTGTTTCTTCACGTGATTTTGACGTAGTCAATTAACTCCGTTTTACGAGGGAGGTTGTACGACAGATAAATAATAGGGGTATTGTTGGAGGTAAAATTTCGAAAAGGATGTGTTAGCAATTATTTTAAACGAGAATAACATACTTTGGGTGAGACACAGAATTAAAACTTTTGAAGCAAGTTGTTCTCAATAAAAATATGTTTTACCATGTTTTAGGCATACTAGTTCAATTTAACAAAAACTGCAAATGTACATCATTTTTTCAGATGCTTAGGCTTAGCGGGATATTACATTTTACAGACTTGTAAATTAATAATGAATCACATAAGTTTGATGTTTGTTGGAGTATTACTATTTCAGAACTTCAGATGTTATTTCAAATGAATATGAATGATGTCGGGTATATATTATCATTCCAGTTAAGACATTTGACACAAATATTTGGTTAAAGTGGTTCTTATTTCTTTGTTACTGTAAAAGTGTTATTTCATTTAGAATAGCTTTCGAAACACATCATTTAATACACTGGTAATATTAGTCTGGACCCTACAATTTTCAACATACCTAATGAAAACATTCCTACTAGCGTGCCAATGAATAACGAATAAAAACTCCCACATTCCCACATGAAAAATTCCGGACAAAATATTAAACCCCTCTTTTTTATGTTCTCTTATAAAATTGGAAAAGTCCATTAAAGTGTTTAAATTCCATTAATAGCTGCTCACTAAATATAAGAAAGGGACGGGTGTAGATGCTAATGTCACACTCTTCGCTTTCCAAGTTCTTAGAAAAATGCAAAATTCCGATTGTTACTAACAAACAGGATGCATTTTTTTGGGGGGGGAGGGGGTGTGGAAGGGGTGTTATATATGTTCTCAACACAAGTATTTGCACATAGTCCTGTAATACTTCTGAGTAAGCTAGATTTGAAATGAGTTTTTCAGCCAACTTTTATGGATAATATTAGTTATAAAAAACAATAAATATCCGAACATTAGTTTTCATTATCTTATTTTAAATTGTATTAAATAACAAAAATCAACTCTTAGATAACATATTTAAAAAGCTTTTTGGATATTCTTTAAAGGGATCGACAGATGTAAATAAAACAATCCGATGATCCTTTGCAAGCCTCGCTGGTTGAATTTGGAGAGTGTGAGTTTTATGCAAAATAGTTGTTGCATAACGTCAGTTATGCATCAGAATGAGATATGCAGTATCGCTCTTTTTTTTTTTCAGCCTTAAAATGTTCATTATAGCCCTAATCATTATCACAGTCCGATTCGGTCTTAAAAAGACGAAAATGGGGATATGAATAACTCATTTCCTTAAATAGTGGATAATGTGCCTTTTGCATCTGCACCCTTCATATGTAATATACAGGGTGCTCCAAAAAGGTGGTAGCACGCTTTAATTCTTTATCTATTAGAGATAGGTGGACAGTGTAAGTAACACAAAAAATGTTCGAAATAAGGTATGGGGAAAATTACGCTGCGAAAAAACTCCTTCGTTAATTTTCAAGAATTTACGCTTTTTAAAGTTGCCTGCGATCTCCGTACAAAAAATATTTCCAGTTAGTAAAAATGTGCCCCATGCATTATGATGACCCACAATCACCTGAAAATCTGCATTTTTTCAAAAAGGTTTATTATATATGTATATATATATATATATATACACAGGGTGAATCTAAACTTTTGGGAAAAACTTTAAGGGATGATATGCCACACAATGAGTAATCGTAATCACATAGCAATCTGGCGAGAAAAACGCAGTTTTAACTTACCCGATAATAATCCCTTTTGGAAAAGCATTGAAGTGTCCGTCCAATTTCTTAACCAAGTTTCATAAACAATAGGCTAGTCTCCGAAAATTTCATCCATGAAATAAAATAAACTTTTTAAACTATCCATTTTAGTCTTCTGTTTTCGGAGAAAAATACATTAGTTTCTGGCGAAACAATAGTTGGAAAGCGCAGTGTTGTTTCAGCACTTTTTTCCGAAGTGTTATTAACAGCTATACGAAGACGACGTTGCCGACTCCTCATTGCTATGTGATTCTGATTCCTTATTATGTGCCCTATCACTCCTTAAAGTTTTGCCCAAGAATTTAGATTCACCCTGTATATATATGATCAATATCTAAGGAATGGAACCCGAAATATATTCTTTTGGGGCTCCCTGCTTATGACGGGTTATTCAAAAAGATGGACACAATTTAAATTATTTGTATTTTTCAAATAAATAAATAAATAAGTAAAGGATACAGCATCTATATACCGAAGAAAAAAGAAAACTCCAAAGTTCTGTCTACCACCACCTGGGTTGTGATATTTGCATAAATGGCCGCTAAGGTGCTGGTAGTGTAAATTTCTGCAAGGATATTCATTATATCACTGCAACTTTTTTTTCATTACACATTTGTGTTGACACATTGAACATTTATAACCCATGTTAAAAAAAAAAACACTTTAAATTAAAAATGCTTTTTTCATTAGTATGCAGATTTTATAATGTCCAATTTATATTACATAAAATGCAAACTTATTGAACTGGATCCATCGTTTCGCATAACTCAGTATGTATAATACGTAACGTAACTCTCTCTGACAAATATTCTTCAAAAATTAGGGAACATGTAGGCTACAATTTTTGTCTAATAGTATAACTAACAACCATTAATATGTTTTATTAATGCTAATTATTAGACGCACCGAGGAAGCACTGATAGTGCTATTCAAATAATTTTTTCCAAATATTACAACTTTCAAAACAACTCAATTTTCAAAACTTTCACCATAAAACGAAAGTTGCTGCTAAATCTCGATCCTAAACCGACATAAAGATAAATTAGAACAAGAAGTGTGCTTGCAAGTACTGCATCAAAATTATATATCTTTTTTCCTTGATATCGCATGGAATTTTATAATTCATGCATTAATGTAAACGAAACAAAACAAAAAACATATTGAATTAATCACGGCGCCGGATTAAGTGCACGTTGTCTTACCCAAATGCTCTAATTTACAGCCCTTAAATTAGGCAAGTCGACGTCAAGGAGGTAAATGTTACAAGATCCACAAGCACTGAGGGATAAGGGCCGGACGGGGAGCAATTAGCTTCATGTGAAATGTATGTTTTTCTCATGTATTACAACCTTTAGATAGTGTAATTGTTTCCTGTGGGATGTGGTTCAGCTGCGACGTAATGAAGAGGGAGTTTTGGATTACACGAGTTAAATTCCAGTAGTTTTGTATTTAAGACTGTAGTAAAATGTCTTTAAACCGAAGAAGTATTTAATGTAGCATGATATGTATGCAAAATGTGCTTTATGCTTATTAATTTACGTTTATTAATTTTAAGATTCTCATGTCGTAGTTGATGTTAACAAAACTATTACTATGACTTATTTTATTGATTCTCGCTTTACTGTATTTTCTATATTCTAAGTAATTTGATTGATCTTTAATTTAACGCTAGTGTTGTTAAGAAAGACACTAATGAAATTTGATTTTTCGAATAAAATATTTCAAAGCATTAGTACAATTTAATTTGCCTATGTTTAATGTGAAAGAAAAGAATATTTTTTAATACACTACTTTAATGCTTAGGAAGAGTTTTAAATAGAACTGTTTGCGAGAAAAAAAAGCCATTTCTAAATTGAAAAATTGTATATTAATTATTTTTATTAAATAATACATGAAACCATATTTTTTTTTCTTAAAATATAAGATATTTTTCTCTGCGATTACTTTTAACAATAGCATTCCAAACGACGAAAAGATCAGCGTATAAAATAATTTCTGTGTCATTTTTCCTTATTCCAGTAGTATTAATATGTATTCACCCCAGTCTCTACTTAACTCTAATTCGAATGGGCAGAGCAAAAAGAGATAATTAACTAGGGCTGAAATTACCTGAAAGAAAAAGAACATAATTAGGAGAGGCAATGCCAACGGAAATGTGCTAACTGGATATAATGGAACTGCCTACTAAAAGTTCTACGTAGATTGATCTATATTCAGTAAATGTATTCTACTTTAGTCTAAGTGTTGGACTGAATAATTCCCAAATAATAATAACAATAATAATAATAGAAGTAGTAAAATAACAATATTTATAATAATACTCCATGTTTTTTTATTTACCACTGCTATACCATTTGGTACAAATATAATATTAATATCTATATATTAAGGAAGATGTCCTGACTGACCGACTGAATAACATATCAATGCCCAGCCATATCTTATTCGACATACATACTTGAACTTTTAGAAGGTTATTTCTGTTGTGACCAAGGCGTCATTTAAGAAGCGATTTTTAAAAATTCGAACCCTAACAAGGGTGATGGGCATATTTCCCTTCAAATTTCAAAAGAAAACATATTGGTATTGAATTCTTGCTTTAAAATATGAGTAGCATTATAACCTAAAGTCATTTTTCAAAGGTTTTTTTTTTTTAAGAATTCGCAGGTAAACGGGGGGTATGGGGTCAAAATGTACTTTGAAGTTGTTTTCTCGTATTCCTACATACCTAAATAGGGAAAAGAGATAACCATAAAATTCTTGCTTTAAAACGTAGCAAAAACAAATGCCTAAAAGTCTTTTTCAGAGTTTTTTAGAATTCGCACCCAACAGGGTTGGGGAACAAAATCAATCTCAATGGGTAAAAAAGATAGCCGTAAATTTCTTGCTTTAAAATGCAACAAATACAAATGCCTCAAAATATTTTTTTCTTTCTTTTTTTCTTTTCTTTTCTTTTTTTTTTTTTTTTTTTTTTTAAAGAATCTCTCAATCTCTCCAGAATAAGAGTCCAAAACTATTGTTTTTGAATTTACCTCCATATCTCAAAGGGAAACACAGATAGTCAAAAAATATTTGTACTGAAATTTAATAAGCGCAAATGTATAATTTATTTTCAGGATTTCTTAAAAATCAATCCCAGTAAGGGGTAGACGATAAAAAAGTTTTTTTCACGTACATTTTTTATATTGAAATAAAAAAAAAAACTGTATCGATAGCATTCTAGCTTTAAATCTAAATAAAGGAAAAGATTCCCCCCCCCCCCCCCACTGCCAATAAGCACATTTATGAAATTTTATTTCCTGAGGCTTAAGACTAGAATGTTTTTCAGCTTTTGTTTGTTGTAACGTTCAAAAACTTAACTGGCAAAATTGGGTACAGTTACTATGGTAACTAAAGGGAAATATTAAAATTAAAATATTCAATTTACTTCCATTAATGATATTCTTACATCATGTGTTTAAAAATGCATTAGTATGCTAAATGCTAACAAGCTTTGACATAATTAAAAAAATGTACAAATATTAGCATTGTTTGAACATGAATGAAGGATCCAAATGAGGAATGCTTAATAATTTACGAGATTGAATTGTTGAGACAAGCAGATAAATATGTAATCAAAGTTTATTTTTACCATTTATTTACTTTCTATTTGTATTCGTTGGCTTAACAATCTCCATCCTGTTCAAAAACCGGTACTTATGTAATCAGGGCACTCTATGTAATGAGAATAGATTTGAATATGCAGACATGGCTGAAATTTGCACATTAAGCATGAAATCTAAACTAAACGCTCACTTCTAGTTTAAAATATTAAGAACGATATTCAATCTTGTAAAATGCAGGAGACAGTTGCATTCATTGGGGAAAAATATGCATACGTAATTTTATACATTACCAATTTTAATATGAAATTTTCTCAAGAATTGTTTAGAGGATAAAACTGTTTTCAGAACGACTAGTATTTTTAATTTACTTATAAATAAGTTTTATTATTATTATTATTATTAAAATGTCTTTGCCGTAAAAATCATGTAATGAATTCAGCATTTGTTTTTAACATGACTAACTATTACTTTTGATATTTAATATCAGATTGCCACATAAAAACATTATTTTTTTTCACTTCATTCGTAGTTTCAAAATATAAATGCGGCGACGATTTTCTTATACAGTTCTCTAGACCATGTACTATCATTTGCGGCTCTATGTACCTTATTTAAATCACACACTCTTTATATAAATTATGTATTATACTTACATTATATGTACTTTTACGTATATACTATATGTACTATTATACTTATATGTACTACACTTTAGGGTGGTTTCAAAAAAAATTTTTTTTTAATGTTGAACTCTCACCCCCCACTTTGGTGACATTATGTGAGTTAATTCGCCTGTTAAAATATTAGATCATTTAAAGGTTATTTAGAGGTAGCTCAAAGACTTTTATGGTTGCTAATTTTAGTGTCAAACTTTGTATTATAACAATAGTCAATACAGTAAATAAATATCAGTAAATCAAAGGTAATAACTAATAGTTTTTTAATGAATAGTAGTTTATTTTTATTATATTTAATCATGAAACATTACCTATAAAAATACAACCAAGATAATGTCAAGTAATGCTGTCCATCTGTAAAACTAAAAAACTGAACAAATTAAAATGCACATTAGGATGGATTAGAAATTCATTGCTTTGGGTTTAGGAAGTACTGGTATTAGCAGTCTGCATGGTAGCACCCAACTTCACCAGTGTAGTCTCAGAGGTTTTGAATTGCATCCTATGGGTCTCAACCACTTGCAAAAGATATTGTTTCTGATCTTCATTTTTGGTTAATTTGTCATTGAACTGAGTAATAAGAGCGACACCTCTTTCAGCACAGTCATTAACTACTTTCATACCTTTCACTGTATCTCTGGACTGGATTACTTGTAAGAATCTAGTCCCTTCCATTCTGAGAGATCTACTTCTAAGAATGAAGTATTAAGTTGCACTGAATTGAAGAGCGTCAGAGACTTCACTGTCACAAAATCTTCTAAAGATTTTAGGTGAATGTAATTTGTTTTGTCATCAAGTCGTTTCAATTGCTTTTGTGACATTTCTTTTTTTAAACCTTGAACCATGCTCACTTTTGTTTCTGCAGACACTTTGTTAGAAAACAAACTGAGCCCAACCTGTTCTTCTCCTGGGTACCAAAGATGTCGTTTTATTGCGGTTGTTGCCTTGCTTGCAATGTTTTTGTTGAATTCTGCATATTCGTGAAGTTTTACCAAAAACTGCAGATCATGAACAGGAGCTTCTGTTGCAATAGTAGCAGTAAACCAGTGCTTCATATATAAAAGTGCTACAAACAGGTTAAACTCTATCAAAGCATTTTTCTGTCTTGGTGTTAGTTTAAACTGTTGATGAAAATAGCCATATCTTCAAAGAGTAAATAATCTTTGCCATCCACCGTGCATGATGGAATGTACCCGGAGCTCTGAAGTGAATACCTTTAGGAGGAGTTTCACCCAAAATGATAAATACTAATTCAAGAAATTCTTTGTAGTCATCGTGGGGTTGCTTCTTATTTCGTAAAGTTGTAAAGGCAAATTCTATAGCATTTTTCTTCAGCTCTTGCAGTTCAGCAGCAGCCGTTCTTCGACCAATCTCATTAGTTTTATATGTTTCAAACTTTTCTTGATCAATGAAGTTCCAATATTCTTTAAACCCTTTAAAAAGAAGAACATTTGGTCCAGATGATGGCCCAAAACACAGAGTGAATACATCTGCAAGAATAATTTCATGGATATGATATCGGACATGCGAAGTACAGCAGGTTTCTTCCTATATGTTTTTCAATGAGAGTGCACGCTCCAAAATTTATGCCAGTGTTGCTTGATGTAGTATCAAAGCATAATCCCTTGACTTGCTCAGTTAATTTCCATTCTTCTAAGGTTTTACCTGTAACTGCTGCGATTGCTTCACCTGTGCCATTTGGTATTTTAGAGACGCCAAGTAACTTTTCTAATCCACCTCCTATAACTAAGATTGAAAGCCTATCTACCCTGAGAGCACACTTGCCCAATTTATGTCCATCTCTGGACAAACTTGTCCAAAACATGTCTATGTCTATGATAAGATATCTCCTGGACATCATTTTAGCGACATCTTTGGGAAAGTCCATAATATGTCTAGAATAAGACATGATTGGGGCATGTAACACCCCAATTAAGTCTTATTACGACAAAAACGGAAAAATCCATATTATGTCTGTTATATGACATGAATTGGACATCTAAACACCCCAATCATGTCTATTTTATGACATAAATGGGAAAATCTATCGGCGACAAACTCTGATTGGCTCAATTTGTTTGATCATGCGCAGTAACATTTTTGTATGGACGTTGTTTTTAATAATCTGTGGTGGTTGTGGTAGATAGTACCCATATATTTGAAGTTTCCTTGTCAGTTATTTATAACATTTTTATGCGCACTTCTTGCATATTGCTTGCCTATATCACTGTTCTTTACAATAAGGGGTAATGTACAACTTTTTGACTTAATGTGTACTTTAATAAAAAAATTAAGTCGACTCGTCAGGAATGGCGAAATGTTGAATAAGAAGTTAATGATTATTGAAGCTGAATGTAATGTGAATGATATTGAATCAAAGCCTATTAATGCGAACGATCATAATTATTTTCATAATGAATTTGAAAATAGGATCGATGAAAATATTTTTGAAGATTCAAATATGTGTGATCCTACAAGCAGTTCTAGTAATAGCTTCATTTCAGAAATTAATGATGAAACAGATACTTCTATTCCTTTATGGTAGTAAATTATCCATAGCATAAAAATAAACTGTAAATATGAGATACATATCCACAGAATGTCTTTTTATGGACAAATTATGGATGTCTATAACATGTCCAGTTGAATGTCCATAACATGCCCATATAGATAAGTTTTGGATGTCCATAACATGTCCATATGGATATCTATATTTTGTCCAGAGGATATCATTATGGACGCCGCATTGTGCCATATGGACAAGTTTGGGGGGTATTATGGACAAGATATAGACAAATTTAGGTCAGTTATGTCCCGAACTTGTTCATGATATCATATGGACATGTTCTGGACAAATTTGTGCTGTCTGGGTATTTTCTCTGTGCCACTGCAAGAAATCCCTCGAAGTAATTTCCCATCCAAGTGTACCACAAAACTTATATCAGAATTTGATGTACTAAAATCATCTTTAACATTTTCCGCCATTTCCTTTCGGTAAGATATTCTTGCTTTTCTTACACTGCTTCTTGATATATTGTAGTCATCAACTTTAAGGCCTAAACTGTGTACAGTTGCTGCTATAACATTATTTTGAGTTGGAGTAGAATTTATTATTTGGAGTTGGAGTAAAAATTATTTAGAGTTCGAGAAGTTGTTATCTGACAAGGAGAGGGCGCGACCTTGGACTCACCGATTTGAATGAAATTCGGTACAAATACAGCTCACAAAACATACAATCACTGATGCAAATTTTAGGACGCAACTCTCAGGCATTCTCAGGAAATCACGCTCCGAACATTCGAAAATCAGCGTATACAGCTTAAATACATTTTTTATGCAGTACCAAGAGACCGACCGTGGTGTAGAGCGTATAATCGCTTGTTTGCAGAGCCGTAGATAGCGAGGTCGATTCCAGTTCCTGCTGGATTTGTTTTGAATGTTTCTTTTCTTCATTTTAATGTCCAATTTAATTAAATCTTCTAGATAAATAAAATTAGAATTTTGTCTGTACATTTCCTGGAATTACAAAATTTTGCGATTTCTATCCGTTTCAAGCACCCGGGAATCCGATGCGACCCTAAAAAAAAAAGTTTGTCTGTCTGTCATTCTGTCATTCTGTCGTTCTGTCATTCTGTCATTCTGTCCGTGACGCTTTTTTATTTAAGCATCACGTAAAAACGACTCAAGCGAATGATATGAAATTTGGTGTCATGATAGGTGGTCACTCAACTTAAAACATAGGCGTCGAATTTTTAAAAAATCTTGATTAGATTTTCAGATTTTGCGAAAATCGTTTCAAACTGCGTAAATTTGTGTTCAAGCATCACGCAAAAACGACTGAAGCGAATGATATGAAATTGGGTGTCATGATAGGTGGTCACTAAACTTAAAACATAGGCGTCCAATTTTTAAAAAATCTTGATTGGATTATGAGATTTTGCGAAAATCCTTTCAAACTGCATAAATTTGTGTTCAAGCATCATGTAAAAACGACTGAAGCGAATGATATGAAATTGGGTGTCATGTGATAGGTGGTCACTCAACTTAAAACATAGGCGTCGAATTAAAAAAAAATCTTGATTAGGTTTTGAAATTTTGCGAAAATCATTTCAAACTGCGTAAATTTGTGTTCGCACATCACGTAGTAACTGCAAAGGTGAAAAAATGATATTTGGTGAAATGATAGGTGGTTACTCACCTTAAACTATTAGCATCTAATTTAAAAAAATCCATCAGATTTCGAGATTTTGTGAAAATCGTTTAAAACTGAGTGACTCTTTGTTCCCGTATTACGTAATAACGACTCAAGCGAATGATATGAAATTTGGTCACACGATAAATGGTTGCCCAACATAAACTATTGGAGTCCAATTTTTTAAACATTTTTATTAGATTTTGAGATTTTGTGAAAATTCTCTCAAAATCCGTTTATATTTCTTCAAACATCACGTAATAACGACTAATACGAATGATACGAAATTTAGTGATATGATAGGTAGTTGCTAATCTTAATTTATAGGCGTTGAATTTTTTTGAGATTTTGCGAAAATCGTTTTAAAATGCTGAAAATTTGTTCCAGCATCACGAAATAAAGACTGCAGGGAATGGAACGAATTTGGGTGACATGATAGGTTGTCACTCAACTTAAATTCTAGGCTTCCATTTTTTCAAAAATTTTGATTAAATTTTGAGATTTTGCGAAAATTGTTTCAATATGCTTAAATATTCGATCGCGCATCACATAATTACGACTAAAGCTAATAAAATGATATTACTTAGTTACTCTCTAACCTGTAATATTTTAACAATACATAAAAATTATAACTTCGCTTTCTTTACTTTGGCAACATACTACATCCATTCTGTGTACTCCTACATAATGCTGACGAAAGTTCTTGCTTTTAGGAAATTTGCATTCACTAACCCGTCGAGGACAGGTACTTCAGCTAGTAATAAAATAAAATTATTTTTATCATCACAGCTTGCGTAATTGAATCCATGTCATGTAAATTATTAATATAATAGGTATTTTTCCCCTGTGTAGTATTTGCAAATATTATAGCAATTTAATAAGCAAAAAATAATAAAAATATAAAATTTAGTCCTAGAGAATGTTTCATCATGGAACAAATGGGTGTATTATTCGTAATACAACCATTCACAAAAGTAGATGTTTGCATGATCCAATCATCTATTCCTTGATGAAACATTCTCTAGGATTAAATTGTTTATTTTTATTACTTTTTGCTTATTAAATTGCTATAATATTTGCAAATACTACAGAGGGGAAAAATACCTATTATATTAATAATTTACATGAAATCGATTCAATTACGCAAGCTGTGATGATAAAAATAATTTTATTTTATTATTTAATTAAATTGGACATTAAAATGAAGAAAAGAAACATTCAAAACAAATCCAGCAGCAGCTGGAATCGAACTCGCTATCTACGGCTACAAGCGATTCAAACTTCAATTCTATCGAGCGATTCAATTCTATCAAACAAGCGATTATACGCTCTACGCCACGGTCGGTCCCTTGGTACTGCATAAAAAATGTATTTAAGCTGTATACGCTGATTTTCGAATGTTCGGAACGTGATTTCCTGAGAATGCTTAGAGTTGCGTCCTAAAATTTGCATCAGTGATTGTATGTTTTGTGAGCTGTATTTGTACCGAATTTCAATCAAATCGGTGAGTCCAAGGTCGCGCCCTCTCCTTGTGAGTTCCAGACAAGGACTAATCCTTATCAGAAACTTAAATTATACTAAACTTGTTGTCACTAAAACAAATATATATTTTATAAACACATATTATTGTTATACCAATTGAAATGCAAATTCTTATACAGAAAACATGCCCTAGTAGCAATGACTGCTTGTTTTCTGCTCGGTCGTTCATCGACTCATCGTTAACTCATCGACTCGTCGAATTCAGTCATCGGCAAGTGCACTTTTGTTTATCTGCAATAGATGAATTTTTATTCATGGATAGAAGTGATCTAGACGAGCAGTTTCGCCGATGGGAAACCGAAAAACAATATCTTATCCGAAACTGCAGCTCTATAGTCAACGGGCCTTGCAGGTGTCCCCAGTGGTTTACACTTTACCCAAATTCCTATAAATATTTGCGTAATTTAGATGTGCCTTTGCATAATCTAAGGGAAATTTTGAACAATTCTTGAATTAATCGCATAATTTACTTCAAATTTCTTGTATTGGGGTTGGGAGGGGCAGGGGGTGGTATCCCCCCCCCCCTTGCCTCCTCCCACAAAATTTAAATTTGAAAAGAAATATTTACAAAAAAATGTAAGTATTTATTATATAAAAATCGTTTGTAATATTTAAATAATTTTTTTAAAATGTGTTTAAGAAAAAGAAAAGAAAATCTATTTGAGCGTCAGCTGCATTATAAGAATAATGGAAACTTCATTAGAATGAGCAATTCTTTTGAAACCTCTTTAATGTAATCAGGAAGAAGAGAAATCAGTTAATTTTTAAAAGTTATCCAAGAAATATGAAAGTTAAAATCCCACTAAAATTCCTATACAATTGGCAATATTGTTTTTTAATTATTAATTATGAATGTTGTTGCTACTTACATACATTGGTAAAAAGTGAAATTAATTTCTTACCAATCGAATAATTTGACTATTATTAATAATAGCTGAACAACACTTTGTCAAAATTTCACCGAAAGTCCCAATCTGAGACTAAAGTAACCCCGTAGTTCACACTTTGCCTTACACATGATAAGGTTCGATGGTCTAGGGATAGCGCGCTTATCTCGTAAATAGTACGCTCAGGGTTCGGGCACGGGGGAGGAAGATTTTATTTTTCTTCAGAAAAACGGAAATTTAGCATACAAAAAACGAAAACGTAATAAGCAGAACGGACATTTTTTGAAAATTTTGCTGCCAGTCGTTTATTTTTTATTAACAAATATATTTTAAATAGTTTATCGGTTTCTTTTCGTTATTTCATGGGAGTCATCCGGAAACGATGATTGGCTTTATGTCCCCCCCGAGCGGACATTTTGTACCAGTTGCCGATGAACTTTCCCCTTTTTGGGATGAAAAGCCGTGATCGGCCATTGCTCCTTCTCCTCGGATTTAACTCACCCGCCTCTCATCGACCGATGGGTTATTGCTACTAGGGTGTTGTCTTCCATATAGACTAAACTTTAAGTCTTTGAGCTACCTCTAAATAATCTTTAAATGATCTAATATTTCAACTGGGGCATTAAATCGCATTATGTCACCAAACTAGAGGGTTAGAGTTCAACTTTTCCAAAAAAAAATTCTCCATAGGCAAGAAAAACACCCTACTACACTTATATTATATGTACTATTATATCTCTTTTAATAATGTTCTACTGCAATTACCCTTTATTTTAGGAAGAGAAGAACTTACTATCTAACCGTCAGAAAAACTATTCCCTTCGAAAGAGTAAAAATTCAGTTTTGGAATAAAAGCGCTTGGTGAAAAAAAAATTAAAGCGCTAAATGTTGTGCATTAAATTTAAGAATCAGTGATACAATCAATTTGATTTATGATTACAGCATTTATGAATGCTTCTTGAGCAGATGTACGTACAATTGACAACAAGATATTTGCGCACCATTAATTAGCATAAAATGAATTCATATTTTATCAGCAAATACACACCATTAAAAAAAGATATCTAAATACCTCAATAATATCAATAAAAGAATGTATGTGTAAAATTATTTAAAATTCCAAGAGTATGCACAATTGATCTATTTTATTAATCAGTTTTATACAACCACATTTACAAAATAGTGTCTATGAATTAACTATTCAAAACACAATCAGTGCAGAAACGATCACAAATTCATGCATTTTCCATCTTTATTTTACACCAAATATTCCCCATCTGAACTTTCACGCATACCATACAAAAAAAGTTAATGGTTTCCGTATTTCATAATGTCAAAAATTGTTTCTTTGTTATTACTCAAGTCCCATCTAGCAACATTGAACCAAGCAATGGTTTTAAAAACCGTTGTCTCAAAGCTTTTAGTGCTCAGAGAAAAATTTACATTTGATCGCTTATTTGGCTAAAAAATATTCAATACATTTTGCCCCTAATGACACATTTCTTTAAAAGTTTTTTTTTTTCTAAAGGCGAAAAGTGCCTTTAATCTGACATTTAGATATGCTGACAGATCTATTATTGATTTTCGAAACTTTAAATGTCGTGAAAAGTTTCACAACACTTGAATAAAACCGGAATTTGAAACCGAAAAAAAAGTTTCATTAATGTATGTTTCAAAAGGTCATTGCTTTGCCCGCACATTTAAAAACCAAATGTCAAACTTGTTTCTAATATATTAAAATGCTTCACAATTTTTCTTTCTTTACAATGCTTTACATTCTTCTGTTTAATCCCTGTCTTCCTAGAGAAATGACAAAAACAGCTTATTTGTGATACTATGACCTTTAATACAACTAAGTAATTCCTTAGTTATTCGAAAAGAAGGTTCATGTCAGACAATGGAAGATAATTTTGCTTTCCATATTTTTTCTTTGAAGTTCTTGTATTTATATTTCGTAAAATATTTTTGAACAATGTGCGGAAAGTGTTTTTTCAGTTGTAATCCGAAATTTCAAAGTACGAAAATTTAGTACAAGAGCATACAGAACTAAAAAATTCTCAATGGGAACTTCTAAAATTTTCTCTTGGTGAGCTTGTCTGCTAAAGATATCAGCGGCATTTTAAAATCTATAATAGTTTCATTTAATTAAAAATATTAAAACAAAATCTTCCGTAACACATATAGTTATTACAGAAAACAATTTAAGTTGAGAGTATTGAAAACTCAACGTCATGAAATTCTTTTTTTATGTAGAAGCGAATGAAATTGTTTTCTTAGCAGTTTTAACTTTTTAGGCTTTGGTTTGCTCTTTAAAATGCGTCACGCAAAATGGTCGAAGCAAGCAAACGAGGATCAGGCTAAGCTTCATCTACAGTCTCTTGCTTGACCTAAGCACTCTATGTTGATTGCCTATCCGCTGAAGATTTTCTCCATCATTAATGCCCTTGTCCCCAACCAAGGCAACAAAATCATCTCCACAGTCTCCGAACACGAATTCGGCACTAGCCAGATATTTGTGTGTTCGTCATATTGATAATTCCCTGTGCATACACACTTCCATACATGACCGGACAGCCCAGGCCAGACCCGTGTGTACGCATCCTAGTGATATATCCATGTGCAATTACTCATCCATTCATGAACTCGGCTCAAGCCAGAGTAGTTTGTTTTCCCATGTATCTTAATCATGTGCTCCACACAACTCTGAATACCAACTATACCTCCAGCTAGAGCAGTGTGCTTTAACAACACGAACTCACTCTATGTTTAGGACACATACCATTCTCAAATAGTGTTGCCAGAAGAGCTTTCACCTCTAAAATAAGAACTGTTATTAATAAATATAATTCATCTGTAAGTACCCTAACAGCCTGTAACATATAGATATTGTAAACCATTGGTAAACCAAGTGCGGGTATTGTTTGTTAGCTCTCCTATGAGAGGTTAGCCTCAACGCGTGCCATGTAGAAATAATTTCTTAAAAATAAACATCGTCCGGAGCCGCAAGCGTTGGCAGAGAGATCGGCCAGTCACCCCAGGCCTGGGGTGGGCTGGCCCTTATGAGCAGTGTTCTGGAAAATCTCTCATGGTGGCCATCTTTAAGCTTCAAAACTGCTTCGCAGCTAAGCTGGTCACTCATGGTTTTTAATTTTCAATTTTCAATTAATTAAATATTACTTTAATTATTAATAAGCCTATAATTATTATGCAATTAAAAATTATATATATTTACTAAATTAATACAAGCATGTTGTTTTAAAATACATGCAGACACACAAAACCGATTCAAACAATATTCTACAAGCTTGCGATGCATTAATTATACCAATGCACATTGAATTTAGGTGTTGAAATAATATTGTCCATTGTTGTCAAACATTATAAGTTTGACAAAAAAGGTACGACACTACTATATCCATCTCATTCCGTAACACCACAAACTTTCATTGCTGCTTCAGGTATCAATTGATTGCGTGTGACATGGGAATTACCAGAAAGTTAGCACTGGACACAGTTCTTCTTCGCACATTAATTTCAAGTCTGTTCTATACGTGTACTGTAAGAGGTGGTTCTGCAACGACACAGTTTGACTAATCAATTAAACCAGTATAATCTGCATCTTCGAAATTTAGTTTAGGACGCTTGAAAATACGTACACCACCAAAATTCTTCGATGTCTTATTTCTGGCACAAATAATACAGCTAACTGCTAATTCCCGTCAGCGACCCTCCATGACTGAGTTTATTTCACTTTTTTTTTCAGGAGCAATCCAATTGGTCCAGAATATGAATATTCATGTATGTTGCATACTAATATGACTTGCCGCTAAAACATCTCATTCCTGAAACTGCCGACTGAACAAAATGGCCGTAATCATGTTCTGGACCTATCGGATTGCGTCTGAAAGACTGAGAAAAATGCAGTTATCAAATTCGATAAAATTAACTGACCACATGAAGCTGTTTATTACAGTTATACATCAGCACTCCAAGTCCATTGCAGAATCTTATAATACACGTGTACTATGCAATTCTGGTTTACAGTCCAATGTGCTTTGAGATAAAAATGAGATCCAACTGCCGGTTTGGTGCATAACATTTCTGAAAAATAGCAAGGCAGCTTCTAATGTAAGCAAACTATTTCCTCAAACAATACATATTTTGTTCATTTCGGACAACAATGCTACATGATACTACAAAACATACCCGGGAATCAGTAGTAAAGCTTGTTTTCCCGGTTAGAAATAAGAAGACGAAGAATTTGTGTGATGTAAGTGTTTCCAAGTTTCCAAAACTCAATTTCGAAGCAGCTCATTATATTGATTTAATTGATTGATCAAAGTGTGTTGTTGCAGAACGACCTTACAAAACATATGAAAAAAGACTTGAAATTAATATGCGAAGAAGAACAGTGTCCAGTTCTAACTTTCTGGTAATTCCCGCGTCACATGCAATCTATTAAACAATGTTTTAAACTAATACCTAAAGCAGCAATGAAGGTTTGTGGTGTAATGGAATGAGATGGATATATTCGTGACAATCTTTAAGTGGAAAGGACGTCCAATATTTGACAGCAAACACTATATAATTTCTACACCTAAATTCAATGTACACATTGCTATTATTAACTCCTCTCGAATTTTTAGGATTTTGTTTTAATCTGCTTTCTGTTTGCGTTTCTTTAAAAACAGTATGTTGGTATTAAATTAGTAAAAAAATAAAAAAACAATATTACTTAATAATTATGGATTTGTTATTATTTAAAATACTATTTAATAAATCTAATAATGTCGATTAGAATTTCGAAAATTAAATTTCGTACTACAACGTTGTAGAATATCTAAACTTTTTCACTATTCTCCAAGTTTTGAAGTCAGAGAGGCGAGATAAATATTGAGAGAAGTTGATAATTGTTTTCTAGGCTCTAACTGATCCATTATGTAACATTTTCGTGGTATTGCAGTAAAAGTTTTGAATTTTGTTCAAAACATATCTTTTTCCTATTTTTTTTTCTTTTATAGTATTTGTTTTTCTATGTCGCAGGGGCGCAGCTAAATGTTGAGCAAAATTGTACCGACTTACTTGTTTTTTTATATATTATTAGCTTATTAAAGTTTAATCCACAAGTGCTTAAGTTCTTCAGATTATTACTGCATGAAATTAATATTGATGTTATGTATAAGTGCGAATTAAAATAAAAGATAAAAAATATTTGCTTCTAAATAAATTATTCGAAAACTCTTAAACGAGCAAAAGAATGATTGATTTTGTTAGATTATTTCTAGTTAGTTGCCGAGAGATATGTAAGCCAAGGATAGCTTTCTTCTAGAGACACATTTATAGTTTCAGAAGACAGAAATGTAATCATTTGGATGCATTTAAAGAAGTCGTACTTAAGAGTTGTTTACCGTCTTTTTAAATATTCCAGCATGCATCTGGAAAGAAAACTTTGAAAAAAGAGTTTGTTATTTTTTAATTGTTTTACTTTAGTTTCATTCCATGGAATGCTAAGAAAAGAATATTTTTTTATTTTTGAAAAACCACTTGCGAACGACTTTTGTTCTTCTGTTTAAATGAAGATATTTGCAAAATCTTATTTAGTTTATAATCTACACCGAAAACATTGCCCTTGAAAATATCTATAAAACTGTTAATTTTTTTTCATTTTTATGCTATTTGTGAATTAATAAGAACACCGCTTGTAAAAGAATGATCAAAGTAAAGTTCATTCTAAAATATTTCTAACTGCATAAAGAGAAACGATGTTAAAATTCTACTTTTTCCTGAATTCTTAAATTCATAAAATTTATGCTGAACATATACTAGTACAACATTCAGTCGCTCCATGTATTAGGAAGTCGTATATGTAAGTAGGACTTTCCGTAGTATACGGGTGGATTAAATGAAAACGGAGCAGCGATCATAATTTGGTATGTGTGCGTGTGAGTGCAAAAAACTGTGTTTAAAGATAGAGTGGGAGGCGAAAGAAGAGAAGCCTTATTGAAGAATGGGTTTGCCCACTTTTTAAGCGCACCATAGCACGTGATATAAGTTGGTGGTCAGCCAGGTGTGTTGTCCGGGGAGAGGGCCAAAATCATATTGATGTCCTTGATTTTCTGGACCGCCGTCAACAATCGACAGTGTTGACTATAATTACATTACTCTAAGCTTATTATGGTTATTGCACTACCCTTGCATGTGCTGCAATCAAAGTAACGCTTTCTGGCCTTTTGTCTTCTTGCGTGGTTCAGCTACACGACAAGGCGTGGCCGCATACGGCCACTCGCACACTCAGCATGCTGGAGCAATTTTGGTGGAGTGAGTTGGAATACCCACCGTACAGCTCTGACCTTTCACCATGTTATTTTCACGTCTTTGGTCTTCTAAAAATGACGTGGAAGGGTCGGCGTTTTCACTTGGACTGTGAAGTCATGGATAATATTTGAAACTTGTTTCAATTTCAGCCAAACACTTTCTAAGAACGAGGTATTCGCCTCTTGGTACAACAGTGGGACAAGTGCTTCTGCAATTTTGATGATTACATTTGAAACTAAATAATACCTTGTAATTTTGTGGCTGCTGTATCGTTTTCATTTGATCCACCCTTATACTAATGCCATAATTACTTGGCATAATCTTTAAAATAATGCTATATTAAAGAATCCTCTGTTTTTTGTAAATACTCTCACCAAAATATTTTTTGTCAACATAGTAAAGCTCAGTTACAATATACAAGATTATTCGAAATGATGTAACGAAAATGATTGGGCAACGAGCATAAAAAGAGAGTCAAAAATCATGTAGTCAGAAATCATATGCTAGAGAGTTCTGAAACTATCCGTCAGAGAAACAAATAAAATTCATTCTAGATCATTTTATTTATGCTGAATTTCTATACTTAGTACTAATACATATTTACATACTGTAGGAGATGAGCCAAGTTCTTAACAGACGCATAAGAGCAAGCATTACCTCAACGCACGTCTTTTGAAAAACATCACTCATCCACTCAAAGGCAGACGTCCTGTTTCTGCTATAATTCTTCATAAGTCTTCTGCAATTGAAAAGTCCTTCGTCGATAAATTCATTAAAAAATTCACAAGAAAAGAAATGTGTGCGAGAAAGATTTAATGATTGCATCGTTTGCATGGATACACGAAGCTCCCAGTATTTAACCGCAAGCAAGCTTGTTCCTCATTTTATCGACCCTCTCAAGGGATGAAAGGCTGAGTCAACCTTGCCCAGCCCGGGATTAGAACCCCGGAACTGTGGGACGGCAGAGCGGTGCGCTAACCCTTACACCACTGGCCTTCTCAAGCACTTTTATTTAGATACTAGCTGAAGTACCCGTCCTCGACGGGTTAGTGAATGAAAATTTCCAAAAAGCAAGAACTTTCGTCAGCATTGTAGGAGTACACAGAATGGATGTAGTATGTTGCCAAAGTAAAGAAAGCAAAGTTATAATTTTTATTTATTGTTAAAATATTACAGGTTAGAGAGTAACTATGTAATATCATTTCATTCGCTTTAGTCGTAATTATGTGATGCGCGAACGAATATTTACGCATATTGAAATAATTTTCGCAAAATCTCAAAATTTAATCAACATTTTTGAAAAATTGGAAGCCTAGAATTTAAGTTGAGTGACAACCTATCATGTCACCCAAATTCGTTTCATTCCCAGCAGTCTTTATTTCGTGAGGCTGGAACAAATTTTCAGCATTTTAAAACGATTTTCGAAAAATCTCAAAATGTAAGCAAAATATTTTTAAAATTCAACGCCTATAAATTAAGATTAGCAACTACCTATCATATCACTCAATTTCGTATCATTCGTATTAGTCGTTATTACGTGATGTTTGAAGAAATATAAACGTATTTTGAGAGAATTTTCACAAAATCTCAAAATCTAATAAAAATATTTAAAAAATTGGACTCCTATAGTTTATGTTGAGCAACCATCTATCGTGTGACCAAATTTCATATCATTCGCTTTAGTCGTTATTACGCAATACGGGACCAAAGATTCACTCAGTTTTAAACGATTTTCACAAAATTAGATGCTTATAGTTTAAGGTGAGTGACCACCTATCATTTCACCAAATATCATTTTTTCACCTTTGCAGTTATTACGTGATGTGCGAACACAAATTTACGCAGTTTGAAATGATTTTCGCAAAATTTCAAAATCTAATCAAGATTTTTAATTCGACGCCTATGTTTTAAGTTGAGTGACCACCTATCATGACACGCAATTTCATATCATTCGCTTCAGTCGTTTTTACGTGATGCTTGAACACAAATTTATGCAGTTTGAAAGGATTTTCGCAAAATCTCAAAATCCAATCAAGATTTTTTAAAAATTGGACGCCTATGTTTTAAGTTGAGTGACCACCTATCATGACACCCAATTTCATATCATTCGCTTCAGTCGTTTTTGCGTGATGCTTGAACACAAATTTACGCAGTTTGAAACGATTTTCGCAAAATCTGAAAATCTAATCAAGATTTTTTAAAAATTCGACGCCTATGTTTTAAGTTGAGTGACCACCTATCATGACACCCAATTTCATATCATTCGCTTCAGTCGTTTTTACGTGATGCTGAAACAAAAAAAGCGTCACGGACAGAATGACAGAATGACAGAACGACAGAATGACAGAATGACAGACAGACAAACTTTTTTTTGAGGGTCGCATCGGATTCTCGGGTGCTTGAAACGGATAGAAATCGCAAAATTTTTTAATTCCAAGAAATGTACAGACAAAATCTAATTTTATTTATATAGATAAAAAGTTTAGATGTTGAAGAAGTATTTAATAATACTATTCCGTGATTAAAATGAATATGCTGGTGTATCTTGTACGGCAACTTCGTATTACCTTAAGATGCAATCTTTAAGCTGAAATGTAGAGAAGTTCTAAGTGTTGTGCAATAAATGGTTTTAGTATAGTATTGACGTTTTGTATTGTACTTAAAAGAAAAAGAAATGCGCAAAATCGTTCTGAATTCATCCGAAATCGATCAGTATTCAGCTCTCCAAAGTAGATAGATTCTAGTACATCGTTGTCCTTTGGATAATGTATGTGGTGTATTGTAACAAGTGCTTACTAGAGATTGTGGAATCAGATGAGAAAAGAATGATTTGGAAAAAATCGTTAAGAAAGTGTTGATACACTTTCGAATACTTCTTTGTCCCAAAAAGAAACTTCCATTTTTTTGGGGGTGGGAGGGGGGGAATCTTTAAATGTTTCTTAACGGAGATAAATGCTTCATCTCACAAGATAACATACCAAAAGCAGAACAATGAAGAACGGATCGAATGGCATTTTGACGATTTCATCCCGTTACATCATCTTAGAACTTGAAGTTGAAAATTTTGTTAGAAATGGGGAATCGTGTCAAACACACACAAAGCACGAAATAATAATAAAATAGTTTGTGTCTTCTTTTCAAGACGATGTTGTTATAGCGATTTGCTCAACTTTCTAGCTTGATTTCGAAATCTTAGGTCTTTCACACTTTAACTAGACCGAAATTATATGAATAACTGAGGATTAATCATTTGAATTATTTTTCGCAGCGTAGTGCTGCTAAATTCTGTATCACGTATTACTCGCTTTCCTTCACAAATCTTTGCTCTGTTTTATTATGATGAACAGAATAAAATAGAGCATTAAAAATACAACTTCTATGTCTGCGCTTCTCAAACTCGCATTCAGGAAACATACGCTGAAATTTACTTCTAATAACTATGTCGCAGACACTATTTACGAAAGTATGCATAAAATATTCTTCTTTGCAAAGCAAGCCGTACTGCAAAACTAAAACATCCAGCAAAGTGCTTTGTGTTATTTATGATTTTCAGAATCATCTTTGGATGCGTGGAAGGAATTCAAAGCAAATGGACTGAGAAATACGTGAAGATAAACTCCTATTGAAACTGGCATACAAAAAAAAAAAAAAATACGAGCAGAAAGTATAAAAAAACTGAACTGAAAAAAAGTCATTTTTCTTGTATAGAAAGCTTAATATTTCAAAAGCAAACTAAATGTAAAGGGAGAAAAATTTGGTAGATTTCTTCTTGAGAGATGTGTTTCTTCCAATTTTCAAAACTGTTTCTTAACCACTAATAGAGGGAGTAAACTAATGGAGAATTATCTGAAAATATTACATAGATGCATCACAAAGTGTTTTAAATATATTTTCATTGAATAACATAATTTTAAGATGGCTTGATGCGTTTAAATTAGCAAATTCTGACAATTTCTAAATTCTTATTAAGTTTACGTATGCATATATATATGTGTGTGTATGTGTGTGTAAAGGGAGTAATTCTGCAGTCATAGGACACACTTTGAGTGGTAGTACAGTTTGTAGAAACATAAGTATTTTGTAGAGGAGTCTATCATCTGAAGCAAATGGTTGAACGACGAAAATAAAGATGTGAAACATTAAAAAGAAAACAGATTTTTTTTTACAAAAACATCGCAAAGTGCTTCCTGCCTCGTTTACATTAATTGCCTAAATTTATGAGGCAGTTGGAATTGGACGACAAAGCTCTAGACAGAGGCCTGTGGTGGCCTAAACAACTGATAAATCTGATTCTTCTGTGGATAAACTTGAATTACAACTATGTCTTTAAACGGGACGAATGATTTTACGACTCTGACAAATCAATATTACTGTTGGTGGTAGCAATTTTGAGCATTCATTGTATCCATTAGTACAAGATGCTGAGAGCTGGTTTTAAATCTTGTTCAATGATGCATAACATTATTACACGCAAAGAGAAACTAATAAGTGTAATAACTGTGCATAAGTTTTTTTTTTTTTTTGGAAAATTAAGTTTCTCGCCTCCAGCATTACAGTCTTTAAATTCTGACCCGAGAACAAGAATGTCTCCATGCAACTGCTATTCAAAGGTAGTTCCAGAATTTCTCTGTTGGTTTCAGGTCAGAATATTTTGCCAGTTTAATTGAACGCTCAGTGGATTTAGTTTCAAACCTCCATCAATGCTTGAATGAGGTTTGCTTAGTACAGACGAGCATTATTGTTCAAGAATAAAAATTCGCATGCACTTACCGAAACGTTACATAATGTTATGAGATCGCAATCTGATATATTTTGCCGTAACAGAACAGCTGTTGTAAACATAAATTCCAAATACCTTTATATCCCACTCTCCGGCTTTTAACATGTAAAGACGTACGTCATTCGACTACTATTCTCACCATATCCATCACAACTGCCTGTCGAAAAGATGACGTTCCATGAAGTTTGAAGAAAACATTTGTTGTTTATAACTCCACGTGTAAATATTTGTAGAATTATCGGCTAAACTAAGCCTGCTTTCATCAGACGAGAAAATATAGTTTGTTTGTTGTTCATTATAGTTTTAATGTTCTTTGCATTAATGAAAGCTATCTGTTGCTAAAAGATAATGAAACAAACAAATACTGCAGGGTGTTCCAAATAGGTGGTACGGGCTTTAATTCTATTTCTATTAGAGATAAATGGGTAGTGTAAATTGAAAAAAAAAATGTTGAAAATAAGGTCGGAAATAAGATTCCGTAGTAAAAAAAAAAAATCCTCTAGTTTATTTACAAAAAAGTTACACTTTTAAATTTGTATACGATTCCGTACAAAAAATTCCCAGTTAGTAAAATGTGCCCCATGGACTAATAGGGTGATGTACCCCAAATTTGAGCCTTTCATCCCTCAACGTCGCAGAGATATATTTCAAGAAATATGATCGGGAACTATACATACATGATTTTGAATGTAAACGTTTATTGCTATAGTGTGAAAAAAAAAAGATTTTCTTTCGTAATTTCTGAACGACCTCTCAAATGTGATTATTCGATGTAATTTTTTCTCTTTGAGAGCCATGGAAAAGGTTTTTCAGTCAGTGTTGTATTTATCTTTATATCTCTGACAGATTTTAAGTTAGAATTCTCAAGTTTTGTGTGTCACCTGATGAGTGTACGGGTCACATTTTACTAATTCGGAATTGTTTTGTACGGGGGGGGGGCTGTTTAAAAATTTAAAAATTGTAACTTTTTGAAAATGCACGAGAGGGATTTTTTCTTAACGGAATCTTATTTACGACCGTATTTTGAACATCTTTTTTCAATTTACACTGTCCACTTATCTCTAATAGGCAAAGAATTAAAGCCCGTTACCTCCTTTTTGGGACACCCTGTATAATTAGCTTGTATTTTACAAACTTTCTCCAGAAATGGAATACACCGATTTAAAATTTTATTGAATATAATTAAGGTTATACATGGAAATATCATTTGGTGCTACTTTTGAGTAATTTAAGCAATAAAAGTTTCTAAATTTGTATAACTACGATATGAAATATTATTGTGAGTAAGCACGTGACAAAAAGTACTAGTTAGAGCATCACTTCAGAAATTGAGGATTACATGTATTTTTAAAAATATTTGCTTCAGTAGACTAGTTTTAAAACAGTAGATAAACTCCTATTAGATCTGAACAACATAATATTTTATTTTTAATCTTATATTTTAATCTTATAATATAAAATTAAATATCTGATAATATTAGGTTAAATATTTTAAAATTGATTTCTATTACGCAAACAGAAAATTTGATGCTTTCGAAAAGTTCAAAATTATTCAACTCTTATGAACATGGTGATAAAATCGAAAATTAAATTATTTGTAATTATATATTGCAGCCTTGGATCATTAGAACGGTTTTAAATCTTCTTCCGCACAATTTAGAATATTTCGGCCATTTTACATCTACCTGTGAAGGAATTGTCTGAAAGTTACTTAACCGAAATAACAGATCCCAACTATCTGAATTATCTAGACGTCTGATATTAGTTTATAAAATATTTCGAAGTATTTTGTCATAGAAAGACACTAACATATGAAAGTCGCCTTTCCTATAGACAAATGTGTGCTAATCAGTCTTAGCAGTGCAATCAATGAGCTTTACTACGTCTGGTGACTTAAGTGTTTAACTTAGTATGGAAACTGCAACTAAGTGTTTTCTCAACTTCAAAGTTGTATCTTCTAGTTTGTTCAACAATTATAATTTATTTTAAATTAAAACGCACACAGTATGCATGGAATTTTTCTCTTTTAATTAAATTAATAATATTTATATATGATTATTCAATTAGTAGAACCCTGATAGTGAATATGTTTTAAAAATTTTACAAGAAAACTACAGTGGACTCCGCTTAATGTGATCAGTTTGGGACACCGTGATTTTGATAACAATAACCGATTGATAACTATAAACGATATGCAAAATTAGATAAATTTACCCCCCTACACACACACTCTAATTTACACTTACTAAATTTCAAAATAAAATGGAAAAACTCACCTTATATTTATGTACTGTATATTATCCTTTAAAACACAAGAATTGTATAGATAATTAAAAAAATTTATCAATGGTTGTTTGTCTATAATTTTTTCTTAGAAGGTTATTAATAAATTGTTCGTATTCATAATGATTTTTAAAGTCATCGGAGCGGTGTTGAACTCCCCGTTTCAACACTTTTAATGCATGTCTCATTTCAGCACTTGTAGGAGGTGGCTCAATATCAACAGATTCTTCATCTTACTCGTCAGTTCCATCATTCGTCTGTTTTCCTATGGCAATCTGACAGACTTCAGATTCTGTTAATGTGGAAGCTACTGGGATGATTTGATCTACTTCCACCCATGCCTCGAACTCTTCAGGGGTCATATCCTAAGGAATTTCAATCTTTTCTTCAGATTTCTGGTCATTTTTTTCGCAAGATCCTGCGTAGGCGAAGCAGTTTCTGATCGTTTGAGCAGAAACTCGATTCCAGGAAGCTATTAACAGGTGCACCGCATCAAGAACGTTAGTTTTCTTGACCAAATCATTAGCTTTAAGATTTTGTGTGCACTCTATTTCATCCAGTAATCGTGCCCGGATTTCGTGGCGATAATATGCTTTCAAAGCACGAATAATTCCTTGATTACAAGGCTGCAAAAGGGAAGTAGTGTTGGCGGGTAAAAAAAAAAAAAAACCTTAATATGCTTCAGAGTGACATTTAAAACGTGTGCAGTGCAATTGTCCACAAGGAGAAGAATATCTTGTTTTAGCTTATCGTCCCACTTACGTATCCAGTCATTGAAAATGACTGTGTTGTCATCCAGGAATTCTTGTTGGCATAGTAGTCGACAGGAAGTTTTTTAACACCTAACAACGAGGATTCTTACTTTTCCCGATGACTAAAAGTCTCTGTTTTTCTCCAGACATACTGACGCAACATAAAACAGTGATACGTTCTTTTGAGACTTTATGTCCTTTTAAGCTTTCATTCTTAAATAAGTATGTATGTTCTGGTAGTGCTCTAAAATACAAAGCTGTTTCGTCGGCATTGTACACATTTTCTGGTGAATATTAGGCAATTAGTTTTGGTAGTCGTCTCGTAGCCAATTTTCCGCTGCTGACTTATCGGCATCTTTTTGTTCGCCGTGAATTCTTTTGTAAACAATATTTTCGCGTGTCTTCCATCGCTGAAACCGTGGCGATGGCATTTGTTGCAACAAAATCTTTTTTTTTCCATTTGAGCAGCTAAACTTTCTGCTTTTTGTTGCATAAGGGGTCCGTTGACTGGAGCATCACATTCTCGAACATTTTCAAACCAAAGTCTTAGAGCCTTTTCAACTTGCTCATATTTACCAGCTCTATTACGTTTGCACTCTGTATTTTCATTTTGTTTATCTCTTCTAGTAAGCTCATCACGATTTTTCAAAATTTTACACAATAAAGGCTGAGAAATGTGTAACTGCGCTGCAGCATTGCGCTGACTCATTTTTGGTAACCTGTCATAACGATTTAAAATTTCGATCTTTTGCTTTAACGTTAAATCATTTCGCTTTCTGGCTTCCATATCAACAAGCTGCATGTAAGGGAGCAAGGCATAAAATGTGAATACGCTCCTTCTGAGTTCCGATAATGTCCAGTTCACATGCGCTGAAGATTGAGGGGAACTCCAGGGGTAAACAATGTATTGAAGGAAACGTTCTCAGGAAAAAAGCTCCCGTTCCGTCTATCTATCATGTGAGGGGTGTGGTTTTATGGGGTACCGTTTGTCGGCTCATTCCGACTGGTCATAAGAAAAGCCATAAATTTCGATTACAATGCGATTACAATGCCGAGCAAGTGAAAACGGGCCAGAAAACGGTTATCTGACCACTGACCACCAGCAGGATGTGCGTGGAGGGGGGGGGATTCCAGGAAAGTGTGATTCCTCACTCCTTTGTTCATTCCCCATTTCCCTAGGTGGAAGAGGGAGAATTCTGGGAAATTCAAACAACAGCAAAGGGAAAGAAAAGAATGGGTTCCTTCTGAATACATTGTGAATATTCCCTTGCCAGTTAAAATGAGGTTCGAAAACTGATAACATTAACCGATGTAATGATCACATAAAGCGATAATTTTAACATACAAATGGATTGAGAAAATCGGGACCAAGTGATTTCGATAACAATAAGCGATTGATAACATTAACCGCGATCACATTAAGCGGAGTCCACTGTATTAGTATTTTTAAAATAATTATCTCAACATTTCAATTATGAAAATTGCATAAAATATATGATTCATTTTATCGCTTTGAATATTTTTGCAGAGAAAATTCTCGAAAATATATTACTGACATAAATATTTAATACAGCGTACATTATGTTTAGTTTGTTTTATGAAATTTGTTAGAATTCAGTGTTACGTTCAAAAAATAGTTAAACTTAATACCATGAACGCAGAAGAAGTCGTTGTAAAATGGTAAAAAAGGAGGAGTGGAAAGGTTTTAAAATGAAGTATATTTTCTGTCAGTGGTAGATAAGAAATTCCTTGCTTTGCACAACGATTTTTAAAATGTCTTTAGCCAGTTATTGTTAGAATTTGAAAAAAGGAAGCTTTACATATGAGTAAGTTGTATATTAGAATATACAACTGACAATATATACACTGTCTACCTATAAGTATTTGGACACCTGTGATAGAAAAGAAAAACTAACTTTATTCAAAATCAATAGTTGGTAGAGCCTCCACGAGAGGCAATTACAGCGTGAACCCTCCGGGGCATACTTTCCACAAGTCTTTGTATTACAACTAGTGGCATGGTCTTCCACTCGGCTTGGAGTAGACACAGAAGTTCCTTAACCGATTTTGGACGGGTAGTGCACCCCTTAATTCGGCGATCCAACTCGTTCCAGAGGTTCTCGATAGGGTTCATTTCTGGGGTCTGGGCAGGGTAGTCCATTCGATGAACTAAATTGGCACCATACCGAGCCTTGGTTAACCTCGAAACAGGACAACTGGTATTGTCGTCCTGAAAATAACAGGGGTCCAACCCGTAAAACAGCCACAACGTAGGAAGCACATTCTCATGCAAAATAGTGCAGTAGGCATCTTCGTTGAGCTTACCATGAATGGGGACCAAGGGTCCCAGTCCATACCAGGAGAAACACCCCCAGACCATAATTCCACCTCCGCCGAGCTTGACTGTTGGCACAATGTATTGTGGCAGGAGACGTTCTCCAGGCAGACGCCAGACCCAGACCCTGCCATCCAAACGGTAAAGGGTGAACCTTGATTCGACGCTTCAAAGAACCCGTTTCCACTGATCTACGGTCCAATTTCGATGTGCTTTGCACCACATTAACCGAGCAGCGCGGTTGGACTTTGTGATCAAAGGCTTATGGGCAGCAGCACGACCATGAAAACCAAGCAGATGTGCTTTCTTACGGATGGTACTCATTGAAGCAATACTCCCGGATGCCTGTTGAAACTCCTCGCGGATGAGGGCCATCGGTTGGGTGCGGTTCTTCCGAAATTCTCTGGACAGCAATCGTCGGTCTCTATCTCCGAGTTTCGTTGGTCTGCCGACTCGGGGCACATTCCGACAATGACCGCTCACCTTCCACTTCTTAACCACACAGGCCACTGTCGATTTTGGATACTTCAGATCGCTAGATATGTCCCTTAAGGATCGGCCACATTTGTGATACCCGATAATTATACCTTTCTCGAAATCAGAGAGCTCCGAACTGCGCGGCATCTTGCATGCGACTAATGCCGATGCTGTTTCCAACAAGATATATACCGGCGGAGGCCGTGACGTACCTCAGGACCGCAGATATCGTCATTTGCATAGGTGTCCAAACACTTATTGGTAGACAGTGTATATAGTATAACAATAAAACAATATAAAATATAGTAGAAAATACTATATTTTATGTTGTTCTACCCACATGTTAGCATGCGTTATGATGAACAGCAATAAAATATTGTTTATATTATTTTGTTAGAATTAAGAAAAATTAAAATTAAAAATGCTACCTAAATATACACCTTGAAAAAAAAAACATTTTGATGGAACAGCACAGAAATTTTCCAAAATTGCAATTTTAAAAATGTTTCGCTCAACCAAAAAAAAGTTTAATAACTAGATCAATTAATTAAGGCTTTTTATTTGAGAAAAATAATATGATTTTTTTCATAAAAAGCATGATTTTAAATTAAACAAACAGAGATTGTTAATGCTCTTTCCACAAAATATTTTGCTTTTCATTCAGTGTACTCATAATTTTGAAACCATAACACTTCACATAAGGCTTAAAAATTGTTTTATCTACGTTTTATGAATACTTTAAGAATTGTTCTTGCTACCGTAGTGTAAGCTAATGAACTAAAACATTTTTTCTTCAAATTTATTGTGTAAAAGCAATTTAGTTTTCTTTAACCAATGGAGTTATCAGTCTTTTTAAAATGCAATCGTCTTCATATTTTCAAAATTAGCTGTATTGTTTGCATCTTGCCGTATAGATAAAATAAAAAATAAATACATCTTCAGCAAACACTTCCATAGTAATCATAATTTTAAGGTTTATTTATTAAATAAATAAACTGTATGTGTTATATAAGCTTTGAAACCGCTTATTTTTATGCTAATACTAGCTGCGTGCCCGTTCTTCGCACGGTAGGAAACGAAAAATTTCCTCACATGTGTAATTCGAATTAATTCCAGTGATGTGGAATCTAGAAAAAGCAAAATTATTTCACTCTTGACTTAAAATTTGCGTCATATATGTAATAACCTGAGATCATTGCAATATAATGGCAGACACACAAAAAAAAAACTATGTCAGCGTCATTCGGTATCAAAAAAGTGAAAATGGACCGTTTGCAGTGAACTTCTCACTTTCAAAATGTCTTATTTCCTCAGACATGCTGTCTTTTAGGTTCACGTTTTAGCGTTAAATACCTCAGACACTTCATGAAATGGACATTTTTTTTTAATTTTAAAAATACGTCACCCTCTCTTGCAACCCTTTACAAAAAGAAAAGAGATAAGAGATACGACTGCGCTATTTATAAAGGCTTTAAAATTGTTTTTCTAGATTATGCAGTTTAATTTTTCTTCTCACAAATAAATCCAGTATTTATAAAAGGAAATCGAGCCAAGCAAAGAAATCGTCTGCTCGCGGGACCCGTTTTTATTTATTTTTTTCAACTGGCAATTTTAATCATTGTTACTGTATCCATGACAACCAAACCGCAAGATATCAAACCGAAACTCATAAGCAGGTACTACTGAAATGAAAATCCTTCTTTACTTAAAAATTCGTAAAAATTCTCCTAAGTCAGCGTCCAATTTAATTTTATTTGTAAAATTCCCAAAAATCTGCAAATTATGTTACACAGTCCGAACAAATAGTTTTTAAAAGAAAATTTTCTCCTCTATACGATGATGTAAATATCGTTTTCTTGCGAGCTCAATTACCGGCGTTATTATGTATTACGCAAGAAAAATCGCTAAAAATCGGACAAAACATAAAATAAAACATTTTCTAATTCGAATTTCGAAAAAATCGCTTCGAGGTGTGTTGAGACCCGTCTTGGAAAATTTCCGTACAAAATTTGGTAAGTCTACGATCACCCGTTTCGGAGCTACGCGAGACACAGACAGACAGACAGACAAACGGACAGTTTACACTCTGTTTTATTTATATAGATTTACGCACAAGGTTCGTACTATTGGCAAAACCTTGATTTTTTCCCATTAATTAATTTTATCAATTAATTTTGTATGTGTAATACTTAAATGTAAGTCTGGTAAAAAAGTAAATATTTTAGTATTTTATTGTAAATACAAAATTTATTTATCTGGATGGATCTATTTGAAAGTGTAGTATTAAGATCAATTTTAATAAGAAATAAAATAATATACTATACTTTAAGAATAAACATACATTCATCTTATTATATTTACAAATTCAATAATTTATTGCGTAAACTAAATCTTATGTAAAAGTTCAATAAGTAAAGAGATAATGCAATAAGTTAAGTATTTTTAATTATGAATAAATATGTAACTGTATTGTTTATCAGAGACACGAACATATCATGCGATTTAGTTAAACAAAATGATCTGAAACATGCATTCTGTATAATGACCTACAACAATATATTTCTCAAATTTAATCATGGTGGGTGCATGTAATTGACTAAACTCATATCTAGAAGTGATTGCCATCGAAATTATTCGATGTCGGAAAAATAATTATGTTTATCTGTTCACGTCTCAAGAACGAAACTTAATTTTGTCGTACGATTAAGTATTAATTGCATAACTAATGATAAACATTCCGCAAGACAGTTCTTCGAGTTAGTCTTAATGGGTAACGTGACTTTATCTTTAATAGTCCAAATTAAATAAATTCTAAATATGTTATTTTGCTGATTTTTTCCAACAAATTTTAGCTTTATTAGGACTGATATTTAAAGGTTGATATTAATTTCTTACAAGGAACACATGCCGGAACACATGCGATGTCGTGTTTCACTGCAGTAAAGTTACGTTATAAATACAAGATTTTTATTAATAAACAAATCTTTTCTGCAATTTTAAAAAGAGTTATTGTATATTCAGTTATTTCATCGTAAGAATATAAATTTATTACTATAATTTATATTATTATAACTAATATTAATTTATATTAGTATAACTAAGCAATCTAAGTTTTAGAAATATGTATTTGCTAATTCCATCTCTGCAACGTGTACTATTAAAAGTATTTAAATTAAAAGATGTATTTTCTACAAGACTGTTAATAGTGTTTACTTCTTATAAGAAATAAAACCTTTAAGTCATTATCTTATGATTCAGGAGCAAAATTTTAAGAATTTCAAAATTAATCTATAAGTTAATATAATCTATCTAATTATTACACTTAGTACCAGGTTACCGAGCCATGCTCAGAATCTAAAGGCTCCTTAAGTGTAAAATAATGAATACGTAAATGCCTTGGCACGTATCAATAATCTTCATGGTTGCCAAAGATTTTCATCGCTGTCGGATCACTCATACATTATCAGGTAAGCTTTGGTCGGCATTCAATGTTACAATGGTATATACTTTGTTTTGAAGAGGGATGCTAAATATTCGATGGTCGGTGCCATCAGAGTTGAGCAAAAAGTAGTTTAACGTAAGGTGCCTCCTTTCCTTCTGTAGCAGATCAACGAGGGTATCAGCGAAGATCTTGGGCGATGCATTCACTAACAGCGTCTTCATTACTTCAGAAATATATCTGTCCATATTGAGGACGTTCAAATTCAGCATCAAGAATTTGAGTTGGTTGAACTGTCAGATGAATGAGTTTATAAAAAAAATTCATCAAGTCTGTTATACACTGTTCGCAACGTAGCAGTACACACCAAAATCGTTAATAGTTTTACTCGTCATATACTGTGAACAAAGCCATTGTAAAGTATGCTTTCAAATTTCGAATTCTTTGAAATGTGGGTGACATCGAAGAAACAACCACACCAATTCATTAGGAAATTCGGAATGTCCTACATCAATCTTACAGTCCCCAAAATGGTTTCGGTTAATTTTTGTTTTTACTGTTCAGAAAAATGCAAAGCTCCAGGGTGAATGCAATCCATGTTAAAAAGTTTTAAACTATGATAATAAGTACCCACATTTGTGGCAGCTTTGTAGATACTTACACTGTTTACCCGAAGTATTTGTCGACGTCTAGCTGTTCCATGTCGTTCTCCTTCCAAATACTAATCATCTGTTTCATCTGCTTGTGTTTTAACTGCACGTTCACACATTTGGGCTAAGTGCTGCTGTCGGTGATCATATGTTTCCACAGCTCGTTTTTGAGCTACACTTTCATGCATTTACGTCTTTATAATACATCTATGATGATAATTCTTTACGATTGAAATTGTAAATTTCTCTATAGTGCTTCAATTCAAACATAAAATACTTATTTTTTTCTAATTCAAAGAAAATACATCATGCCTAAACAAATTCTACAAACGTAAATTCAATCTTATAGATACATAAATATAGATGCCATAAAAGTATAATCTTACATAAATATGCTTTAAACATAATTTTATTTTATAAACTCACCCTTAAGAAAATAAAAAGTGTAACGCAATTTAAATTATTAGTACAAAAGGACACTTCGAAATCATGAAATCAAAAGCAGAATAGATCAAAAATATTCTTTTATAATAACCCTAACAACTACTTAAACGTTCACAATAATAGAACAAACGGATGGACTGAAGAAAATGGACTTCTAACCTCGAATAAATCAAAGTTACATCGCTCCTATATAGTTACGCTGATCCCTGACTCTGTCACAATTCCAGTTCAACCACTCAAAATAAAACTTTTACCATCCAAACAGATTAAAAATGTATTGTCTAATAACTTAAAATTTACACAAGGTTCGTTGGTGCGATCAGCCTGAAAATTATCATAATTATGTAAAAAAAAAAGAAAAAAAAGAAAGAAAAAATCTGATAATCCACCCGTTCCCTAATTTTTAAGCGTTTTTTTTTTCTTTTTTGTATTTTTAGCTCTATTTCATTTAAGAGAATAAAAAAAGCTAATCATTTGAGTGTCAGAATTATCTATTGCAAGTGACATTGACGTTACATTGAAGTCACGGTTATCAGGCTTTGGAGGGAAAATTACGATTCCAATTCGCTTAAGATAGCTTTTCTAAATTACTACTCAGTTTAACTTTTTTTCAAAAATAAAACGGTTTTATATGCATTAAGCATGGATATAGGAAAGGATGTTGATACCAAACGAAATGTTTCGAATACGAAATGTTTCTGCAGATTATACAGTTCGAATTTCGATGTATAATAAAAATTGAATATGAAGTTATTTGATTTTAAGTGGGTAAATATTAAATATTCTGAGTGTAGACATTCTATCGCCCGCTGTGATTGTCTCCACAAAGGGCTTTATCCTTTAGTTTAATGATAGTACGCAACACAAAACAACACAATCTAATCCACTTCTAAATAAGAATTGAAAATTTATTAGAAAAAATCTTGGTAACCAGATTTCAGCCTCCCAATTTACTGCTTCCACATATGGACAACTCCCAGCCTGCGGCCGGATGGGGCCCGCCATGGCTTTTGGACCAGCCCTCAGAACAAGTCAAAATCCTGTATAAAACCTATATAAAACATTCAAACTTCCATATAAATCCGAATTATACGGCCCGCGATTTCGCTAACATCCTGAAGTCAGGCCCAGGAGGCCACTATCGTAAAGTTCTGCCCGCAACTTTTAAAAGGTTGTCCATACGATGATAAAATAAATGAGTTGAAATCATCAACTGCAGTGAATGAAAACTAAACTGATGGCTGATCATCTGCAAAATTAATTTGAATATCGGCTGCGAGCCCAATTTAGGAATCGATCGTATCATTTTTTCACCGGAGTTTCGAACATCGTTTCATTATAAACGGTTGACCCATTAAAAAAAAATCGTCAGGGTATCTACATTTAAATATTTATCGTCAACTTGGCGGAATAAGGCAGTTAAAATAGAATTCAACCTAGTGCGGTTATTTAAAAAAAAATGGAATTTTCATGTTACGTCACAGGATCTTTTTTCTTACTGTGAATGACTGAAAAGGGTGTCATTTTCATTTAAATTATTCGGCTAAGCTGAAACTTTTATGCACTTTTGAAATTCGCATCATATGGATCAATAAAATACATGAAAAATATTTATTGTTTTAGTATATACGCGAAAATACATTTAGCTTTACGTTAGTTACAAAAGGAAAATTGTAATAAATGCAGGCAATTTTTCACATAAGATTTACGAATAGTTTTGTATTAATAACTATGAATTAAGAATAATTAAATTATTTACGTATATTACATCAAGGTGCTTGCGGGGATGGCAACGAAGACTCTTTTCGCTTTTTCTTTCGCTGGTTGCCAGGACGATATTTTGAAATAAAAATAACTTTTTAATTCTAAACAAATTTATGTAGCTGAATGGTGTACTATATCTAGTTACTAAAATATTTATTTGTCTGTGTACTGAATATCAAGTTCCATTTATTTTATTTCTTTGCGAAAGTAATTTTTACTATTATATATCGATGGCGTGTATTTTTTAATCCGCCCCAAACTTATTTGAGCGTCCCTTTTAGGAAGATTGGATCAAGTGTGTTTTTCAAACGCTCAATAGATGGCGCTACCTTCCAAAAATTTTAAATTTTAAATTTTGAGCGTTTAAAAGATTTTTAAATCAATTGACCTAGCTCAATCGTTTCAGGGGCCCAAAAAACCCCCAGGTACGAAATTTAAAGAGAATCCTTAGAGCAGTTTTCGAGATCGTTCGGACATACACACACACACACCCACCCACACACACACAAACATTCCTCGTTTAATATAAGAGCTGATAGGATCTTTCAGCAGAATAATACCCGAAGCGCATCTCGAAAATGGTGAAAAATTGGCCAGAGCTAAGAGAGTCAAATAGTCGGACCGGTCGTGTCTATCACCTAACTTCAATAATATTGACAACCTTAGGGAACATATAATAAGAAAAGTCGCAACTCAGAAAAATCTTAAGACGGAACTCCTTCAAGATCTTTAATCCGAAAGGGCAAAACTCCTTAGGTCCACCTTAGAAAGCCTTGTTAATTCCATGCACAGACAGTGGTTCGAAGTCTTCAAAGCAAAAGAATATGCATTTACATAGTAAATATTTCTATATTCCGTTACATTAACACAATTAATTCATTAAAAGTTTAGAAAAACTAAATCGTTTCAAATCTTCTATTTTCAAATTTTCAAATTCACTCTTGGTATTCTTTTAGATAAAACATTTTCGCACATATTACGAGCTGCTCACTATGTAGGAAGACTAAAGTTGCAAATTACTAATAAACAGCATCAAGAAACTTTGCTTACAGCAAAAGGCATAACAGAAAAGCCTTCTCAGTCTTCTTCTGCCTACTGTGTACATACAGTACTAAGTATTACACTCATATGTATAATCATATTGCATTTTAACAATAATTTTTTTAAAATATAAATATCGTCAAATATTAATTGTGTATTAGCATGGAAACAAATTTCTTTGATATTACTGCAAATGAAAATGCAGCTCTCTAAAGAATTTTCTGTAGTTTACAAGTGAAAAAGGGATTTGATATTGGTAAATTTATGAATGTAAAAATCAATAAATAATCAATGAATATTTTTTTAAATTCGGCGCTCGGGATGGACGCGAGACGCGAGAATTCTCGCATTGTCTCGCGAGACGAGACGCGAGACGAGACAGGCATTTTTTTGGGAGACGAGACGCGAGACGAGAAAGAAAATATTTTGCGGGACGAGACGCGAGACGAGACAGAGTCTTGTCTCGCGCGAGATTTCTCGCGAGTATTCTCGCATTTTCTTCCGTCTCGCATAAATACGATCTGAAAAGCGACAATTTGCCTGAAGCCTCTACCGTTTAACTTGCGTCTCCTTCGTTTTCGGTCCTGGTATACTATCAGCACTCTACAATACGCACAAACACGTAACATTTAAAATTAGAACAGTCGAGAGATATACAAAACACACAAAGGAGAGGATAAAGAAAGAGGCGGAAAAAAAAGAAAACAGAGAAGAGTTGAAAGAAAAATAATAAGTAAATAGGAAAGGCGGTACGGTATGTTCAAATCTGACCACTTTTAGACGGGGCCCGGGGCATTAAGTTTGGGCCCCCCCTTACTCCCCCTTTTTACGCATTAAGCCCCTTTACTGAGCCTACCTTTTTTAAGCATTTTAACCCAGTTTTGACCGCTGTTGTACTCGAAAATTGCATTTAAGTTAACTGTAGTTTTTGTACTTTAATCAAATCGTATTTATCACCCCAAAAAAATATCTCTAACTTGATCTAGTGATAGACAATTAGGTAATACCTATATTATAGAGGAAATTCAGTTTTTTCCCCACAATTACTATTTCAGTACATATGAATTTATAATTTAGATAATCAGGATATATATGGGCCCCCTTTTTCTTCAGGGGCACCGGACTACCGCCCCCCCCCCTTGCCCCTGTGATAATCGGGTTTCGGGTATATCAGAGAGAGATTAGAAGTAGAACAACTTGCATTCGCATTGATGCTTAGTCTGAGTAGGTTGAAATATGGTTGCATATCCTTGGTTGAAATATCCTTGTACCGATATTATCCTCAAACTTTCCCGCACGTTGCGGCGTGCGTAGGGGGGGGCGCCCACCATGGTGACAACTTTCTAGGGGCGGTTAAATCCCTATCGTTGGACGATTTTAAAGAGATTTAAATGACATTTTTTATTCTTATATATTAATATCGGACGGAAAGAAATGCAAGCAATTTTTTTTAAAACTATTTCTCTTTTCGTTTATATTATCATGTTTTCCCTTCCTTCGGCTTGCAAAACTTCAGAGTGTGACACATTTTCGTGTAAAAATCTCTCTATTCTAAAAAAAAAGTAAAGGCCGCTGTCAAAAGCTTGTCAACGTATCTCCTCCTAAACCGTGGGGATTTGAGTTTCGACTATGGTGCCCACAGATTCCAAAAATTCCGAGGAACCTGCTAAGCTGATTTAAATTTCGAAAATCGAATAATTTCAGAAGATATTAATAAAAAACTGAAAAAATAAACCGAATGGTTGACAGATTTGGCATAAAATCAATCATTCCTTTGCAACAAAGCATTTCCAAGTATCTAGAATCGCGTGAAATTTACAAACATGAGTTAGAATTACGCCCATTTTACGCCAAAATAAAAACTATATGAAATAAGTAACTCAAAATGTGTTACACAAAGTTGACAATTTTCAAATAGTAAGTTCGCATAGACAACAGGAGTTTAGAATTAGAGATTATCTGTTTTTCAAAAACAGAGTAACTAATATCTTGAAAATGAAAAATAATTAAAATGCAGATTATTTTAAAGCCGGTTCGGTCCAGCTGGATAGGTTTGCTACCAGTAGAAATATTTGGCGCCGTTAACTATGCCATTATAGCAGTTATAGTACACTTTGGATATTTGCTAGCGCGACGAGATGGTATAATTCGTGGTGCTAAGTACGCCAATCTGCAAACGATTATGTAAATGAAAATATGGATAATCGTTTTCCGGTAACCTTACATGAACAGTAATTATAGGTTGTGAGCATGTGTAAATCGCCAAATAATGAAAAGTCGCCATTGGTGGCAAGCTATCCTATCTGTTCCGTAGCTTTTATTAACTTTACATGTACGCAAGTCGCCAAATAATGAAATATCGCAATGGGTGGCAAATTCGAAGGGTGTTCAATAGGTTTTACATTATTAAAAATACAGCTGAAACAGATGTTCTGATTTTATTATGCTTTAGCTCCTAATTAATATAACTTTTGAATGGCAACATTGAAAATCATTGTGTTTCTGAAGAGTGCAAATAATTTTTCCAGCGATTATAAGCGGAGTCCGCACTCCAGGTGTAGTATAGCTCAGGACCCGTACAACACGGATTCCCATAACAAAATATCTTCCGTGTTATGAGGGGGAGGGGGTCTACTGTAGTGTGAAGTTTAAATTTTTATGTACCAATGAAGATGCAAGAACCAAGCAATGCGTAGCTCAGTAACATTCTATCTGATCGAATCTTCGGTTTTTGTCTGTTGAAATTATGTCTTTTTTACGAATAAGCCTGATTAGGGGCCGAATGCCTCATACGAAAAGCGAGCGTAGCGAGTCTGGGGGCTTTGGCCCCTAGTGATACAAAAAAAAAATCACTTCACCAAAAGCTATAGGGGCAATGGGGCTACTGTGCACACTGTATACTTACAAATCAGGCCACTGACCTTGAAAAATTATCGGAATGTCAACTTTCAATAGAGATAAATACAAAATACATGAATGTACCTCTGTTTGCGCCATTTCGGATGCCCACTCCTTTACATTTTTTATTCCCCCCCCCCCCACACACACACGCACACTCACATTCATTTGAAAAAATAAACCCATTTAATGTTGTGCGGTTTTCTCCTTCCACTGCTTTTTCACTGATTCTTCAAAAACTGTACTATGTACTTCTATCAACAGCCACCCAGTATTCATCATGTCCAGTGGCGTACGCAAGGGGGGGGAGGGTTTGAGGGTTCACCCCTCCCCCCTTGTCAAAATTTTTTTAACAAAATGTCCACAAATTTTCAATTTTTAGATTAAATATTACGCATTTTAACACAAAGTTATGTCTATAACCCCCCTCTCCCCCTTGAAGGAAGTCTGCGTATGCCACTGATCATGTCAAGAAGGAAGAAAAAAAAGTAATAATAAACACAAAAATTGTCTTTCAAAATGAGCAAAAGCGCTATACTTATAAAGAAATATTGCAAAATACTACTATATGTATAAGATCTTTTCCTGTTTTAAAACTTCACGCTATGAGATGAGGAACAACCCTCCCAGAATTTCTCTTTATCCTTAACGCTTCCTCCAGTCATTTAAAAAGACAAAATTTGAATACAGGAGGTTAGCACTGGGGCCGAAAGGAAAAGCATGCTTTGTGTTGAGATACCAAAGCTTTTTTTTTTTTTTTTCTTTTACGCAGAATATCAGATATCGGAGTGTCCCTACTACAGAGTTCCAGTTAAAACAGAAATTTCGGGAGAGAAATGTCCCGAGGACATAATTGTCCAGTGTCTTTTGGATTTGCCGACACGATGGATGACCTCTCACTCCAGAACAGAATGGACCTACGGAGGGCGAGCTATCTCAGCACGTGGAAGTAGGTGCGCCCTATCACCGGAAGAATTTTTCCCCTCAACAATAGGACACCTCCGAACAGATTGCGAGATAGGCGCCAGAGCGGTGACAAGTTGCAAGATGACCGCTGCTTTCAGAATTGACATGAAGACTTCCGTTCGCTATTCCCACCCACAAACAAGTATTGAGTGACCGTTTTTTTTTCCCGGAAAAAAACAAGGGTGAGGAATTAATGTATCGAGAATTTATTTAACCAAAAGATTACTTCCATTCCCCCTTCTCTTAAAGAAAGTCGGTGTACACCACTGATTATGCATCTGCACATTATTTGTAAGTACATAAAATATTTGTAAGTAATAATTACAACAAAAAGAAAAAACTGCCATTTGCTTGAAATTACCTAAGTGATATGATAATTTTAAGAAATAAGAGGGCCCCCCAAAAGGGATGCTTGCTTCAGAGTGGCTTTTTGAGGCCCAGATCATGTTTTTCTAGAATACAAATAAAGGGAACACAAGGTCATTAGTTAAAGAACTTTGGTTCTAGAAATACTGGCATATAAATTTAACTTTTCATAATCAGCTGTACGTATCGTAATACAGCGGATCTGTTGGTGAGCTGTTAGCTATTTTGTAAACAGTAAGCAACTTTTTTGTTTTCTGCTTAAACAGTGTTAGGTGATCCGTTTTGAATAGTAAATGTACAAATCTAAAACGTTATAAAAGATAAAAAATCCAAGAGGTTGAGAAAATAGTTGTATGGATTTTGAGGCCCCTACATGTGGGGGCCCCGGGCATTCGCCCTGCCATGCCTCCCTATTTTTACGGCACTGTCTTTCGCCATAAGCCAAGCTATGCGAACGCAAATGAATGATCTACTGGAGTGATTGCGCAAATCCAACGCTCACAAGTCCTTTCTGTTGTCTCTTCTTTTTGATAGTGTAAATCACATATCGGCAAACCCTGGCCCGCGGCCCGGATGTGGCCCTCCAGGGTATTTTATCCGGCAAGTGGAAGATTTCAAATTTCCATAGACCAGTGGTCCCCAACCCCCTGTCCGCGGATCAAATGGTACCGGGTTGCTCAAGAAAAATTACATTATTTCCATTTTATTTTCTGTCGTGCATTTCTCTCGAGGTCTCGAGTTTCTTGGGTTTGTGCTAATTTATACAGAACAGATTTTGTAACAGAAAAAAATCTCATGACTATTTTACATTATTTTACTGCTTATTAAACATTTCAAGACTATGAATTAAAATTCCAGTCTTTTAAATCCCTATTGCCATTTCCAACAACCTAACTGTGTGAAGCGGGATTTTCTGCACTGACAAGAACCAAAATAACAGAATAAAGGAATGAATTGTACATAAGCAACACACTTTGGGTGTCATTGCTTCTTACCTCCAGATCTAACCGACTCGTTGCAAAGAAATAAGCTCAGTGTTCTCATTCATTTAGCGTCCTAGTGAGATAAAATCTTAAATCATTTTACATTCATTTTTTGTGAAACTGTATATATTTTGAAGGTATGTTTAAGCACAATTAAATTAAAACAATCAGCGTACCCCTCCCCTGACCAGTCCGCGGTAAAATTATTATCAAACGCTGACCAGGTCGCGGCGATAAAAAGGTTGGGCAGCACCGCCATAGACAATCAATATAAACCAAATCAAAATCCCATATAAATCCCACTTATACGGTCCGTGACGTCCCTAACATCCTAAATTTTGGCTCGCAACCTTCCAAAGGTTGCCCGTACCTGGTGTAAATGAACAGGTTAAACCCGGGTTCCCCCGATTAAATATGAAACCCATATCTCATACACTAAAACGAGAGGGGGGATAAGTAAGCTTCACTTTAATTATTCACTATTCCGCTCACTATAATTATTCACTATTCCGTACATTGGGGCCGTTTAATTAGATCAAAATTTTATTTGCCCAACATGTGTCCCTGAGTTCTGCAACATATCTGACAAAATTCAAAGCTTTATATATTTTCAAAAGCAAATGAAACTCCCATCAACCATAAATATTACATTTACGCAGTTACGCAAATAAATAAATTTTCGGTGTCATGTCACATTATATATACGGATTAAATCCGAATTTTTATCATTTCAAATAACTATATGAGTTAATATGGTAACTAATATATGTACTAATATGGCAATATGCAACTAATTGCTATTGTTAATATTAATTTTCAATAACTAGTATTAATGTTACTAAAAATATGGTAAAAATTCGCAGTCCTTAATTTTGCGAGACTCGCGAGACGTTTCGCGTCTCGCGCGAGACGAGACAGGCAATTTCTGTGCGAGACGCGAGACGAGACAAAGTGGTTGCGAGACGAGACGAGACAGAGGTTTACCACTGCAAGACGAGACGAGACAGCCCTATTTCTCGTCTCGCGCGTCTCGCGTCCATCCCTATTCGTCGCCTATATTTTAAATTAAATGATGATCTATCATGTTAACAAATTTCATTTCATTCGTTTTAGTCGTTATTACGCTATGCACGAACAAAAATTAGGCACTTTTAAATAATTTTCGCAAAGTTTCAAAAATCTAATCAATTTTCTTAAAAAATTCGACACCTATATTTTAAGTTGAGTGACTACCTATCATGTTACCAAATATAATTTCATTCGCATCAGCCATTTTTACGTGATGCACGAACAAGAAAAAAGCCTTACGGACAGAATGGCAGAGTGACAGGACGACAGAATAACAGAACGGCAGACAGACAAACTTCTTTTGACGGTCGTACTTTGTTCCCAGTTGCTTGAAGTGGATAGAAATCCGAAAAATTTTAAATTCAAAGAATGTACAGATAAAAGTCTAATTTTTTTTATTTATATAGATGCAGTCAACCGGACTACACGAAATTAAATGGACCGTATGACTAGGAGAGATGGACCACAATAAAATAATGAAATATATTACATTTATTAATGTTTATTTTCACTGCATGAAAATTAATTTACTTACAACGAACTTAATATTTAAGTTTTCCTGAATTATTATTGAACTTTTAAATATGTGAAATGTGAAATATATTTCTTCATTTCTAGATAGATGCAAACATTGTATGAAAATATTTTATGTAGGGTAAATGCACCATTTGCTGACACTACCTCAATTATTGAATGTTGTTCCTACAAATTTGAAAAATAAGCGTTTGGGGGCCACTTAAAATTCAAACTTATCCCCTAGACAAACTTAACCAATCAGCTACAGATTTCCGCTGTGATCAAGTCAATTTGACTGAAAAATCTCCTGGGAACGTAGAGTCTTTTATCAGTGTCTTGCAGCGGCTCATAAGCTAAAGGTTTTGCTTAAGTAAGTCTCGATTTCGTCTATAATAACTATGCAACTTCATGTTTTATTGATTACATTTTTTAGGTCTACCTTGTTGCTACTACTGCTTAATGAGAATAAATATCCCAAACGCAAATTTTCAGTTAAACAACTATTTTTATGGGGTATCAATAATTAGTACTTCAAAACAGTCAGCCTACCCCATTATCGACATACCTGTCAATAATTGTGAATTTCTCATAAATATGCTCAATGGCAAAGATTGTTTTCTAATTTTTAACATAGTTGTGCTTCCCTTTTTTAAAAGTAACGAAGGGATCCAGTTTTTTACAAGGGGGTGTCAATAATGTAGGTTCACGTTACAGTCAATAATTCCAGTTTTAAGAACCAATTATTGACAAATTAAATATTTGTATTATACATATAGACAGTAGGTAGGCATAATGAGAAATGCTAATAAGTATACATTTAGGACTAAAGCAATATTCTACATGTCTGTGAATTAGATAAAAATTCTAACAGTGGTTTGTTCTCGCTCTGTGTAATACAGTTTGCATGTGTATTTGTTCTCGATTTGAATTACACAGACTGCATTTTCGGATCTATTCTCTTGTTATTTTTGAGGTAGACTTATTATAGTACCACTCAAATCGATGGTTTAGCTTTTTCTGATTAATGGAAGTTAAGAATCGACAAGCTTAAGTTTTCCATTATTAGGTTGGCTTTATCAAGCTGGTTGTTTTCCATTTTCAGATTAGGAAAATGACTCCAACAAGCTCTTCTAAACAAAAATGGAAAGATCCGGTTGAAAGAAGGAACAAAGAAGGATAAATATTAGCCGCACTCAGTATTGTAAAGACTAGTATTCCACTTGCAACAGCAGTCAGGAATTATGGGGGGTACCACGTATTAGTTTAGTTTACAAATCAGCCAGGAGTCCCCAGTCAGTTGTAAGTCTGGCTCAGTAAATATTGCAGGGAAAAAAAAAAAAAAAGTCAGTCGTAGGACTGCACGCCAGAAGTGAAAACTTCTTGTCAAGTTTTTCTCAAATTTATATTTATGCAGTGAATACGTTTTCAAACATTATTGTATTTTTATTAACAAAAAATAAACATTTATGAATGTTTATTCACATTTTTATACATTTGAAATTCTTTGTAAAAATTTTAAATGTTTTTTTAAGGCTGTAAGGGTATCGCACATTTATGTAGGATATTCTCACATATTTTGTACGTTTGTGTACACATTTTAACGCAATTTTCACTGGGTAAGCATTGGAAATGTTTGATTTTTTTTTTTTTTTTTTTTACTTTAATTATATTTCTAATTTCGCGCTCGATTTGTGTGCTAATTTAAAATTTAAAAAGTAAGTGGGAGCGCGCGCACAGGCCGCAACGTGACACAGCTGGTATGGATTATTTTTTATTTAATTAATAATTATATACGTGAATTTATTAAGTATCAATAATTATGTACTTATGTTATAATGAACAGTAATCCTATTTACTTGTAATGAAGGATGGATTTATAATACAAATTCAAATGCACTGTAATATAATACTTATAATTCAAATAATTTACGGAATATAATTATATATACTCTCCACATTATCAAATTAACATTATTGTACTGGGGTCCCAAATGCTTAAAACGGATAGAAATCGCAAATTTTTTAATACCAAGTAGTGTGCAGGAAAAGTCTAATTTTATTTATTTAGATACATAAAAGCTCCCATTCGAAATTGAATAAAAAATCACTTCAAACTTTGTCAATTCATCTCGAGTCGAACCCGTCTGGTGGTTAGAATGCTCGCCTACCACTTCTTGAGTCTACGGTTCGATACCAGTCGCGGAAGCGGTTTGAAGTTTTTAGTATGATGAGAGCTAGCAGCACTAAAATTCAACTTTTTCCTCACATGCATCTGAGCGAGACGGTCACGCAGTAACGTGATGGTCACGCGAATTCAGTGGTTTTTCTCCATTCCAAATGTCCATTCCAAGGAAACAGAAGGAAATCTCAGAGACGACGTAGCTATAACA